>CM056054.1:213943096-214340596 GCA_029574335.1 Rana kukunoris | reverse complement strand
TAAAAATATATGTATATATATATATATATATATATATATATATATATATATATATATATATATATATATATATACAAAAACGAGGGAGGGTGGGGTGTGTTTTTTGGTTTCCAAAGAGTTACATTTTTGCCTATAACTCTGCTTTAATTTAAAAATAAATAAATAAAATCTACACTTCTTTATTCTGTGCATGTTAAGCAATTTTATAATTAAGAAAAAATCCAGGGATGCCACTATACCCTCATTGAGCACATTACACAGATTTACCATTAAATGACATACAGAATGATAATAATCCCTTTAGCAGAAACTTATTTTATATCACCAACAATATGAAAGAAGAATGATTAGAGCTCCAGGACTCCCTCCTTCCTTCTATCAATAAGATGTATATATATTTTTTTTTTTCTTCCCCATCAGAAGTAATTTTTTTTAATAGATCGCTTGTAAAATGTATTTTTTCCCTTCCTATTTTTGAATCTGTGTGATACTGATTACTTGCCATTTCTGGTATGTGAACATTATCATGAAAGGGAGTAATGACTTGCCATAGCTGTGGGCTAGCTGAAAGACTTTTAAGTGCAATGTCTTCATAGTAAATTAATCTATACAGTGTTATTTAAAAAATGGAATAAGGTTAGCTTTCATTGTGACAGTCAATAACGCTACAGTATAATAATCAATGGCTGTTTGTAGCAGCAGGACGGGAGTGGGGCAGATCAGTGCAAATTACTGCCTCTCTGTGCCGTCATGTTGGGGAGTCGGCGGGGAAAATAACAGGCCGCTTTATACAATTAGACATACCTGCATGATATCACACGCAAAAGCTAATGCACCGATCGGACTGTGGGATTTAACAGATAAAATGTGTTTCATTGTAGTGCAGAACTCTGGGCATGTTTTTGCAGGAAAAAAAAAAGTAAAAGGTTGGTTTGTTTACTTTAATGGTTACATTATCCTTAGAATATAATAAAAACAGCGATTTCCAAAGCTCTACAATCTGCAGACAAAGTAAATAAATATAATGGGGATGTTTTTCATTTTATAAAAAAAAAAAATCAAGTTTATATATATATATTTTTTTGCTGTATGTATGCAATCTTTGTTTTACAAATAAATATTTATTACATCACAAAGGATTCCCAGAGCATCGAAAGAGTCAGCAAAGCAAAATCAACTCCCTTTCAGGCTGGCTGCCTCTAATTGAAACTTCAGACTGAGCTATCAGATAAGGGATCGGTCACGGCTCTAGAGCAGTAGTAGTAAACACATTAGCAGATTTTCAAATGTTTGCACAGACATTCTCAGTGCATTTGATGACTTGACAAATTTCTTTCGAAAGTATTTTTTACTTTTGCCATATTTTTATTAACCACTTGCCGACTGGCTAACGCCGATGTACGTTGGCAGAATGGCACTGCTGCAGAATGGCACGCCGTACGTTGCTTTGAATTTGCCACAGAGCAGGGCCAGGACAAGGGGTGACCGGGACAGTCGGCTGCCCTGGGCACTGTGGTGTCATGTGAGGTGGGGGGGCTCCAAAAGGAGGTTGGGAGAGGGGAATTTGTGTTGGGAGGGGGAATTTGTTGGGGCAGCAGGGGATAAGAATTGTTCAAGAAGGTGAAATTTTGCGCAGGTGTGCTAGGAGTAGTGATTTGGGTGGATTTGTGATAGGAGGGGAAATTTTAGAGGGTTTATGCTAGGAGGGGATTTTTTTTAGGTGGGGGAGAAGGTATTTGTACTAGCAGGGATGATTGGGGGGGGGGGGGTTGTGCTAGGATGGGGATTGGGGAGAATTTATGTTGGGAGGGGGGATTTGGAGTGGGGGGAGAGGATTTGTGACCAGCGGGCAAATTTGAGGGGTAGAGGATTTGTACTAGGATGGGGGAATTTTTTTTGGAGGGGGTGGGGATTTATGCTGGGGCATATGGGGAATGAGAGGATTTGGGCTTGGGGGGAGGATTTGTGCTGGGAGGGGGATTTCAGCAGGGGGTGGATTTTTATTGGGAGGAGGTGGGATATATGCTTAAGGAGGGGGGGGGATTTTTGCTGACACATAATGCTAATACATCTTGGGGGGGGTGACATTTTTGAATGCTCGCCCTGGGCTCTAGATTACCTTGTCCCGGCACTGCTGCCAAGGTTTAACCCTTCCCTGCCAGTTTCATTAACACAGTAAGCAGTGCATTGAGGATCGCCCGTTACAGAGCAAGAACCGGGAGCTGTGTGTGTAAACACACAGCTCCCGGTCCTTTCAGGAGGAGAAATGACAGATCGTCTGTTCATACAATGTATGAACAGCAATCTGTCTTTCCCCTAGTCAGTCCCAGCCCCCTTCAGTTAGAATCACTCCCAGGGTACACATTTAACCCCTTCCTCGCCCCCTAGTGTTAACACCTTCCCTGCCAGTGACATTTTTATAGTAATCAATGCATTTTTATAGCTCTGATCACTATAAAAATGCCAATGGTCCCAAAAATGTGTCCAAAGTGTCCGAAGTGTTTGCCATAATGTCGCAGTACCGATAAAAATTGCAGATCGCCGCCATTACTAGTAAAACATTTTTTTAAATAAAAATAATATAAATCTATCCCCTATTTTGTAGACGCTAAAACATTTGCGCAAACTAATCAGTAAACGATTATTGCGATTTTTTTCCGAAAAATATGTAGAAGAATACGTATCGACCTAAACTGAGGGAAAAAAACATTTTTTATATATATATTTTTGGGGGATATTAATTATAGCAAAAAGTAAAACAATATTATTTAATTTTTTCAAAATTGTCACTCTATTTTTGTTTATAGCGCAACAACTAAAAACCGCAGAGGTGATCAAATACCACCAAAAAATAGGTCTATTTGTAGGAAAAAAAACGCCAATTTTGTTTTGGAGCCATGTCGCACGACCGCGCAATTGTTAGTTAAAGCGACACAGTGCCGAATCGCAAAAAGGGGCAAGGTCCTTAACCTGCATATTGGTCCGGGTCTTAAGTAGTTAAAGGGGTTGTAAAGCTTTGTGTGTTTTCACCTTCATGCATCCTAAGCATGAAGGTGAAAAAACACCTTGCAATCTCGGGCCCCCAGCCCACCATTTTACTTACCTAAGCCACAAAACTCCTGGGCTCATTCCCGTGATGATTTTCCCCTGCTTGAGGTGGCTCGTCATTGGAGATTAATAGCAGCGCAGCCATCGGCTCGCGCTGCTGACAATCGCATCCAATGACGCGTCACGCTGGGGGCGTAGCCAAGTGGTACAGCCACCGGCGGTATCACAGGAGCATGCCCACAAGCTAGCCCCCTTGGGAGAGAGCTTCTCATGAAGGGGGTTAGCGCTTGCGGGGAGAAGCTGAGACAGCCGCAGCGGGACCCCAGAAGCCCAGGATCAGGGCCACTGTGTAAAAAACGAACTGCACAGTGGAGGTAAGTATGACATGTTTGTTATTTTCTTTTTTACAAAACCTGAAACCATACAACCCCTTTAACCACAAGGTGTCTCTACAATGCCGGGAGTACATCTATTGACGTCCTCGGCTCCTCTGGCCACTGGGGGGCTCGCAAGCCTGGTGCGTTACTGCCATGCCGATGCACACGCCTGGTGGCCGCGATGTCCACCAGGTGCCCGCGATCAGTTGTTACACAGACAAGGACGTGGATCTGTGAGGGTAAACAACGAGATCCACGTCCTGTCAGGGAGATGAGACCAATGCTGTGTCCCTAGGGACACAGATCGGTCACCTCCCCAGTCAGTCCCCTCCACCCACAGTTAGAATAACTCCCAGGGTACACATTTGACCCCTTCTTCGCCCCCTAATGTTAACCCCTTCCCTGCCAGTCACATTTATATAGTAATCAGTGCATATTTATAGCACTGTTCGCTGTATAAATGTGAATGGTCCCAAAAATGTGTCAAAAGTGTCCGATGTGTCCGCCATAATGTCGCAGTCACAATAAAAATCGCAGATCGCCGCTATTACTAGTAAAAAAAAAAATCATAATTCTGTCCCCTATTTTTTAGGCGCTATAACTTTTGCGCAAACCAATCACTATATGCTTATTGCAATTTTTTTTTACTAAAAATATGTAGAAGAATACATATCGGCCTAAACTGAGAATTTTTTTGGGGGATATTTATTATAGCAAAAAGTAAAAATATAGTGGCCCAGATTCACAGACATCGGCGCACATTTATGCCGCCGTAGCGTATCTCTTTTACGCTACGCCGGCGCAGCGCGGAGAGGCATGCACTTAATTCAGCAAGCTTTTGCTTCCAACTCTGCGCCGGTGTAGCGTACATTTCGAAGGCGCAGGCTGGTGTAAGTGGAAGTAGGTGGAAGTGGGCTGGAAGTGGGCGTGATCCATGCTAATGAAGCGTGACCCCATGCAAATGATGGGCCGGGTGCCAGACAAGTACTTAAAACGATCTGCGCATGCGTCGAGACGTGGTCGTATCCCGGTGCGGATGCACACAACCACGTCGGAACAACTGCCTAAGATATGCTGGATCACTGTGTACGCCGTGAACGTAACCTATGCCCAGTCAGACCCACGTCGGCCCATATTCACAGACGTCCAACGTACAATACGTAGTATGCGTATATCATGCGCCGGGCGCAAGTACGTTCGTGAATCGCCGTATTTCCCTCATTTGCATATTTGAATAGAAAATCAATGGGAGAAGCAACATACATCCAGACCATATTTGCGCCCACGCCATAAGTAAGATTCGTCGGGGTAGGATGGCCTTAGGCGTATCTTGGTTTGTGACTGTGGCGCACACATACGCCGGGCGCATATTTACGCTACGCTGGGAAAAGCTGAGTTGCCTCGGCGTAAGTGCTTTGTGAATTTGGGCCATAGTGGGTTTTTTTTTTTGTCGCTCTTCTTTTGTTTATAGTGCAAAAAATAAAAACAGCAAAGGTGATCAAATACCACCAAAAGAAATCTCTATTTGTGGGGAAAAAAAAGAACGTAAATTTTTTTTGGGAGCCACGTCACATGACCTCGCAATTGTCAGTTAAGACGACGCAGTGCGAAATCGCAAAAAGGGGCAAGGTCCTTAACCTACATAATGATCTGGGTCTTAAGTGGTTAAGCTTTGACAAAAAAAATAAAAATAATTAAATTAGCAGCTGATTGTTTCTATGCAGAGCTGCAAAAGATTTCACACTCTCCAGTTTTAGAAATCCACCTCTCTGTATGTTTTTTTTTATTATTTTTACTTTTTTTATGGCAACAGGGTTATTATATAAAAAATAAATAAAAAATCAGCAAATTGTATTCCTTTTTTTTTTTGCATTAATAAAACATATTTTTTTACATTTCAAACCAAGGAATGGCACCTCTCCCCCATTGTATGCAATGATTGCCCAATAGCTATCCAATAATGGTGCAGCTCATTACCAAAGGAAAGGCAGGCGGACCTGTGACTCAATTCTAAGAGACAGAAAGATCTGGGCTTTGAAGCTCGAGCCTCAGAATCTGCCTTACAACAATTGTTCAGGTATTCCGATCCTTTTAGGTTCAGATGTGTTCAGGTCAGGCGTAATAAGTACAAAATAAACACTTAGTAGCTGGAAGGTACACGATGGAAGTATGTGAGATTCTGCATGAAAATTCCTCCGGGCTTTCCAAATCATCTGAATTAGTGAAGACTCACTGAACATATTATATCTACTAACATTTCACAAGGAATACGGCATGTCTCCAGCACACATGTTACATTATTTTGACTCCATCTTTTACATAAAAAAATAAATAAATTGTTCTCCCTTATCTGCTAAAATCTACAGGATTCGAAAATTCAGCAAACTGAATATATTGAAAATGACGAATCGCAAAGATGGAAAGCGGTAATACTTCTTAGGCCAGCGCGGTCAGAGGTTACACCTAAAATAATCAGTGTACACATACTTATTTAGAAGTTTTCCTTGCAGGGAATTTTTTAGGCACTTTGTTATTTTGCAGCGAGTTTGAGTTTGTGCAGAAGCGCGTAGGATTGCCAAGTCTGTTTAAATCAAACATAGGATTAAACAGTGACGTGAGGTTTTAGGTAAATAGGCACTGAGCCAGGATGCTTTAGTCTGAGTCTATTTGTTTTCTATGATAAACCAACAGGCACATTCAGTGAAGATTCACAAAATGTTAACATGTTCTTACCAGACAGCTAACAGTGGGTTCCATTACATAGACAGTTTACCTGCCCTGTAAACCTGTTGTGGTTAGCAGTGGTGGTAATTTTTATTTGGGGGGGGGGGATTGTACCACCCCCCTGGTTGGTCGGTCGGTCGGCAGCCTGTTGGGTGGATCTGGTGCACATATCCCATCTATGGTGGGCAGAGCTTTTTCTGGGCGTCACCGGCGACTTCCCTTGTTCGGCAGCGGCAATGGCTTTCCATCCCGCTGCTCTCCACGGGCATTGTGGTGGCTTCCGTTTCCTCCCTCCTTCTCAACGGCCAATTGGGACTCTTCTCTTTTCAGCCAATCCGAAAACAGTTCTTAGACCTGCTTCTGATTGACTGGATTGAGGATCAGTGTTTTAATAGCGAATATTCATTCGCTGTTGTAACACCGGGGTGGGCTTTGGCGCAATGCTCTGCGCCACAAACCCACCCTATTTTGGTTATTCCCTGGGCATTCCCCAGGTTTTTTTGTTATCTGCTTTAGCCTTCCAATGCTACTTACTGCTATGGCCAGCTATAGATGGGGGTGGATACGTTTATGTTTCACCTGTGTTGCTTGTATTGGTCCAGCAACACACCAACACATTTGCAGCCATTTTGTTATATGCTGGGTGTTTGGTGTGCTCCTGCACCTTTAAGGAGGGGTGGCTCCCCTTAAGTCCACCTGCCCCTATCTATCTATTAGAATGCATGTGCCTCCATTGTGGGGACACTCATTGTTTAGTTTTAGGACTACAGATTCCAGGGTGCCTGGGCGCGGCTCTGTGGCTCACGCATGCTATTGCAAATGCGTGCGGACAAAACCGCTGTTTTTAAAGCATACTGTTAGACAGGTTAATTGGTTGTTCTGCAAGCTGGTCGGTAAGTAGGCTGGTTATTCCCTGGGTATTCCCCAGGTTTTTTAGTTATCTGCTTTAGCCTTCCAATGCTACTTACTGCTATGGCCAGCTATAGATGGGGCGGTGGACACGTTTATGTTCGACCCTATTTTAAAGCCTATTAGAGAAAGTAGAGAAACAATAGAGTGCACTTTATATATCTTGAAGGCTCCCTGCTTCTGGTCACTTTGAGTGCACCTGTAGTTTTGGCCAGGGCCATCTTAATGCAAGGGCATTGCCCAGGGGCCACAGGTACATGGGGGGCCCCACAATAATATTGCATTACATCATACTTGCCAACTGCCCTGGATTTGCTGGTATAGTCATGTTTGTTTACTAAACTGTCCCAATATGGGATTTATGGAATGTTTTGTAAAATCGATTTTATTGAAAGTACTAATGAATATATGTTTAATTCTATGAACTATTTATCTTTATTTTTTTGAAAGTAGGTGTGTAAATTGGGGCAAGCTGATATTGGCCCCAGTGCATTACTTTGCCCAGGGGCCCATGATGGTATTAAGATGGCCCTGGTTTTGCCCACCTCTTTTTACTCCATTACTCCATAATGTAAAATCTTTTTAAAATCCAACAGGGTTGACCTCCTTATGCACCCTTAGTAAATGAAGAACAGTTTCAGAGATATATAACAATCTGTTAAGTGTCTAATTTCTGTCTTGCATCCACCACAAATTGATTTACAAGTTTCAGTTTCAGATTTTTCTGAGTTTTAGGATTACTAGCTCTCTGGTGTAAAAGAGAGTGATCTGTTTAACACACCAATGGGACAAGACCAGGGAGTATGGTGAGAGTTGAACCTTATATTAAAGACTGTATTGCAAATCTTAAGGGGCTACACTGTAGTGAAAACCAAGGTACCAAGATTCCGAACTTTAGTTTGGATTGGTCTTCATTTTATTTAAATAGGACATACATAAATCTGTAGATTTGGTAATTATCTACCCAATTGGCTGGCCACACTTACACCTAATGCTGCGTACAGATGATCGGACATGCCGACAACAAAACCGTGGATTTTTTTTTTCTGACGGATGTTGGCTCAAACTTGTCTTGCATACACATGGTCACACAAATGTTGTCGGAAATGTTGAATGTCAAGAACGAGGTCACGTACAACATGTATGACGGCACTATTAAAGGCACGTTCAATACCATTCGTGTTAGCAGAAGTTTGGTGAGAGACGATTTGCGCTTTTCAGGTTCGTGCTTTTCAGCCTCGTGCTTTTCAGTCTGTTACAGCGTGACAAATGTGCTATCTCCATTATGAACGCTAGTTTTACCAGACCAAGCACTTCCGTCTCATATTTGATTCAGAGCATGCGTGGAATTTTGTGCGTCGGAATTTTCTACACGCGATCAGAATTTACGAGAACGGATTTTGTTGTCGGAAAAAGAGTGGATCCCAAAAATCCAGATGGCTTCAGATTTGGACATTATTTCATGAATGTGGATACCATTAATTAGTCAAATCAGAATTTCAGTGCTATTTTTGGCAAATCAGGTTTCAGTTTCTAATGCCGCGTACAGACAATCTGACATTCCGACAGGCCTACAGGCCTATAATCTGCAGGATGAGTTGACTCTTTAGGAAGAGAGCTTGGTTGAGAAAGTCATAGAACGACAATCCTTCCTAGTCCAGTTTTATCCAATAACTTACAACTAGGGTTGTCCCGATACCGATACTAGTATCGGTATCGGGACCGATACAGAGTATTTGCGGGAGTACTTGTACTCGCACAAATGCTCTCGATGCTTCTGCCAACACTTTTTTTGTATTTAGCAACATGTTCTGTGAAAATTCTTTGAGTTTTTTACTACTGCGTGACAAGCAAATACATTTTTTTTGTCTTGAGTTCGAGTTTTTTGTCTTGAGTTCGAGTTCTTCATAATTCTAAAGAAAATATCCTTAGTCTGTATTGTGGTTTGAAAACTGTCACATGACATTTAAAAAAGTATCGGTATTCGGTATCGGCGAGTACATGAAAATAAAGTATCGGTACGTGTACTCGGTCCTAAAAAAGTGGTATCGGGACAACCCTACTTACAACCTTGATCAAATCAAACTTCAATTTTTTTCTACGCCAGCTTGGGGGAACACAAGCAAACTGACCCACCATACCTGCATGTGTGTGGCAACCATAATATCCCCACGTACATTATAAAATAGCAGGACCACACCAGTTTTTAATTGTGTAATTTTCTTTTCCAACCTACTTTGCAATCCCAGAGCCCAGGAGACTTGTTAAAGGTCAACGGAGATCTCCGACACTGGAATTAAAACCAGGTTTACCCGCTTCAAAGAAAATGACATTAGCAGCTAGCGACTCCTCTGGCTCAATCTCCTCATTCTTCCCAGCGGCAGAGCTATTCTCTCCACAACTAGTACTGTTATGGCTACTGGGCAACCTCTCAGCAAGGGCTCTGTTAAAGCAAATGCAAACAAAGATTATTTCAGCAACTGATCTGGCGGTATTATGTCCTCTGCTGAACGATGAGGAGAAACGTACAGAGAGAAGAAACCTCCGTCTCATTTGTGTGGAAATACAAGCATGTTTTATCCTATCTGAAATGTTTCCTTTTCTCTAATATTGTCCAACTGCAAACCGATCACTTACAATCGTACTTGAGTGTTTACTGACCAGAAAATGTACAAATGTTGCTTCTGCCAGAATGGCTCAAAGTGCACAGGCAGATTGAGAGACGCACTACAGGCAAAAATTAGCCATCATTAGTTACCCCTGCTAATACTGCAGAAAATTGCAGTGTCGCCTCAGTGCAAATTCAAGAGCGTCGCCGAAGGTTTATCCAGAACGACAAAAAATATACAATTTTCTAAGCTGGAGAGGTCAACAAATACAAGGAGCATTGTGTGTGATTAGAAAGTACATCGGTCATAGAGCAAGTTCCCTTTAAAATAATTTCCCTTGACATATTTTCTTTAAATGTTATTTAATTATTGTTGTATTTTAATATTTTTCTATATTTAACCACTTCATTACTGGGCACTTAAACCCCCTTCGTGCCCAGACGCATTTTGAATGACAATTGCGTGGTCATACAACACTGTACCCAAATTATATTTTTATCATTTTTTTCCCCACAAATAGAGCTTTTATTTGGTGGTATTTGATCATCTCTGCGATTTTTTTTTTTTTGCGCTATAAACAGAAAAAGACAGAAAATTGTGAAAAAAAACACAATGGCCCAGATTCACAGAGCAATTACGCCTGTCTAACTGGTGTTAGACAGGAGTAATTTCAAATTTTGCGCGCCGTATCACTAGTTTGAATCCTCAAACCATGATACGGCGGCTTCGGGCTTCGATCCGAGAGGCTTACGTCTTCGTAAGCTTTCGGATCTACGCTGCAATATTTTTGCGGCCGCTGGGAGGAGTCCGCGTAGTTTTCAGCGTCGGGATATGCAAATTAGTTTTTACGGCGATCCACGAAGATACGAGCGGTCTTCGCAATCGCTTTCGTCTATTTTTTTCTACGTACTGTTAGACCAGCTTTTTGCTGGTCTAACGGTGCGTAGCCCATGTTAAGTATGGCCGTCGTTCCCGCGTCGAATTTAAATTTTTTTTTTTTTACGTAACTCGTTCGGGAATAGGAACGTCCGTAAACGACGCTACTCAAAAAAAATGACGTAACGACGTGATTTCGCGCAATGCACGGCGGGGAATTTCTGAACGGAGCATGCGCAGTTCGATCGCCGCGGGAACGCGCCTATTTTAAATGCTTCACGCCCCCTACTCGCGTAGATGGCTTGCGCCGGGAGAAATACACTACGCCGCCGTAGTTTACTGGACAAAATCTACCGGGATTCCACGTAGAGCCAGGTAAAATACGGCGGCGTAGTGTATTTCAGATACTTTACGCGAATCTAATTGTATGTGAATCTGGCCCAATATTTTTTACTTTTTGTTATAATAATATCCCAATTTAAAAAAAATATATATATATTTTTTCCCTCAGTTTAGGCTGATATGTATTCTTCTACATATTTTTGTTAAAAAAAATCTCAATAAGCGCTTATTGATTGGTTTACGCAAAAGTTATAGCGCCTACAAAATAGGGGATAGCTTTATGATTTATTTTTTACTAGTAATAGCGGTGATCTGCGTTTTTTTTTGTCAGGTCTGCGATATTGCAAAGGACATATCGGACACTTTTGACACAATTTTGGGACCATTCACATTTATACAGCGATCAGTGCTATAAAAATGCACTAATTACTGTATAAATGTGACTGGCAGGCAAGGGGTTAACACTAGGGGGTGAGGAAGGGGTTAAATGTATTCCCTGGGTGTGTTCTAACTGTGTGGGGGGAGGGGGTGACTGGGGAGGTGACCGATCGGTGTTCCTATGTACAAGGGACACAGATCGGTCTCCTCTCTCCCTGACAGGACGTGGAGCTCTGTGTTTACAAACAGAGCTCCACGTCCCTGCTGTAACCGCCGATCGCATGTACCCGGCGGATATCGCGGCCGCCAAGCACGAGCATCGGCTTCCCAGCGATGAGACGGCACAGTGTTTACCCGCTGCGCGCCCCCCAGTGGGTAATGTAAACAATAGGATGTCCAAAGACGTCCTCCCGGCACTTCAGGTCTGCGCTGCAAACGTCTTTTGATGATATCGCGGATCTGTAGTGGTTAAAGTGAAGCCATATGTATTGTATACAATAGCCTTTTTCAAGACTTACCTTCACTTTTTTTTTTTGCCTTTTTTTTTGCACTTCCTGCAGCCTCTTCACAGTTGCACCCTTTCTATATGAATGGTAGCGATGACTACATGGTATTTCTCAGGTCGGTTTCTTAAAAAGGAGCTCCAGGCTCCCCCCAAAAAAATTAACAAATACTATAGCTGCTGACTTTTAGTATAAGGACACTTTCCTGTCTGGGGATGCAGAGATGTCTTCACCTGAGCTGATTCTTCAATCAGCTTTGGGTGCAGGCGCTAACTTCCTAAGGAAGGCCCCTTTCACATTGGGGCGGTAGGTGCATTGACGGTAAAGTGCCAATATTTTTAGCGGTGCTTTACCATCAATTTTGCGGCGCTATTCGGCCGCTAGCGGGGCGCTTTTACCCCCCCACTAGCGGCCGAGAAAGAGCAGCTTTGCCGGCGGTATAGCCGCTGTGCCCATTGATTTCAATGGGCAGGATCGGTATACACACCGCTCCTTCACCACTCCAAAGATGCTGCTAGCAGGAGTTTTTTAGCATCCTGCTAGCACACTGCAGACTTGCTATTTGAATGTGATCCCAGGCGTATTTTTCAGGTTTCTTTACAATAAGCACCATTTTTCCAGAACAAAAACCACATTCACAATAAGCGCAAGAAATTTTTTCCATTCTGCTGCTTTAGATTTTTTTGAAAACCAACATCCATTTGACTCCACTAACTATTACAAAATAGATTGAACGTCCCAAACTTCTACTTGTGAATGGCCGGCTTTGCACTTCATTTTAGATTGTACAATCAGACTGTGAAGTTTGTAAAAAATATTCCAGTTGTAGTCGTTTAAATGAAGTAACCAGACTTTACTTTTCTGTGGTCAGGGCCATTGGTCACCATTAAAAAACAAGTGGCCCTGTACAGTTTACCTGGCAGGGCCCCCTCGAGCACTCAGAGAACAGTAATGAGGCAGCGCTCCAGTGGGATGGGCTTAAAACATGAACCTACATACAGGGTGCAGGTGTTAGGAGTATGTAGTGTACAGAAAGCAAGGGTCAGGCGTATGTAATATACAGGGTGTAAGGGTCAGAAGTATGTAATGAACAGAGTGCAGAGGTCAGGAGTATGTAATGAACAGCGTGCAGAGGTCAGGAGTATGTAATTTACAGAGTGCAGGGGTCAAGTTTGTGTAATTTACAGAGTGCAAGTGTAATACTGCGTGCACGCGACCGTTTTTCATGACGAGAAAATTCAATTTTTTAAATTGGTCATTAAAAACAACTGTATGTGGGCTACAGAGCATTTTTCTCTACCCGAAAAATAGGCATTACAAATTTAGATCATGCTCTATTTTTTCTCGTCGTTTTTCACGTTGTTGTTTTTCTCGTCGCAAAAAATGGTTGTGTGTAGGCTTTAACGACAACAAGTTATGAGATGGGAAATTTACATAATCAGCCCAAAGGGTGGCGCCATTCAAATGGAACTTCCCCTTTATAGTGCCGTCATACGTGTTGTACATCACTGCACTTTGCTCGAGCATTTATTATCACGATCGTGTGTAGGCAAGGCAGGCTTGAGAGGAATCACATCGCAAAAAAAAAATTTTTTCCATGACATGAAAAACGGTCGTGTGTTCGCGGCATAAGTAGTATATCATTTACAAGATACAGGGGTCAGGAGTGTGTCATGTAAGTGTAACCAATCCTCTGTTTTTAATGCACACAGTTAGACAGTTGAATTTGGTTTGCTGTTTGGATGGTAAGTTTGAGCCTGGTTATTATGTATACAACTTTATTTATACTTACTTTTTGCTTAAAAACGCATCTCATTCAAAGTCCCAAACCCCCTCTTCTCTTCTACCCAACAGGGATGGAGGCATATGTTTTTCATATGCCTCATTTAAAGTCCCAATGCTAGTTTTCTTTACATGTACAAAGTACAGGGAGACATGAGTATGAAGTTAACAGAGTGCAGGTGTCAGTTGGATGTAATTTACAGAGAGCAGGGGTCAGAAGTATGTAATTAACAGGGTGCAGGTATCAGAAGTATGACATTTACAGAGTGCAGGGGTCAGGAGTATGTGATTTACAGAGTGCAGAGGTCAGAAATATGTAATTAACAGGGTTCAGGTGTCAGGAGTATGAAATTTACAAAGTGCGGGGGCAAGGAGTATATCATTTACAGAGTACAGGGATTGGGAGTATATAATGTTCAGGATGCAGGGATCAGGAGTATGTAATATATAGAGTGCAAGGGTTAGCAGTATGTCATTTACAAACTGCAGTTTTCAGGTGTATGCATTTTACAGATTGCAGGTGTCAGGAGTATGTAATTTACAGAGTGCAGGGGTCAGAACTATGTAATTTACTTAGTGCAGAGGTCAGGAGTATGTAATATACAATCTGCAGGTGTCAGGAGTGAATGCCACTTAATATTACTCCACCTGCTTCTGAAAGCAGCCATGGTCTGCATTAATATTTAGCCTGTGCCCAATGGAAAATAAAAGTTCCATCTCTGAGGTCAAAGCGAATGGAGTCTGGGCCTGGTGCAGGAGGGTTGCGCCCACCACCCCACACCCCCCGCCATGGGCAGTCCTGGCCAGAGCACTAAAAGAATGACCATAAAATAAATCATTTGTTACCTCCAATCCAGCCACTTTCACTGCTCACATACAAAATAAGAACAAGGTTGGGCACACAACCCGATATTATGAAATATTCCTGATGAATTTTATCTCGGGTTTAACACATTTAATCTGTCATCATTTTTTTTCACCGAGCCGGAATGGTAAGTTTTAGTCACTGTGTATTTTAGGTATTCAATGTTATGTGATGACCTTCTTGTCAAGTTCAGTCCTACAACACCTGTTACAATCGCTACAGGCTCCGTGCACATGTGACACCATATTGAGAATCTTCACTTCATTTCACACAACTCGAGAAGGTACATCATATTTATTAGCATGAAAATTCAACGTTCAGTGAAAATGTTTGTGTTTCATTTTTTTTTCTTTAGAAAACAGCAAATATAGGAATTAAAATATTGCCTTTTTATTTTTTATGAATACCGCGCTGAGGAAACGATAACATTGGTAATCGCCTTCTGAAAAGTATGTCCATGCACTCAATACTTATATATATATACATATATATCTATATATATTCATATATATATATATATATATATATATATATATATATATATTCATATATATTAATATAGTATGCACTAGTAAAGCTGCTGGCTTTTAATCAACATACACTTACAGTACCTTCTCCATGGTTCCAGCGACGCGCCAGCCGGGGCTCCGCTCCTTTCCCCCCCCTCCCCGGCCCCCACTCCCATCCAAAAAAAAATGACATGCCATATGTGGCATGCAAGGGGATGAGGAGTGGGTTAAGCGGAAGTTCCATTTTTAGGTGGAACTCCGCTTTAATATAGTATGCACTCAATACTTTGTAGGGACTCTTTTGATGATATTCTAATAACTTTTTTAGATGCATCTGTAGCAGTAATAATCTGTTTTCACTCGTCATCTGAAAAGGGAGGTGTCACTGCATGCAGTCATTTAGTTGTGTGTATACATTTCAACTTCAGCTACTGATCTCCATACACATCAAGCTTTTTTTTTGTTTGTTTTTAACAGAGAAGTAAATAGAGATAAAGGTGTAAAAAAAAAACTAATGCCGCGTACACACGATCACTTTTTGTGATGTAAAAAAACGTAGTTTTATCTCACAAAACAAAACAAAGTTTTTCAAACTTAATTTTAAAAAACGACGTTGCCTACACACCATCGTTTTCTGAAAATGCTCTTGCAAAGCGCGGTTACGTACACCACGTTCGACGGCACTCTGTTCCATTGAAGCTCCCGTCTCATAACTTGCTTCTGAGCATGCACGGGTTTAAAAACTTTGGGCCAGATTCAGATACACTTAATATTGCGCTGCGTAATCGAAATACTCTACGCTGCCGTATTTTGCCAGGCTCTACACCGAATCCTGGTAGATTTTTGCCCGTACGCTATGGTGGCTTAGTCTATTTCTCGCCGCGTAATCGAAATACGCGATTGGGGGGCGTGAAGCATTTAAATTAAGCGCGTCCCCACGGCGATCGAACTGCGCATGCTCCGTTCAGAAATTTCCCGCCGTGCATTGCGCAAAATCACGTCGTTACGTCATTCGTTGTTTGAATAGCGTCGTTTACGAACATTCCTATTCCCGGACGACTTACGTTAAAAATAATAAAAGACGTCGGAAAACGTAGAAATTCGACGCGGGTACGACGGCCATACTTAACATGGGCTGTCTAATATTAGAGCAGCAAAAAGCTGGTGTAGTGTCACGCAAAAAAAAGATGACTAAAGGTGCCGTAAGAGATTGCGAATGAAGATCGTAATTTCTGGGATCGCCGGCAAAAGCTCATTAGCATACCCCGACGCGGAAAACGACGGGAAGTCCACCCAGTGGCCGCAATTTTATTGAAGCGTAGATCCGAAGGCGTACGAACACGTAATCCAGTCGAATTGAAGCCCGCAGCCATCTATTCATGGTTTGAGGCTTCCGACTAGCTAGAAAACGCGCGTAATTTGAAATTACTCCAGTCTAACACAAGTTAGACAGGCGTAATGGCTCTGTGAATCTGGCCCTTTGTTTTAAACGTTGTTTTGCCCACACACGATCATTTTTAATGACACAAAAACGACATTCTGAAAAACAACATAAAAAATTCAAGCATGTTTGAATTTTTTTTTGGTCGTTTTTCAGAAGACATAAAACAACGTTTTGCCCACACACGGTCGTTTTAAATGACGTTTTTTAAAACATCGTTTTATTTCATTCCAAAAAAAAAAAACGCGTGTACGTGGCATCAAGCTCCATCTGCTGGCTCAAAAAAAATATATATATATATATGGAGGGATATCATTTAAAAGTGTTATTAAATGTAGCCATTTAATAATAAAAAAAAGGGTCCCTACCAATATATGTAGAAAGTTTCAGTACTTTATTGGTGTTTCACAAATAAACTAAGATAGGTGTCTACTACTCAAAGATGCACCAGAAGTCAGCAACACAGGACTTTTTTTTTTTTTCCTGGGGGCAAAGGGGGAAAAAAAGCAGATTAAGAATACAAAAACGACAACGGCACTCATAAATCAAACACACTTGCAGGATTTATTTCAGTTACAGCTTTGTCTTACACATTAGACAAGTCATAATTACACTTCAGTACACAGTGTGAGTGGGAGAATGAGCTCTAGCACAATGCACAATAGACCTTGTCATACGGCAGCAAACAGGATAAAACAGCAGTAGCAATACTCAATTTTGCATCACAGTATAGAATTACACCGTGACATACTGTAATATTACCATCAATCATGATCCCATCCAAAACTGGCAGCTCAAGTAGATGGAAAATTACTCTAAAGGAGTTTTGTGCTGCTCCGTGCACTGATAACATCGCAGAGAGCCGCGCACAATCAGGTGTACAAGACAAGTGTTTTAGTGAGAACAAATTGGCTGGCAGAAATCTATCCCAGGCTTTTCCCATATTTGCTTTTGTGTCGAAAAAAACTTGAGGTTTCGGCATAAATTTAATATACGGTGTTCCTATGACCATAGTTACAGTATAAAGCAGCAAATAATCATCTAGCTGTTTATTAGCCGCTTTCTCACAGCCGAGCGCTCAATGATAGAATGTATAACGCACAATGTCTCGGTCTCGGAAGCATTGGTGTATTTATACTGCTGTCTATTCAAAGTTACATTTGTTAGCACTGTTTCTTTTTTTCCCCCTGTTTTCGAACAGCCCACTAGCTTGTGATATTACATACTGTATTTTTCGCCGTATAAGACGCTCCGGCATATAAGAAGCACCCAATTTTAAAGGAGGAAAATGTAGAAAAAAAAGACTCTGAACCAAATACTGTAGTAAAATATTTGCCCCCCACTTGACATCACCATCACACCACCCCCACATTAGTAATAGCCAGTAACATTGCCCCCACATTAGTAATAGCCAGTAACATTGCCCCCACATTAGTAATAGCCAGAAATATTGCCCCCACATAGTAATAATAGCCAGTAACATTGCCCCCACATAGTAATGATAGCCAGTAACATTGCCCCCACATTAGTAATAGCAGCCAGTAACATTGCCCCACATAGTAATTATAGCCAGTAACATTGCCCCACATAGTAATTTTAGCCAGTAACATTGCCCCACATAGTAATTATAGCCAGTAACATTGCCCCAATAGTAATTATAGCCAGTAACATTGCCCTCATAGTAATTATAGCCAGTAACATTGCCCCCATAGTAATTATAGCCAGTAACATTGCCCTCATAGTAATTATAGCCAGTAACATTGCCCCCCACAACTCACAACTCACTGTTGTTGCAGATGCAGATACATGGCATGGCGCGCGCTCTGCTAGGGATAAACAGATCCACGAGCAGAGCAGTGATGACGTCAGCGCGGCGGGTGTACTAAGATGGCCGACCGCTCTGGAGCTAGGCCAAGGCCGCGGTCTTTCCTAAGGCCGCAGCGGCGGTGCGCTCTGGAATGCGGATTGGTCAGGCGAAACCGTGTATTCGCCTTATAAGACGCACCAACTTTTCCCCCCCAGTTTTTGGGAAGAGATAGTGCGTCTTATAAGTGAAAAATACGGTATTTCATGCACAGTCCATGCACCACAAATGAGAATATTACTTCAAAATATTATTTGAGGGCTGTACTGAAGCACTGCAAAAGTGAGTGCATAACTTTTTTAATAACATACATAGGTCTTTCAAAATTTCAAGTTTTTCCTCTACTGCAGCCCAGAGGCCCGATGTGGCCCGTTGATTGTTTTTTCTGGCCCTTGGGGTACTATTTTATTTACTGACACCAATGAAGGGCACAATACCTCCCTAAAACACCAATGATGGTTCACAATTCCTACCAATGACATCAACGATGTGGCACAGTTCCTCCAAATGACACAAATAATGGGGCACAATTTGTACCAATGACATTGATGATAGGGAACAGTTCCTCCCAATGACACCAATCATGGGGGATGGTTTACTCCCACTGATGCTGGGATATTTTGTACTCCTAGTGGCCACAATCTGGCACCCCTAAAGTCTGAAGGTAAGTAAACTGGCATGGAAAAGAAGAAAGGTAACAGCGCTCTCTGCAGGGACAACCCGATCCATACACCAGGTCCACTCACAGGTGCCGAGGCTCGAGGTGTCCCAACACATTGCAATGCAACAGTAGTAAGAAAAGACGGCAAAACTGTAGTCCTTGAAGTGTCGTTTATTGGTACATTGATGCCAATAAACGACACTTCGAGGACTACAGTTTTGCTGGCTCTTCTTACTACTGTAAGTAAACTAGACCTTTGTTTAGAAAGTGTGGAGACCCCTGCTCTATAGTAACTCTTCTTCTTCTTCTTTTTCATTGCAGGTAAATAAGGTAAATAATGAATTCCATGCCAAAGCAACGTTTCATCTTTTAGTTCTTGACAAAAGAGGAGTACAGGCTGTCCAACATCCACAGAAGCCTACAGAATGTTTACAATGTCAATGTTGTCAATGATGTCATCTTCATAAACATTCTGTAGCTTTCTGTAGAGGTTGAACAGCCTGCCCCCCTCCTTCATCAAGAACTCAATGACCGCAAGTAGCTTCTGCTTGGAATTCATTATTTTTCTGCAATGAAAAAGAAGTGTTAAATAGCATTACCCCCATAGGGGTTGTTGGTAATAGTTGGTTCTTCCCAAATAGTACAGACGCTGCCTGTCCCCACAAGCACCAGTCCATGCACACAAATTCTAATAACTCTAAGGCCGCGTACACACGATCAAATATGTCTGCTGGAAACGGTCTGCTAGACCGTCCCAGCAGACAGATTCGATCGTGTGTACGGGCGAGCCGACGGATTTGGCCACCCGACAGATTTCAAAGCATGCTTTGAAATCTATCGGGTGGGAACCCGTCCGCCCAACATGTCTGCTGGTTAGTACACTTACCAGCAGACATGTCGTCTCGCACCGGCGCCGAATGGATTCGGCGCATGCGCGGAAGTGTTTTACTTCCTGGTGCGATGACGTGGCGGCGTCAACGTCACCGCCACGTCACCGACACGTCAGCGCGCCGTCTGGTGGCGGGGATTTTGGTTTGCTCGTGTGTACACGCGAGCAAACCAAAATCCAAAGAGACAGATTTGTTCAAATCGGTCGGTCCGACCGATTTGAACAAATCAATTGCCTCGTGTGTACGAGGACTAAGGGATGTTTTTTTGATATTTATAGTTTGAAAAACTTTAAACAGGAGAGGGTTTAAGGCATGGGATTCTCCAAAATACTGCACAGTAACAGGAGGACACTCTTCTCCAAGCTCCCATGCACAAATTCTGCTGAGACCTCAGGGGTATGGTCAGATCCTATGAGAGCCATCTCAGTCCATAGCTGCCTCTGGCACTTACATCCAAAAGCACATGATCACCAGGAATCATAATTCAGAGTCAGTAATCCCAAGGACATCCGCACACTTTCCAGCTTCCTCTAGATACTTTCCAGTGAGAGAGACAATCCCTCTATAGACCAGATCCCATAAGGTGATGTCTCACAGCCAGCTCCCCAATATATTTTTGTCAGGTTCTCCAGGGGAGTAGTCTCAGAGGAGCAGCAGCTCCAGAGGCTTTAGATCCCTCCTAGAGAAGGTAAGAACACCCTTTCCAGGACTTCAAACTATTTATCATCTCCCCAGCCACCTTCTGGACACTCCTCTCCATGGATTGGCTAGGGCCCGCCATGGATTGGCTATGGCATGATAAATATTCAGGCTGGTCATTTGACTCTCACAGCCCTATGTTCTGGCAACTTCTTCTAGAAGCAAGGTGAAGCAGTCAATCTCTCAGCCTGTGAAACCCTGTAAGATATAAAAGGTTGTGCCCACTTTTGTATTACTTTCAGTACAGCCTTCATATTATAATATTGAGAATATTACGCTTTTTATAGGACAGCTCATAATCCTTGTTTATCAACAAAGCCATGTAATCATAGGGACTGCACCACTATTTCAGCATCCAAAAAATCAGCACAGTTAAAATAAAATTAATTACAGCCACCGGGTTTCAGTTTCTTCAAAGTGCTCCCTTCATCAGGGAGAAGTATGGCCAAAGCTCTTTTGCCCATACTTCTACTGTGGGTCACAAGAGCGCACTTACTTCTGCACTGTTATGATCCATTATGAATGGAGGGAAAAAGAGATATTAATCATCCACCCATCCTCCATTCATAGATCAGGTTTCATTCAAAGAAGAAGTAGTAGTGGAACAGCTGGGCGGAAAGGACGGGCATAGACTGGCACTCTTGATGAGAGCATGTGTGACAGCTCCCTTAGTTCTATTTACCCCCACTGGAAGGTTGTGGTGGTCAGGGGATGAGCGTGGGGGGCATTGCAGGAAGAAGAATTCTCTTAAATGGGAACAGCAGCACAGGGAGCAAATGTCACTGAAGATAAGATGTCCCTTAATGTACTTATTCCTTATTTTTTATCGACGTAAACTTAGTCTTTAGCCTAAGCCCCAATGTCTCACAGCAAAAACATTTTAAAATTTGCATGTACCTAAAAACATATCTATATCTAAGGCCTCGTACACACGAGGCAATCCATTTGTTCAAATCGGTCGGACCGACCGATTTGAACAAATCTGTCTGCTTGTATTTTGGTTTGCTCGCGTGTACACACGAGCAAACCAAAATCCCAGCCAGCAGACAGCACGCTGACGTGCCGGTGACGTGGCGGTGACGTTGACGCCGCCACGTCACCGCACCAGGACGGGTTCCCAGCCGACAGATTGGTAAGCATGCTTTCAAATCTGTCGGGTGGCCAAATCCGTCTGCTCGCCCGTACACACGATCAAATCTGTCTGCTGGGACGGTCTGGCAGACCGTTTCCAGCAGACAGATTTGGTCGTGTGTACGCGGCCTATGAAGCAGCACCCAAAAATCCCAAAAATTATAAAAGTAATTTCTGATATATAGTACAGCTCTGTATCTACACTTTCACTTACCATCTGGTGACATCATAATGGACTACCAATGAATTCTACAATACCACTGTATCACCTTGTGACCATGACTGTACTGCATGGTATACAGATGGGAAGTAGATTACCATTCTTAGAAAAAGACGGAGCAAAAGCTAAAACTAAACTACTCTTTTGAGAATAATAATCTGGATAGTCTTTATAAAAGAAAAAATTTGGTATTCTCAAATGATTGTTAGGTTAAATAAGGAAATGCTGTATATTGCCGTATTAAACTTTAGCGATCTCCAAAGCACCGTTTAAAGGATTACATTTGTTTGAACAGAATCACGCTGTGAAAATTCTTTAAATAACAGGTTATTGAGCTTAATAAAACACAATGAAGATAAGCTTCAATTGCGTTAGGGGTATTCTAATGACTACAAATAACTAAAAACACTACTAAATTATTTGTGCTTTAATAAAACAAAAACCGCTATTATTGAAGAAAACTTATAATAAAGGATTGTATTGGCTACATTTATTAACACTTTTAAATGATATCCCTCCAATTTGACATCGCTTGGAATTGAAGAAAAATGCAAAAGAGAAAACTACCTTGCAATCACCTCTACACCTAAAATATAAATAAATGCTGCCAACATATAGCTGTACACTCACCTATAATCAATATAAAAACAAAAAATGCAGTGCTACCTATGTGAGATAATAAGAGCCCATTCACACTGGAGCAACACGACTTCTAGCACGACTTTGGGAGGCAACTTGGACACGACTTGAGTATGAATCATCAGGCAACTTACAAGGCAACTTCATGTTGCCTCCAGGACAGTACAAGGCAACTTCACGTCGTCTCCAGGACAGCAGGCTTTCCAGTGGCCAATCAAACAACAATCAGCTTTGTGGGAGGGAGGGGGAGGGAGGGGTTTGCCTGAGAAATGTATGTTATCTTCCTGTATTGTTGCTTCAGTTAAGACAGTGATCAGACTTCTGAGGTGACTTCCATTGAAATCAATGGGTACAAGTTGCCTAGAAGTCAGATTGAAGTAGTACAGGAACCTTTTCTGAAGTCGGAGCGACTTCAGTAGTGTACATTAAGACGGCTCCCATTCACTTCCATTCATTTTCTCGACCGCGCGACTTGGGGCAACTTGGAGCGTCTTGAAGTCGGATCCCAGGTCGGCCCAGTGTGAACCGGCTCTAACAGGTGTTCATTAATTACATTGATTGATGAACACCAGTTGTTATCTCACATAGGTAGTGTCCCATTGTTTCCTTTTGTATTAGAAGTGAAGATCATAATTCTTGGGCTGCATGAGTAATATTTTTGTAACTTCCCCGGGCAAATGTTAACCATCCTTCCACAACCAGTTGTCCACACATTCCCCAATTAAAAAATAAATAAAACTTTGACTTAAGCACTGGAGGCAAAGTGGAAATGCATTACGTTATGTACAGTTTATGCGTGCCTGGCTGTATTGCTGTGCTGACTGTTCTATCCCTGATTTAATAACAGCGTCATGCTTGGGTATGTATACCCATATTTTTCTTGTTATGCCTTGATTGTTACTGTTGTGGCCCATGTGGGTCTCTTTCCTAAAAAAAAATAAACAATTTAATTAAAAATTTGACTTAACTTCTAGTTACTGTATATGGTCTTCCATAGAGCACAGAGTATTTTCTGTGAATGATGACCCATGGGATTTGAATGATCATATTGATACATTTTGATGCATGTGTGGGCACCTTCGAGTCATTCATTGACCCTTTATCCCAAATGTTCTATTACAAAAAATCATTTCCAGGCTCAGTTCTAGTTATTACTTATTACACCAGAAAATGTACTTGTTTTTTTCTTTCAAAAGTTTTTATTTTCACAAGTAGCATTTTTACAAAGAAAGATAGAAAAGCAAAGACCATGTTGGGATGTATGGGAAGTGAATCATGAACAGTCAAAGCAAAAACAAGAGATGGTATTATAGGGTTAAACCACAGCATCAACATTGCTCATTTCCAATCTCTGCAAATCTATAAAGGACTTGAAGTAAGACCGTTCTCGGCAGTAACAGAAGCTACCGTCTTAAACTTGGGGGTGTGATCCTCCTTCAGGAATGGGGGAGAGGAGGGTGGCGCCAACTCCCCCGGCACCCCTAATGGGATCAAACTGTGCCAGGAGATGGGACACCCAGCCCCCCATCCCACCCCAGATTCTGCCACCCCCATAAAAATCTATTTACTAGCGAAGAGCCCTGGCCTGATCTTAATAACTGTTAACGAGTATCCAAGAGTACAAAGGAAGGTAAGAAGGCCGAAAAAAGAGGAAAAAAATAATAACGTTTGGAGAAGTGGGGAACAAAAGGGGAGTCAATCACCAGTATTTTGGGCTAGGCCCAGAGGGGGTCCCACCCCTGGAGTGATGGAGATTCTCACATATATTGCCCAAGGTTCCCAGATGGTTTCAAACTTATGGGCCATGTCTGACAGGATGCTAGCTAGTTTCTCTTGGGCCATAAACCATGAAACTTTCCATTTGACTGCATTTATTGAGACAGACGGTTGTTTCCAGGCCTTGGCTAAGGTTAGTTTGGTTCCTAAGAGTATGAAGTGTATCAATTTACGGTTATATTTTTGAGATCTTCGGGATGTGCGAGTTCATTAGAGCGACTTTTGGAGACCTGGGGATTTCACATCCTGTGACCTCTCTAATGAGATTAACTGATTGCCGACCGCCCGCCGTCATATTACTGCGGGACGGTGGCACTGCTGGGCCAGAGCACGTAGCTCTACGTCCTATCTTTTTTGGCCGCCGGGTTCGTTACAGAGCGGGAAACGGGAGGTATGTGTGTAAACACATTCCTCTCGTTCCTGTCAGCGGGGGAAACGCTGATCTCCCGTTCATACAATGTATGAACGGAAGATCAGTGATTCCCCCTAGTGAGTCAACCCCCCTCCCCCCATTCAGTTAGAACACACCAGGAACATACTTAACCCCTTCCCCGCCAATGGCATTTTTATAGTAATCCAATGCATTTTTATAGCATTGATCGCTATAAAAATGCCAATGGTCCCAAAAATGTGTCAAAAGTGTCCGATGTGCCCTCCATAATATCGCAGTACCGAAAAAAAAACGCTGATCGCCGCCATTACTAGTAAAAAAAAATATTAATAAAAATGCCATAAAACTACCCCCTTTTTTTGTAAACGCTATACATTTTGCGCTAACCAATCATTAAACGCTAATTGCGATTTTTTTTTACGAAAAATATGTAGAAGAATACGTATCGGCCTAAATTGAGGAAAAAAAAAATGTTTTATTTCTTTTTTGGGGATATTTATTATAGCAAAATTTAAAAAATATTGCATTTTTTTCAAAATAGTCGCTCATTTTTTGTTTATAGCGCAAAAAATAAAAACCGCAGAGATGATCAAATACCACCAAAAGAAAGCTCTATTTGTGGGAAAAAAAGGACGCCAATTTTGTTTGGGAGCCACGTTGCACAATCGCACAATTGTCAGTTAAAGCGACGCAGTGCCGAATCACAAAAAGTGCTCTGGTCTTTGGACAGCAATATGGTTCGGGGCTAAAGTGGTTAAAGATCTTTTTCCAGAAAGATCTAATTCTGGGGCATTCCCACCTAATGTGCCCCTCATTTGGCATCCCCGAAAGCATAGGGGATCTGCTGAGGGAAAGATTGTTGCTAATCTAGCAGGCGTCATATACCATTGTGCAGTGGCGGCTGGTGCTCAAAGTTTTTGGGGGGGCGCAAACGAAAAAATAAATATTGCAGCCTCCCTGTGCCCATCGCATGCAGCCACTGTGCCATCAAACGCAGCCACTGTGCCATGCCACCAAATGCAGCCACTGTGCCATAAATTGTCACCACTGTGCCATGCCATCAAACACAGAAACTGTGCCATCAATTGTCACCACTGTGCCATGCCATCAAACGCCACCACTGTGCCATCAATTGTCACCACTGTGCCATGCCATCAAACACCAACACTGTGCCATCAATTGTCACCACTGTGCCATGCCATCAAACGCCACCACTGTGCCATCAATTGTCACCACTGTGCCATGCCATCAAACGCCACCACTGTGCCATCAATTGTCACCACTGTGCCATGCCATCAAACACAGCTACTGTGCCCATCAATTGTCACCACTGTGCCATGCCATCAAATGCAGTCACTGTGCCATCAATTGTCACCACTATGCCATGCCATCAAATGCAGTCACTGTGCCATCAAGTGTCACCACTGTGCCATGCCATCAAACGCCACCACTGCGCCATCATTGTCACCACTGTGCCATGCCATCAAACGCCACCACTGTGCCCATCAATTGTCACCACTGTGCAATGCCATCAAATGCAATCACTGTGCCATGCCATCAAATGCAGTCACTGTGCCATGCCATCAAATGCAGTCACTGTGCCATCAATTGTTACCACTGTGCCATGCCATCACATGCAGTCACTGTGCCATCAATTGTTACCACAGTGCCATGCCATCACATGCAGTCACTGTGCCATCAATTGTCACCACTGTACCCTTTAATTAAAAAGCACTTACCTGAAGTTTCCATGTCCTCCCTCGATGTCTTCTGCCGCCGTGGAGAATCTTCAGCCAATCAGGTTCCTGATAACCAGAATCCGGGAACCTGATTGGCTGAAACGGCCGTCAGTCTTATGCAAGGAACGCAGGTTGCCGGCGCTCCGAGTATAGACTTCCGAGAGCCAGAGGGCGGTACTGGAAAAGCCTATCAGAGCCGCTGGCTTTGATAGGCAGTTCCCCTCAGCCAACCAGCTGCCGCTATTCGGGTAACCGGCGACCCATGTCCGGTTATAGGAATAGACCAGGCAGCTGGCAACAATGATAACTCACATTCAATGCATTGCATTGAATGTGTGTTATTTGCGAGAGGGGGTGGCGCTGCAGCGCCCTCTATAGACCGCCGCCAGAACTTCGGCTAAAATGTCAAAATGACCTTTTAGCCGAATAAAAGTTCTTAAAGGGGCCGTTTTTTTTTTGTAACTGCGGGAGGGGGGCGGCGCCCGTGCGTCCATATGGACGGGCCACCACTGCCATTGTGTCATGACATTTAGGGGTAGCAAGAATTTAAAAGGTGCCAACCAAGGTAAAAAAAAAAAATTGTATTTATGTTTTACGAAATGTATTAAAACCAAATTCATTGAAACCAATAAAAAAACACAGACAAACATATCCAATTATACTACAATATTGGTTTTGTGTTGGATCTCTTCATTGACAGATTACAACAACCCCAACATTTGGTACTATATAAATAAATATATGTATAGGGTTATTTGGAGAATTTATAGTCATATTTACTCATTTTTTTATTTATTTTTTATTTTAGTTTTAGTCTGGTTCTTTGTACCTCTTCTATGTTTCACTAGATACTGCCTTTGGTCCATTTTGGGGCGCAAATGAAGGGACGTTTAAATCATCTGTCTTCCCTGCATAATGCTCTCTCTCCCTTTTTTTAAGGGGGGGGGGGCATTTACCTGGAATGGCATGTTAAATCTTGAGTGGCGAGGATGCACATTGTTTAACACATATTACAGTATATTCTATTCATTTCATGTATAGATTTAAGTTATTTATATGTTTTTGTTTTTTTTATATTAGGATGTGGTGCTGGTCTCCCACTACCCAATGTCTTTTCTCCAATTATTACTTGGGAGGTTGCAGTGTCAGTAGTGCTTTGGTTTTTGTACTCCATGCACCCAATTTCCCACAACCTTGGCAGGGAACAATCCTTGTGTCTATTGAATTCATCATGGCTGGAGATTTTTTTTTTTTTTCGAGAAGTTCAGGTGTCACAAAACTTTTGCCAATATAGTGCATATTTGTATGCCGATCTGTCAGCCGCAATGTCGCAGTCCCGCTAAAAATTATATGTTGCCGCCATTACTAGTAAAAAAAGAAAAATGTATAAATATGTCATACCTCTATCCCCTATTTTGTATACACAATAACTTTTGCGCAAACCAATCAATATACACTTATTACGATTTTTTACCAAAAATATGTAGAAGAATACATATTGGTCTAAACTGATAAAGAAATTTGGCTTTTAAATTTTTTTTTTGGGGGGGGGGGATATTTATTATAGACAAAAGTAAAAAATATATATATTTTTTTTTTAATTGTCGCTTTTTTTTTGTTTATAGCGCAAAAAAAAAAAACTGCGGAGGGGATCCAATACCACCAAAAGAAATATCTATTTGTGGGGAAAAAAGGACATCAAGTTTGCTTGGGTACAGCGTCGCACAATCTCGGACGAGCCCCCATTTGTAGCACTACCTCGTAGGAGCTGCTGGTTTAGATTTGGGCCTTGCACGTTACTTCGTTCCTCATTTTCTAGGGGTTGAGAATCTGTAAAAAGTTCAATGTCCACAAGTTATAAATCCTTTTTCTTTAGCTTTTATTTTCCAAACAACTTGTAGAAGTAGAGGGATGAAGGATCAGGGGAAGGTTTAGGCACAAAAGGCAGATCACTGGGGAACTGCTAAACTTCAAAGTCACACTCACCACTTTCTCTCGAGTGGGGATTGCTCACCCGGATAGGCCCCTCTCACCTGGCCTAGTAGCCGGGATGATGCACGGACAAGAATAATGTCAGTCTTTGCCACAGACTGGTTTCAAGTTCAGATGAGGGATTCTGGAATCCTCTTCCACAGGATTTGGTACCCGGAGATCCAGCCTTACAGTTCTAGAGCCTTTAAGCCAACCCGGCACACTGTAAGGCAGGGATTCTCAAACTATGGCCCTCCAGTTGTTGTAGAACTACACATCCCATGAGGCATTGTAACACACTGACATTCACAGACATGACTAGGCATGATGGGAATTGTAGTTCCTGAACAACTGGAGGGCCGTAGTTTGAAGACCCATGCTGTAAGGTATTGTAGGCTACGGTGCATCCTTCAATAATTTACCAGGCCTCTCCCAAAGTACCAGCCTTCCGCTCGGTCCTTTCCGGGACATGTTCTCCCCTGGCTTCCTCCATTGAGTGGCTTCCTCCCGCAGGACAGACAGCACAGGCTCACCTCCAAGCGTAGGCCCCAGTCAGGACAACGGGGCCTACCAGGCAGGAATGCAGCCTCAGTACAGCATGGTCCCGAGGCCAAAAATCACACAACACATACCTCGCGCCAGGAGGGCCACGAGGCGAAAAATTACCCCCAAAAATGGCATCTGCCCCTTAAGTATCCTTTCCCAGCCTGTCCATCGGGGAGACACCCAATATACCATGGCTTACCTTAGTTCCAACATCGGCCTGTGGTGGTATTGCCACCCATAGGCAAACAAAGGGAAATCCCTCCAAGCACAGCCATAGCTGGAACAGAGGCTGATTTAGCCTTAATTAACAAAGTCTGAGCTAATTATCAGCCCAGACACCCAAAAATTTGAACATAGCACCTGGTAATCGGGAGCAGGGCGCTACACTTATATACAGGTGATGTATGTTTATTATGGAAGAGGCTGTTTTGTTAAAATAAAAATAAAGAAATTATAAAAAAATAAATAAATTCAGCCCTGGTTAAGTAAAGATTTGTAGGCTCATACTAACATTTATCACATACTGTATATTCTTGCGAGCCATTGCTATAGCCTGACATACCCACCCTGCCAATTACTGCTTGCTTTGTGCCAACCGCTGAGACGTGCATGCTTTTGGGCAGATGTTTAAAACCTCCTCTATAGTATAAATGCCGGGGATTTGTGTACACAGAATCAGAGATTTACAGAAACTCAGTGAACCTTGTTTTCTGCCGCTGCCAGAAACAGCCACAAAAGAGGTCAGAGGTGCAACGTCTTCATGCAGAGAGAGATCATGTGCTAGCTGGTACTGAGCAGGAAAATAACAGTAGGCAATACTTTAATGAATAGCTTATCATGTTCAACACACCATGCCATAATAGGGGAGCTGCTTAGCAAGATGGAAGGACAAATGCTAAACGATGTAGATGGGCAAGAGGTGCAAGTGGGAAAAAAAAAACACATTGGAAAAAAAAAAAGATATTAAAACTACATGGATCTACCTCCTATATAGTCACTGATATGCTGTTAATATATAGAACATCTTTAAGACTCCAGACTTCTAATTCAAAGCCTTCACATTTGTGGATACGGACCAGAGATGGCTTTCGGTAAGCACAAAGGATGGCTGGATTTCAATGATGTGCCCTCTAAGTTTACAGCAGACCTGTACAGAGAGAAATGAGGGCTGCCATTGCTGAGCTCCTGCTAAGGGTACAAGTTTCAAGCCTCTAGTTCCAATACTTGGACACAGTATGTGTAAGTCATGTTTTTTCCTCTATTCTTTTTTAATTGCATTTGAAACCTAAAATTGGCGTTAATATAAGGCCTCTAGCGCCATCATTAATAGCTCTTGAATGTATCCCTATTGCTGGCAGAGCTTTTTTTGCATTTTTTAAAAGTCATTTTAGAGCTGAAGATCAATTAAACCCCCAAAACTATATGTTTTCTAAAAAGCAGTCACCCCCGGAGAATAAAACAGTGGTAGATCAGTTTTTTTTGTATGTTACGTGATACAGTATTTGTGCAGCAATTTATCACGTACAAAACTTCAGTAATAAATGCACTAAAGGTAAAGTGGTTGCAAAGGCTGAGTTTTTTTTACCTTCGTACATTGTATAAAGACACCAAACGTGGAAGGCGCAAATACCTGGCGCACTACACATTTTTTTTAATTCAAAGTTAATATAGCTAATAGCATGCATACTCACAAAAGTGCAGTGTTAATCAACATGTAAGCCAGAAAATACCATGTGGTTCTCCAACAACCTTCTTTATACTAGCAAGCCGACATGTTTTGGGGCCACTTAGGAAGGGCTAGTTTGCTAGTATATGGGAGGTTGAGCATTTTTGTTTTTGTTTTGTTTTTTGGGGGGGGGGGGTAAGTGTTTGGGTGTAATTTTATTTTTTGGACTTTCTTTTACTATTTTCACTAAAGCTTTATTTATATTACATGGGGACAAAAAGTCCCCTTTGTGATATAATATTATTAAAGTGGATGTAAACCCAATTCATGAAATTTGAGCTGGGCACATATATCTGCAGTATTTTGTTATCTCTTTTCAATGAGCTAAGTCTTATAGCTCTCTTCTGAATGGTTCCTCTGTTATCAGCTTGAGAACTCCTGACATATTTTTGGGACTTTTTAGACAAAAGCAGCCAGAATCTTTTGTCAAAGGAGAATACTAAAATAGATTAGCAGAGGGCAGCTCCTATTACAAAACAGCTCTGAGAGTCTCTGCCTATGAGGAGAGGGGTGTGTGCCTTTCCTCCAATCAGCAATGTTAGCCATCTTGGCTGTATGCCCAGACATCACACTTAGGAAGAGAAAATCTCCTAATAGGATCTCTACTTTCTAAACAGTATATAAATGTGACGACAGCAGATATACATATAAAACCTACAGGGAGTGCAGAATTATTAGGCAAGTTGTATTTTTGAGGATTAATTTTATTATTGAACAACAACCATGTTCTCAATGAACCCAAAAAACTCATTAATATCAAAGCTGAATATTTTTGAAAGTAGTTTTTAGTTTGTTTTTAGTTTTAGCTATTTTAGGGGGATATCTGTGTGTGCAGGTGATTATTACTGTGCATAATTATTAGGCAACTTAACAAAAAACAAATATATACCCATTTCAATTATTTATTTTTACCAGTGAAACCAATATAACATCTCAACATTCACAAATATACATTTCTGACATTCAAAAACAAAACAAAAACAAATCAGTGACCAATATAGCCACCTTTCTTTGCAAGGACACTCATGCAGCCTGCCATCCATGGATTCTGTCAGTGTTTTGATCTGTTCACCATCAACATTGCGTGCAGCAGCAACCACAGCCTCCCAGACACTGTTCAGAGAGGTGTACTCTTTTCCCTCCTTGTAAATCTCACATTTGATGATGGACCACAGGTTCTCAATGGGGTTCAGATCAGGTGAACAAGGAGGCCATGTCATTAGTTTTTCTTTTTATACCCTTTCTTGCCAGCCACGCTGTGGAGTACTTGGACGTGTGTGATGGACCATTGTCCTGCATGAAAATCATGTTTTTCTTGAAGGATGCAGACTTCTTCCTGTACCACTGCTTGAAGAAGGTGTCTTCCAGAAACTGGCAGTAGGACTGGGAGTTGAGCTTGACTCCATCCTCAACCCGAAAAGGCCCCACAAGCTCATCTTTAATGATACCAGCCCAAACCAGTACTCCACCTCCACCTTGCTGGCGTCTGAGTCGGACTGGAGCTCTCTGCCCTTTGCCAATCCAGCCATGGGCCCATCCATCTGGCCCATCAAGACTCACTCTCATTTCATCAGTCCATAAAACCTTAGAAAAATCAGTCTTGAGATATTTCTTGGCCCAGTCTGGACATTTCAGCTTGTGTGTCTTGTTCAGTGGTGGTCGTCTTTCAGCCTTTCTTACCTTGGCCATGTCTCTGAGTATTGCACACCTTGTGCTTTTGGGCACTCCAGTGATGTTGCAGCTCTGAAATATGACCAAACTGGTGGCATCTTGGCAGCTGCACGCTTGACTTTTCTCAGTTCATGGGCAGTTATTTTGCACCTTGGTTTTTCCACACGCTTCCTGCGACCCTGTTGACTATTTTGAATGAAACGCTTGATTGTTCGATGATCACGCTTTAGAAGCTTTGCAATTTTAAGAGTGCTGCATCCCTCTGCAAGATATCTCACTATTTTTGACTTTTCTGAGCCTGTCAAGTCCTTCTTTTGACCCATTTTGCCAAAGGAAAGGAAGTTGCCTAATAATTATGCACACCTGATATAGGGTGTTGATGTCATTAGACCACACCCCTTCTCATTACAGAGATGCACATCACCTAATATGCTTAATTGGTAGTAGGCTTTCGAGCCTTATACAGCTTGGAGTAAGACAACATGCATAAAGAGGATGATGTGGTCAAAATACTCATTTGCCTAATAATTCTGCACTCCCTGTATGTAGGGAGATTTGGTTGATCTCTGTGTATCATCTGAGACTGTTCACTTCACTGGGTGTATGGAGGGTTTACATCCACTTTAAGATAGCTTCTCTTTAATAATAAACAAGAGGTCTTTTAGACCCATTGATGTCTCACCCTTTTTTACATGGAACACAGTTTGCACTTAATTTGCTTTGTCCCTGGCAGCAAGGTACAGGAAAAGTGACTTAAATAAATGGAAGTGACATTTTACCTCCCGCTTTCAGGTTAATTCTAGCTAGGGAAGATTAGCAAATTAATGTTCACTGGTCTTTCTACCCTCCAGGTGGGACATTGAAGCCTGGGAAGCATGGTGGGGGAAGGGTAGGGCCAGTTTCTTGTATGATTTGGGCTGCCTCCCTCACCTAGGAGGGACTAACGTAAATATATTTAAAGTGTATCAACTTCAACAAAACCTGCTGTTAATACTGAAATTAACACATAAAAGTGAATAAGTTAGAAGAGTGGCTCTTCACTCGACATCCTCCCAGCCTGTTCAGCTCGCAATTATAATTACAGACTGACAGTATGAAGGCAAACTGCTTCTGCTTTGCTCTTCACAGTGTTGTATTAGACCATAATGCATGCATAACAAGCATGATTTTTTTTGAGCTGCACTGCACAAAGCTTTTTTAACACAATGTACAGTGCTTTTTAAGTCTTTTTTTCCACCGTATGCCATTAACCCCCCTACCGGTAAACCCGAGCGCGACTCGGGTTGGATTTTTCATGTAAATAGCGATATCCACGAGTCGCGCTCGGGGTCAATATGCAGAGCCTGCAGCGCGCGCTGGCTTACCTTGGATCCAGGCGGGGTACTGTACTTACCTTGTCCCTGGATCCAGCGATGCATCCCCGCTGTGTGAGCGAGTGGCGTCCTCCATTCGACTCACACAGTGCCCGCGCGCCGCCGATCTCCGTTTCCTGCGACGTAACGGCGCACGGGGGCGGAGACCGGCGGCAAATTCAAAAATGTAAACAAACACATTACATACAGAATACTGTAATCTTATAGATTACAGTACTGTATGTAAAAAATACACACCCCCCTGTCCCTAGTGGTCTGCCCAGTGCCCTGCATGTTCTTTTACATAATAAAAACATTTTTTTTCTCCCTGCAAACTGTAGATTGTCCATAGCAACCAAAAGTGTCCCTTTATGTCAAAAGTGATTTTAGATTAGCTAGAAAACAGCGATAATAAATTATAATCACTTGCAGAATTGAGCGTTAGCGATTTGTGGGAAAATTCGTCATAAAAAAATAAAAGTAATGACAGCGACAATTCTGCAACTGAGCAAATTTCAGTGATTTTGATTTGATTACATTAGTGAATAATTTTTATTATAATTACATTAGTATTTGTTATAATTATTTATAGTTATTTATTATATTATAATTTTATGATTTTGTGTTTCAAACTTTATCATACCCAGGATGTCTACTAGACTCTGGTTTGGACATATTTAAGCGAGTTATTCCTAAAAATTGCAGGCCTACAGTATAAAACGCAGAATTTCCATGTAAAATAATTGTACCGCTTTTGGTACGTAATTCCAGACAGAATCATACCGTCAGGGAGGTTAACATGCACTGCAGCACATTGTGATGTTTTATAGTATGTTGGGTTGTGCTGTACAGGGGGGAAATGAAACCCGTCCTATTTCTTTTCAGAGCATACAGCACATAAGTGTGAAGAACTGAACCCTTAGGGCATAAGGCAAATTGTTTTGTTCTTGAATTGGGACTGCTTTGGGCAATGTAGTCCCAACTCAACCTAATGCTTCTGGTGTAAACAAGCCCTTATATGAGCACATTTGGGAAGCACAGTAGTTTAATTGCATTTTTCCCATTTTCAGTTCCAGTCCTGGCCAGGACACTATCTTCAGAGGGACTGCATGTCCTCCCTGTTATTCTGTTGCTTTTCTCCCATGTTTTAAAGACATGCTGGTAGGTTAATTGGCTCCTGTCTAAAGTAGCATGTATGTACAGGGCTGGTGCAAGGAGTTTTGACACCCTAGGCGAAACCTAATTTTGCGCCGCCCAACAACGCCCCCCCCCCCCCCCCCCCCCCCCAACGCACGCTTTGGCCCTGACTAAAAAATTTGCGGCACCCATTTCTTCAGCCGTGGTCCACAGGCTTGCACATGTGCCTCTGGACCCAGCCCGAAGACAAATAGTGGATGGCACTAGCTCGCTTTCTCACGCCTGTCGTGTTCCACAGGCTACTGTGTAACTGCCTGTCTGTACAAGCAGACAGATACGCTGACAATGCTTTACAGGTTCTTACTAGAAACAATAATAGATGCACATTTTTGTATCTGCAAAAAGATCTGAATTTTTTTTTTTTTTTTTTTTACAAAGGTGGACTTGAATCTTCACACCTCAAATGGCCCCAATTCCTGTATTTTCAGGTCTCAGATTATCACCTCCTCTGTACCCCCTGCACACACACATATCTGTTCCCCCTCTGTACACCCTGCATATCTGTTCCCCCCACACACATCTGCTACCCCTCTGTACCCCCTGCACATCTGCCCCCCCCACACACACATATGTTTCCCCTCTGTACCCCCCTGCACACCTGTCCCCCCCACACACATATCTGTCCAACCGTCCCCCACCCACACATATCAGTACCCCCCTGCATGTCTGTCTGTCCCCTAAACACACATATCAGTACCCCCTGCACATCTACCCCCCCCCACACACACACATATCAGTACCCCATGCACGTCTCCCCCCCCCCACACACACACATATCAGTACCCTCTGTACACAGTGCAATGTGCTATTAACTTAAAAGCAGAGTCAATGTTTTATTTTTTGTGACTGAGTGCTGCCTGTAGTGCTGCCACTGTACCTGAGCCAGCCGTGGGGGATTACTTTACTCAAGTCTCCAGGAGATTAGCGCTGTGCCTGCCTGTCCTTGCACACCAGATCACGGGCACCCAGGAGGAGGGGGGAGCGGATATCGCAGCAAGCCCGCTGTAGTTACAGTGCATGCAGGGCTTCCATCTCATCCGCCGATCATGAAGCACTTCTGGTGGGCTCTCTCCCCTCATCTCCTCACTGCCACCGCTACTAGGGTGGCACTGCAGGCTGGGGATAGAGCAGTCCGTCCAGGATGTCACAGGCGCAACCGCCCCCTAGCCTGGCGGCTGGCACCAATGCGCCATAAGGCATGTATTTAAAAAAATGTTGGTCCCTGAGGTATTTGAATAATCTGAATCCCCAGCAAGTGGCTGGGGATCGGGATTTTGCCGCTCCCCCTACCCTTGCGCCCTAGGCAGCCGCCTGACCCGCCTATTGCTAGCGCCGGCCCTGTGTATTTATATTTATATGTAGCGCCCCTGTACTAACAAAGTACGGACGCTATTTAAATTTAGTGGGAAAAGATCAGAGTGTAACTTACTCTGATCTCAATTGTGATTGTTAGGGCTCTCTGTTCCAGCTTGGCTGTGCTGTGAGCTCACTCTGCTGTGCTTGGGGTGTTGTTGCACCCCGAGGCGGCAGGTGGCAGCAGTGGAAGCTGAGGTTCGGGTGCTCTTTTCCAGCATCCGATCGGGAGGTTTGGGCCTCACTGGGCATGCGGGGAGAGAGTACTTATGGGGCAGACACCATTTTGTGAGGTCCTTCCTCGTCTTCTGGTTCCTGGTGCAGCACCACCAGGAACCAGGAATATATATATAAGAAGGCCAGTATGGTGGCCTGAGTTTATGGGAGGAGCCCGGAGGGTATTTAAGCAGCCCACTCACACATGCTCTTTGTCGGTTCAGTGTGCAGTACTACACGTCACTGGGCCGACTCTTCCCAGCTCACCTCATGTCCGTGAGTCTGCGCATTCAATCGCATTCGACACCCTCCCGCCCTTCCCTTTTTCAGGGCACTTCTCAGCATATCCTTCTTCAATTAACTACCCATTACTTACTTTGGGTATGCCCCCTTTTCTTGGCATACTGACCAGACCACCAAGGCACACTTCAGGTCTATTTATGTTGTAAGTCTTGTCGCGTGTTTATGTGATCCACATCACTCTCGGTCAGAGGGCCACGACCATAAATATATATATATATATATATATATATATATATATATATATATATATATATATATATATATATATATATGTGAGGGAGGGAAGCACATCCAAAGCAGAGTTTGTAAGCAGGGCCCCAATTCACTGCCAGCAACGACCATGCTGGTCCTCCTGCACAAGAATGAGACAGAATACGCACACACTTTTAACGTGGAAAAACTTTTCCATCTTGGTCACTCACATTCTCCTGCCCCAAGCCCATCTCCAGAAATAAAGGAATTTCTACACATTCACCTTTTAATGTTTGTTTACTGCGGCAGAACATAGTTCTTGGCCAAAACACACTTTGCCTCTTTAGTTCCGACATCAATAACTTTAAACAGTGCAAGTTCAACATTAACATAGGATGTCTGCCCAACTCTTCCATGATCCTCACTGTAGGTCGCCATAGGTGGGTTCTCCAAAGGAGTCTGTAGCGGCCTATCCTGAGTTCAAACACATTATTCCCAACACACGTGTTCCAGCGAAATGGCTGTATGTAAATGTAAATGTAACAACTACCAGCTGGAAGACAGAGATATTCAAAGCAAGAGATATTCAAAGCAAAGTCCAATGTTTTATTCAGCGATCACATCGTAATTACAGAAGCAATCCTTCTCTGTGAAGCTTCTCCCCCCAAACCCATCTTATACCTACCTGAGCCCCATCTTGATCCAGCAATGTACACAAGAGCCAATGCAATGTATCGCTTCTTATTAGCTAAGATACAGAAGGTACAGCAGCAGGAGCTATTGGTTCCCACTGCTGTCAACCAGAGCCAGTGAGCCAAAGAAGAAAGAGCAAAAGGGGGGATGAGCATCGCTCCGTGTGGGAATGGACAGATCTGGAGCAAGCCTGCTTAAGTGACCCCACGGCAGGTTGCTTGTTATTGGGGTCACTTGGCAGGGGAAAGGAGCCAGGACCGCCGGCATTGACCCACAAAGAATAGGATCAGGCATTTTTTCGGAAGCACCTGATTAGAGATGAAGGCTCTAGTAGGCGTCCAAAAAAGTGAACAGCGGGCGCCATGCTGTGCGTTCGCTGTTCACTTATCGTTGTGTTAGGAAAGCAAATGAATCGCTTACCTAACAATGAACCACCTGTAAGGTGCTTGGGTCTGTTACCTGTCACCTGATTGGCTGAAATGACAGGCACTGTGATTAGACGCCACATTTTAGGCGTCCAGTCATAGCAGAGGACGAGAAAAGACATTGAGGAACGAGGAGCATGGATGACCGTGGCCTTCTGCTCCACCAAAACAAGTAAGTTCTGGGCGGGCGGGCGATGCACACTGGCAGCATTTGATAGGCACAGTAGTGGCAGTTGATGGGCACACTGGCAGCAGTTAATGGGCACAATAGCGGCAGTTGATGGGCACAGTAGCAGCAATTAATGGGCAGATCGGCAGCAATTGATGGGGACAGTAGTGGCAATTGATGAGTACACTGGCAGCAGTTGATGGGCACAGTAGTGGCAATTGATGGGCACAATGTCAGCAATTGATGAGCACAGTGTCAGCAATTGATGGGTACAGTAGCTGCATTTGATGGCACAGTGGCGGCAATTTATGGGTACAGTGGCTGCATTTGATGGCACAGTACTGGGGGTAGCCTTTTCCCATCACTAACCCATGCTTACAAGCTTAAAAAGGGTTTAAACCCACAACTTTGATAATAAAGAAGGCAAATATCAGTGATGTGGCAGTGAACTTTTAAGAGATAAGAGAATCCAAACAATTGACTACCAGGTTAGGTTGAATCGGCTCTCCACATGGTGGTGTTTTTTTCTCATACAAAACACCCACGGCAATCATCTAAATTCTCAAAACGCGGGTGGGGCCAGAGCATTACAGCAAAGGGAAGATTCACCACACGGGGTAAAAAAAAAGGTAAATTTAATATAATGAGCAGATAAAACAGAAATAAAATGCATATCAAAAGTAAAAAGTATGAAAAGGTAGAAATTTAAATTGTCCAGCTTAGATGCATGTAGACTCTTGCCCAATTACATGATAAAAGGCCGTCCTTACCTCAGCAGAAACCTTTTCTGTATGACTTTCAAGTAGCGCTGAGCTCTACAAAGGCAAATAGAATTTGTGAAAAGTTTTCACAGGGTAACATTACTGGGCTGTTAATTCCATGTATAAATTAAAGCTTTCTGCAGTGACTATGATGAATAAAAATGGAGATGAAATAGGAATTCTCATTCATTCCGCTGTGCCTACACCGATTTTCTGTTAAATTTCAGGTTTCAAATACTCCCCAGGAGTTCTTTTCTCAGGCAAGAGGCAATATGAGGTGAGAAAGGGATCTCGCTGTCAGTGCAGGTAGAGGCCTGCATAATAGAGCCAGGACATTAGAAAAAATAGGTGTTTCATTTTAACAAATTTTATGATAAGGATAAAACATAATGAGCATGGTGTATTTGAAGCGGTTGATGAAACATTAAGGACTCAAAGGATTACAGGCAAAAATGTGTTGATATTTCATTTTTATGTGGGAAATATTTAACCTTTTCAGTGCCGAACTGCCTGAGGCACATTGTATAAAATATTAAAGACTTTAGCTACGTTTTCCCTAAAGGGAATATAAATATGGAATCTGCCATTACTGAATTGTTGTCTGCTAAACATAACTCTAGTCACTAGACATATGCATTTTTTTTTCGTCCAAATGCATTTTCGTCCGAATTTCAGGTATTTTCGTTATCGCTTTAACAAACGAAAACGAACGCACAGAATACGAAAACCGAAAGACCCGACAAAAAACAAATGCTTTATTTTCATTTTCGTTGTTCGAATGTGCCTAACCTTAACTCTATTAGTCCAAGATTATTCTACATATAGAGGAAAGATTCGACATAGAGAGAAAAGATTCGACATTATAGAGAGAAAAGATTTGACATTGTAGAGGGAAAAGATTCGACATAGAGAGAAAAGATCGCTGCTAGATTTGGGTGGGGGAAGTAAAATAAAAATAATGATGATGATGAATGTTATTGGCTGATTGTAAACAAAGAGGAGGAGCAGTAAAACAGCTAGAACTAACTTGACATTTAACATGAAGGACGAAGATTCAACAAAGCATCGAAAAACATTGAATCTGTCATTGAAGGCTTATGGTGTCTATCGAAAGTTCTAAGAAGATTTGACGGAGCAGCTAAACTGTACGACGCTGCAATCATAAATTTCCGGTCAAATGCTCGGCCCATAGGCTATAGAAAAATTATATTGTTGGTTGACTAGTAATAATAATGTCATACAACATTAGAATTCTATTATAGCTTGTAGGCGGAACATTCGACCGGAAAAGTATGCGGCGTCATACAGTTTCGCTGCTCTGAAGAATCTTCTTTGAACATTCAACAGACAGTTGGACACCATAAGCCTTCAATGACAGATTCAACCATAATTCGTTCGGATTTTCGGACAAATGCAATAAAAAACAAAATAAATAAAAACGAATTTCAGGAGTAACTAAATAAATGTATTTTTCGGACGAAAACGAAATTCCGAAACAAAATATTTCAGTGTGCACATGTCTACTAGTCACTCTCATTGACCTCAAACAGGCATGTGGTCAGTAAAGTCTAAAGTCTAAAGAGTCTGAAACCTCATCTGAAGCTCAGTGATCCACTAGGTAGGTCATCAATGGCAGCGCCCATTGTTCTATCTTTACGGTTCCCTTTACAGCTTAATTAGTTTTGCATGCTTCTGAAAATTTACTTCATGATAGGGTTTCATGAATATTGTTGGCAACACAACGGGGTTGATTGCCGAAAAATGTGTTAATTTCCATTTCATTCATTTTGGTTTTTTTTTTTGTTTTTTTTTTAGTCAAGTGTTATGATCACAATTCGTAAATTTGAAAATTCGTAAATTGAAAAATCCGAAAATTCGGAAATTAGAAAATCCAAAAATAGGAAAGAAAAACCGAAAATTCAAAAGAACGAAGATCCAAAAATTCTAAATGATAACTAACTAATGGACATGTGCATTCGATTGCATTTTTGTCCGAATTTCTGGGATTTTTGCATTCGTTTTAACAAACAATAACGAACACGCAGAATCCGAAATCCCAAAGATCCGGCATAAAAAATGCTTTATTTTTGTTGCAACAACAGTTCAATATAGATAGAAGATTCGACATGACGGTGACACTACCGATCTCTGTCTATCGAACCTACAGTTCAATGTGCCTAACCTATTAGTCCAATATTATTCAACATAGAGAGAAAAGATTCGACATAGAGAGAAAAGATTTGACATTATAGAGAGACATGAAGATTCAACGAAGCAGCTAAAAACATACGATCCCCGCAAGCGGACATTTATGGTCATATGCTCCGCCCATAGGCTATAGAATAGTTCTTTTTTTTTTTTTTTCACATCAGACTCCACCATATCCAGAGACTCGCTCGTGCTTACACATGTAGAGAAGAGCCATTATCTCTACTTTGGTTTCGCATCATTTGTGAATAAATACTATATTTATTTGTTTCTTTTAACTTTATTTTATTTGTTTAGAAATATATATATATATATATATATATATATATATATATATATATATATATATTTTTTTTTAATCTAATCTTGGTTGACTAGTAATAATAATTAATACATATAATTATTACTAGTCATACAACATTAGAATTCTACTATAGCTTGTGAGCAGGGCATTCGACTGGAAACGTACGATCACTGCGTTGTACAGTTTAGTTACAGTTTAGCTACAGTTCCCTTCAGATCTGGCTGTTAGTGAATGTAACAGATACGAATTTATCCGAAGTTACAAATTATTCGAAATTAAGAATGCCACATCTAAACAAATGGAATGGAACAAATTAATAATAAATATTAATAATAATAAAAAAACATATTTATTGTTTTAACTATTGTTATAATAATAAAACAAATTATTATTATTACTATTGTTATATTAATTAAACAAATTAACAAATGATGAATAATTTGTTACATTCCATTTGTTTAAATACGGCGTTCCTTATTTTGGATAATTCATAACTTTGGATAAATTCGTACTTGTTGCGTTTACAACAGCCAAATTTGAAAGGAGGTTTCAATATCTATAATTTATTAGTTAGTAATAGTTAAGTTAGAATTAGTTATTTATTATTTCAGGTTTTAGAATTTTTGGGTTTACGGATTTTCAAATTTAGAATTTTCGAATTTTTCAAATTTACAAATTTTCTGAAAAATGTGTTAAGCAGGTTTTCAGCAATTTGGATATTTCCGAATTAACATATTTTTCGAAATTCGTCAGAGTGAAACAAATTGCACATGTCTAGTTGATTTACTAAAACTAGAGAGTGCAAAATCCGATGCAGCTGTACATGGTATCTAATCAGCTTTTAACTTCAGTTTGTTTTATTGTGCTTTGACAAAAAACTAGAAACTGATTGGTTTCTATGCAGAGCTGCACCAGATTTTGCACTCTCCAATTTTAGTAAATCAACCCCAATATATTTAAAAAGAACCCCAACAAAAATGAGATGTTAACCCCAACTGGAAGTAATTTATTTTGTGTATTACAGTATAAACCACAGTTTGTTTTGTTTTTTTAAAGATATAGGGGTTGCATCTCTGCAGCTCTGCAGCTCTGCATGGTAGCCAATCAGATTCTAACTTCAGCTTTTCAATTAAACCTGGAAGCTGATTGGTTTCTATGCAGAACTGCACCAGATTTTGTACCCTCCAGCTTTTGTAAATAAACCCATAATGTAGTGCCAGCAGATGGCCCCTTAAGCCACTGGCAGAATGTGTTCCACAGATCACTGGTTATGGACAGCACAGTATGAGATCTTTTACCACTTCCATCAGCTCATACCCCACAGTTACAACCTTTTGTACTACCAGCCCCACCCTATTAGATTGTAAGCTCTTCTGAGCAGGGTCCTTGTATTTTATTTATCATGACTGTATTGTCTCCCTTTTATATTGTAAAGCACTGCGTAAACTGTTGAAGCTATATAAGTCACGTATAATAATATTAATATTAATGAGATGAGGTCAGAAGGTGGTTTTTAGTTGGCTTTAGCCTGGGATTATGCCTGCCGCTAGCAACAGGGCACACATTTTCTGATTGGCTTGGACAGTAGCTCTGCCTACTAGACCTGACCTAGACCAGGCTGGGGTGAGGCCAGGAAGTTACAAGACTCAGGGCTGACTTTTGACTGACCTTGTCCAGTTGTGGACCTTTATCTAGTCCAGTGGTTCTCAACTACTGTCCTCAGAGCCCACTAACAGGCAAGATTTTAACAACCTTGGGGGGATGCACTAGAATACTGCAATCACTGAGCAGCAAATGATATCACATGTGATGTGTTTCAGTTATCTTGCAAACCTGGCCTGTTGGTGTGCCCTGAGGACAGGAGTTGAGAATCACTGATCTAGAGGTACTGTGGCCTATCTTCAGTCTGCATCCACCCTGTCCATAATATCGGCTGGAGAAGAACAGATTGCACCTAAGAGGACATTTACAGAGCATCAGGTTGTTGAGAGGCCTATTGGCCACCACTGTGTTTTTAATTGGATACTGCATACCTCCCAACTTTTTGAGATGGGAATGATGGACACCTATCGGCAAAATTATGCAGGCATAGGACACACCCTTTGCCACACCCCCTTAAAGGAGAATTGTACAAAAAAACAAGATTGGTTAAACCCACAAGTGCTTTTTTTTTTACCACTAGTATTCCTTTATATTGGCTTTTGGAATTCACAAATGCAGCAATTTAGAACTCAGATGAAAGGTTTAGTACTGGAAAACACTTTTTGATAGATAAAAGGTGAATTTTTTTAAACATTGATATAAATCAGACCAAAATGAGGGACAAATGAAGATGGGAGAGGGACATTGCTCCAAATCAGGGACAGTCCCTCGAAAATAGGGACACTTGGGTGCTATTGATACTGTTTGCTAACACTTTCTGCCATGGGGAGTTCTACCAGAGGGGACTGTGTGGCTTGCTTTACTCTGATTTCTGATTATTTCAAAGGCTCTAACTGGAGAGTGAGCACTTCACAGAGTCATGGGATCCTAACACTGACAGATGGTAGCTAATCTTCTACTGGCCAGTAGCTTAGTCAGGAACTGAGACTTGAAGATAGGCCATGCTCCTGTAGAGTGTATCAATTGTTGTGCTGTTATCTGACTTGTCTGTGCCAATATTTGATATCTTATTGATGCTGTATCTGTTACACTTGTCTAATCCAATCACCTTTTTCAGGGCTTTTGCTTGTTTCCATTGAGCCAATTTGTCTGTTACTGGTCTGTTTGTGATTGTCGTTTCCAAGTACAGGACAGGTCACCACTTGGTGCAGCAGGAGGACCTATTTATCTAGCTGTTCCATGGGAAGGGTAGCATTACATTTTTTTTAATCTCAGTATTGCTGATTTCCTTCAAGTATTGCATACACAAGCATGAAGGCTGTATGTCATTGCTCGAAGCGGGCTTCCTGATGCTGACCAGGATGAAACATGGTAGCACAATAAGTGCCCCTCCAGAACAGGCTTACTTGGTATTATTATTAGAGATTATATCTACTAATTATTTACAGTACTTATTATATATACTTATGAACTTATTAGTACATTTGCTTATTACTATATATACCTATTATTTCGTGATTATATCTACTTTAATTAATATGTTTGATTTTGTTGACGGGAGGTGTCTTGGGTGCTAGAAGTCAAGGACAAGAATAGATTACTCAACTTTATTTAGCAAAAGACCTGCCAACGTTCACATCTAATAAAAACTACTAAGGTTTATTTTAAATTGGAAGGACTGGCACCAAAGTAGTTGGTTACAATATGGTTTCTACCCTTGGCCACTTTCATTTTAGGGTTACTCTATTTAGAATTGATACTATGGTTGCAGGTAGATTGAAATGGGATGATTTAGAAAAGGTCATATATATTTTTGAAGACACCAGTGTTGACATCTCAGAATGTGTCTCTGCTACATGCCACTTAATAGTCTTGGCCCTTCTACTAAAACATGGCTTCATGCTCCTGCTAGAGGATAGAGAAGCCAACAAGAAAAATAGGATCCCCTTCTTGGGATAAATGTGCAAACCTGGGAACTAAATCATGGCAATGTCACCATGTAAGTTGTTGACAGTCACTGCAGTTATACTGCGGTAGGTTGGCTCCCTTGGGCGAGCCGTCGTTGCTGTACATCGAACGCTTAAAGGGGTTAAAGAGGCAAATGCGTCACTGAGTAGACAATGTGCGTGCCCGGCGTCCGAGATGTCCACCAGGCACCCGCGATTGCTTCTGACAGGGCCAGAACTGGGGTGTGTATGTGTAAACACTCACATCCCCGTTCTGGCAGGGGACAGGAGACAGATTGTGTGTTCCTAGTATATAGGAACAACGATTGGTCTCCTTCCCCAGGCAGTCCCATCTTCCCTTACAGTTATAAAACATTTAACCCCTTGTTAACTCCTACCCTGCCAATGACATTTATACAGTAATCAGTGGCTATTTTTATAGCACTGACCACTGCATAAATATCAATAATCGCAAAAAAGTGTCAAAAGTGTCCGATCTGTCAAAATGCTGCAATGTCACAGTCCTGATAAAAATCGCAGATCACCGCCATTACTAGTAAAAAAAATGATATTAAAAATGCAGTAAACCTATCACCTATTTTGTAGATGCGATAACTTTTGCGCAAACCAATCAATATATGCTTATTGCGATTTTTTTTACCCAAAATATGTACAAGAATATAAATTGGCCAAAACTGAGGAAGATTTTTTTTTTGAGAGATATTTATTATAGCAAAAAGTTAAAAATATTGTGATTTTTTTTTAAATTGTCGGTCTTTTTTGTTTACAGCACAAAAAAATCTAAAAGCAATATAACCAAAAAAAAGGGAAAAAAGGACAGAAATTTTGTTTTGGTACAACGTCGCTTTTTAGTTAAAGCGACGCAGTGCCGTATCGCAAAAAAATTGCCCCGGTCAGAAAGGGGGTAAATTCTTCCGGGGCTGAAGAAGTTAAGTTCCCGTCCACTTTAAGAGGTAAATTGCTGCAGTTTGTAGCATATGTGTGAATTCCTATAATAAAAGCCGCATAATCTCAGTACAGCATATTATCCGCCTCCTCTTTTTCTAACTCTGTAAAAACAAAGCTGCTGTGATCACTTTTCTGCTCTGCCACTCAAACTCTTAACGAGATGAGACCAGGAACAGTTTGATTCCTACACCGTGTCCCCAGCTAAAAACCCGCCGGGCATTTCAATAGACACACGAATGGAAGGCAAACATTCTTACAACAAACGTACGCCGTTTGTTGTTACCTACAGGAACGGCGTGGAAAAAAAATACATCTACAGAGGAGAGCAGCTGTCATTATGTATTCCTGTCAGTCCGCCGTGCCTTGGACGTCGCTGATCAATATCGCTGTAGCACCGGTTACTATGGGAATGAAGCATTCCTACACTCAATAAACCCCAAGTTCCTCTTCTACAAAGGTGAGCAAAATACTTTTAAAAGAATGATTTATCTGTGTGATGCCTTCTGGGGAATTTGGAACTATCGCTATAAAGATATGTACTTCCACTTTGAAATGCAGAATATGATGTTTTTGCTCCAGGCAAGCAATAGCTTTAAACCATTTGTTTATCCAAAAAAATCAATCTTTGAGTCATGTACTGCAAGGAATCCATGTGTGTATATGTATTCCGAGCAACAAAAACGACATCACAACAACAAAAAAACAAGCTTTAGACTTTCCCCAGGTGTCACGTCAGCTATCAAAACAAAGCCTCCCGTACACATTTATCTCGTTGTCGTGTCTTAAATGGAGAAGATTGTTATCTTGCTTGGTTTGGGGCTAGAAGTGGATTTTTGGTTCATGGAACAGCTTAAAGCAACATGTTCACCTTCCCGTCATTGGAATCATTGATGTGAACAAGTACAGCGGAATAGGTTGGTATATTTAACCACTTCAGCCCCGGAAGGATTTACCCCCTTCCTGACCAGAGCACTTTTTGTGATTCGTGACTGCGTCGCTTTAACTGACAATTGCGCGGTCGTGCGATGTGGCTCCCAAACAAAATTGGCGTCCTTTTTTTCCCACAAATAGAGCTTTCTTTTGGTGGTATTTGATCATCCTGCGGTTTTTATTTTTTGCGCTATAAACAAAAATAGAGCGACTATTTTAAAAAAAAATTCAATATTTTTTACATTTTGCTATAATAAATATCCCCAAAAAATATCTAAAAAAAAAATTTTTTTTCCCAGTTTAGGCCGATACGTATTCTTCTACATATTTTTCGTAAAAAAAAAACGCAATTAGCGTTTATTGATTGGTATGCGCCCTCTAGGGCCAAAGAAGATAGGACGTAGAGCTACGTGCTCCCGCGTAGCAGTGCCACCGTCCCGCAGTAATATGACGGCGGGCGGTCGGCATCTAGTTAAAGGGTATCTCTAATGGGGTCATATAGTAATGGCAACTCCATGGGGAAAAATTTAACAAATAGAAAAAAAATATATAGGGCCAGATTCAGGTAGAGTTACTCTGGAGTATCAGTGATACTCCAGCCTAACTCTCACTTTGAGCCGGCGTTTCTGTTTTCTGTAGTCAGAAAACAAGAAACGGCGGGTTGGAGTTCCTATACGAGCGGCGTAATTGTATTACGCCGTCGTATCGGAACTGCAATTTTAAAAATGGCGCTGGGGGCGTTCCCGCTGATTAACGCTGAGAATATGTTAATCAGCGAGAATCGGCAATTCACGATCGTATTCGGGCCCGACGCAGTGACTTTCCGACGTTTCCGTAAGAGATACGCGGCGTAAAGATAAAGCAGCCCCCTAGTGGAGTATCCTATGTTAAGTATGGCCGTCGTCATCGCGTCGAAAAAAATAAAAATTTGAGTTGTTTGCGTAAAACATCCGTGAATGGGGATTGACGTCATTGACGTTCCCTGAAAGAATTTGGAGCATGCGCACTGACAGTCGACGCATGCGCAGAACGTTCGCCGCGGGATCGCGCCTAGTTATAATAATACACGCCCCCTACCCGCCCAATTTGAATTCCGCCGGCTCATTTTCGCTACGCCGCCGCAACTTTAGGAGCAAGTGCTATGTGAATAACAGTTGTACTTAAAGTTTCGGGGGAGTAACGTAAATGAGAAACGTTACTCCAACATAAAGGTTCGCCCATCTACCTGAATCTGGCCCATAGCATATACAATTACTCCACAAGTCATATTGTAATGGCAACTGGAAAAAAAATAACAAATAAAAAATATATACTGTATTTGCCAGTGTATAAGGCGACCGGGCGTATAAGACGACTCCCTAATTTTACAGTTTTTAAGATTTTTTTTGCCCGTATAATATGACCCCCCTTTCCGAGGCTTCCGACGCTTCAAATTTCTGCCTTCTGGAGCCATATTCTTCATTCTTGCTGGAGCTGGAGCCATATTCTTCTTCCTTGTTGCTGGAGCTGGAGCCAATCACGGCGAGCGATGTATTCTATTAATAAATACAAAGCCTGCATGGATTGGCAGAGCCTGTAACATCATAAGCCCACGCCTCTCTGACTCTCGAAGCCAATCTGAACAGGCTACTGTATGTAGCCTGCTTGGATTGGCAGAGGTTGTTACTCCAATCCTAGCAGGCTCTGTATTCATTTAAATACATCGCTCACCGGGATTGGCTAAGCGGTATATACTGTATGTAGCCAAAGCTACATACAGTATTAACACTCATCCAGCAGGCATCCGAGCAGCTGACTCGGCGTATAAGACGACCCCTGCTTTTTGGACAGTTTTTTTACATGTAAAAGATAGTCTTATACGCCAGCAAATACAGTATAAAGTTGTGCTCATATGTTTACATAAAGTGGCATAAGTTTCGATTTTTTGCCCATTTTTCTGAGAATATGAATAACACAAAAACTTTTTTTTCACTCATGGTTAGTGTTTGACTGAAGCCATTTATTATCAATCAACTGTTTTTACTATTTTTAAATCATAATGGCAACAGAAACTTCCCAAATTACCCTGATCAAAAGTTCACATACCCTGGTGATTTTGGCCTGATAACATGCACACAAGTTGACACAAATGGAGTTTGAATGGCTATTAAAGGTAACCTGTGATCTGTTTGCTTGTAATTAGTGTGTGTGTATACAAAGGCAACGAGTTTCTGGACTCCTGACAGACCTTTGCATCTTTCATCCAGTGCTGCACTGATGTTTCTGTATTCTGAGTCATGTGGAAAACAAAATAATTGTCAAAGGATCTGCTGGAAAAGGTAGTTGAACTGTATAAAACAGGAAAGGGATATAAAATGATGTGCAATGAATTGAGAATGCCAATTAGCAGTGTTCAAACTCTAATCAAGAAGTGGAAAATGAGGGATTCTGTTGAAACCAAACCATAGACCAACTAAAATTCAGCCACAACTGCCAGAAAAATTGTTTGGGATGCAAAGAAAAAAACACAAATAACTTCAGGTGAAATACAGGACTCACTGAAAACATGTGGTATGGCTGTTTCAAGATGCACAATAAGGAGGCACTTAAAGAAAGATGGGCTGTATGGCGGAGTCGCCAGAAGAAAGACACTACTATGCAAATGCCACAAAGAATCCCAATGAAAAGATGCCAAACAGCACAGAGACAAGCCTCAAACCTTCTGGCACAAAGTCATTTGGAGTGATGAGACCATAATGTAGCTTTTTGGCCACAACCATAAACACCACATTTGGAGAGAAGTCAACAAGACCTATGATGAAAGCTACACCATTCCTACTGTGAAACACAGAGGTGGATTGCTGATGTTTTGGGGATGTGTGATCTACAAAGGCCCAGGAAATTTGGTCAAAATTGTTGGCAAGATGAATTGAGTATGTTATCAAAAAATACTGGAGGAACATTTGCATTTATCAGCCAGGAAGCTGTGCATCAGACGTCATATTGTAATGACAACTCCATAGGAAAAAAACGAACAAATAAAAAAATAAATGATATAGCATATATGATTGCTTCACAAGTCATATTGTAATGGCAACTCCTTGGGGAAAAGAAAAGAAAAAAAAATGATATAGCATATATACGTATACCATATTAGATCAAAGTAGGGTGGTAATTTACATGTACCTTATAAGGTCTAATGAAAACACAGATCACAGAGATGTATGTAAATATAAACATATATTTATTCTATATATACACACAATTGATGGTAAAAAAAGTTCTGAAAGAACTAGTTAAAACAGTTATGGTAAGGTTGTCCAGGATGTTGTAGACCCAACTGGAAAATCCAGGTATATGGCCTACGTGTTTCGCAAGATAACCCGCTTCATCAGGGCCTTGTATTATAACACAGATTATCTATATACTGTAATGATTAATAACATATTATTAACACAAAAATTCATAAAAAAAAAAAAAAATACCAAGAAAAATATAAACGTTCATTCTATATTTCAACAATATTAATACATTTTATCCCATCTAATTTACATCACCAATAGGTTCATATGACGTCCTCCCAGAACGCACCTTTCATAGGGCTGTGCATCAGCGCGATCTGTTACTGGCTGTATCCACCAGACACAGCCGATGACTGATCACTGTACCAACCCGCTGTCAGTACCATGTGATCGCTGTGACCAATTACAGCAAATCATGTGACAGTTGTAAACAATGAATGGCTTCCTTTCATGCCATCCATTGTATACAGATGTGTTGCTAGCTGTAATTGGTCACAGTGATCACATGGTACAGACTGGGACCAATGACAGGCAAGGTGTACCATGTGAATAGCTTTGGCCAATCACAGCTAATCACAACAAAAGTCACTTCAAATTAACCCGTTTCATTCAGTAAAAATGGTTGCTTATACCACTGTTTTCAACCATTTTTAATTCACCTTTTAAAACTGCGCAGGATCTAAAGGGCTCGTGCACACAAGGAGATGCATTCGGCGTGCACTTTTTTGCATGTTCCCACATGTTGCATTTTTTATTAGGCTGCCCTATGCTTGAGAGACACAGAAAAAGGTGCTGGCATGATTTTTTAATTGAGCCCCGTCAAAATGCATGATACTGCGGTACCATGTGTTTTAATGAGCGCAGATATACATACAAGAAGGGGCTACGTGGGGGTGCCATTTAGAATTAAAGCCACCTGCACACAACTGCAAAATGCAATGCATTTTTGTATGGTGCGGGAAAATGCATCGTTTCATTTGCATTACCACACTGCACCTGGTGTGAAAAAGCCCTAAAATTACTTTTTTAAGGCAGATTTAAGTGACCAATAGGTTGTAAATTCCCACAAACCCCCCCTGTTAGCACAAATCACCCCATCAAATCTCCCCTCCTAGTACAAATCCCTCCTCCTAACACAAATATCCCTCCAAAATTACCACTCCTAGCACAAATCCCCTCGTCCTAAAGCCCCCTTCCGCCCTCTTTGCCCTTGCCACAACTAAATTACACACAGTCTGGTACTGACCAATCATTATAGATTTCCACTGTTAACTTTTGCCTACAAAGGAGAAGTTTTGCCCCAAAAAACGTAAAGCTGTGCAAGCCGCTTGGTCTGCCCTTAGTAACCAGTGACGTCATGGGTTGGTAGGACGTGGTGGCTTGTGTAGCTTTCAGTTTTGTCGGAAAACGTACAGAGAACAGCAAAGAGGAGGAGAGAGCCGGGAGGATGCCCGATGTGATCTCTCCTGCTCCTTTGTACACATAAGTTAACCACTTAAGGACCTGTAGGTGTGACGTCACACCTACAGCCACACCCCCCTACAGTTGTAAACACACACAGGGAACACATAACCCCTACAGCGCCCCCTTGTGGTTAACTCCCAAACTGCAACTGTCATTTCCACAGTAAACAATGCATATTAAATGCATTTTTTGCTGTGAAAATGACAATGGTCCCAAAAATGTGTCAAAATTGTCGCTGATCGCCGCCATTAGTAGTAAAAAATATTTTTTTTATAAAAATGCAATAAAACTATCCCCTTTTTTGTAAACGCAAACCAACCGATAAACGCTTATTGCGATTTTTTTCCCAAAAATAGGTAGAAGAATACGTATCGGCCTAAACTGAGGGAAAAACATTTTTTTTATATATTTTTGGGGGATATTTATTATAGCAAAAAGTAAAAAATATAGATTTTTTTTCAAAATTGTCGCTCTATTTTTGTTTATAGCACAAAAAATAAAAACCGCAGAGGTGATCAAATATCACCAAAAGAAAGCTCTATTTGTGGGGAGAAAAGGACGCCAATTTTGTTTGGGAGGCATGTCGCACGACCGCGCAATTGTCAGTTAAAGCGAAGCAGTGCCGAATCGCAAAAAGGGGCAAGGTCCTTTAGCTGCATTTTGGTCCGGGTCTTAAGTGGTTAACAGTAGAAAGCTATAGAGATCAGCCAGTACCGGGCTGTGTGTAATTTTGCCGCAGAACCCCTGAGGACCCATTGCGAAAATCCAGGGCGCTGCAACGCTTGAAAAACCCTGGGTATATACCAATGAATTCACTGGTATAAGCAATCATAAAGTGGAGGTCATTTGGTTCCTAAAAGTCCACCTCATCATAACCTGTCTAGTTATATATTCTCACTGTTCTGAAGAAAATACCACCACCCTTCGCCTATAAGTTTCTAAAATCAATTTAAAAAAAGATCCAAATGGGAGGCACAGAAAATAAGATGAGAAATTATTAATAATTTTTCACTTCTATTCTTATTGGTTGGTGCACCAGTCACTTTATTGCAGCTTTTTACATTTGGTCATTAATTTGTGTTGTAATTAGTAGTTTTAGTAGCGCTGTATCTTTATTTATTTTTATCACAGAAAATAAGATGAAGCCAAAAATCCAATAAGTATATTTGACAATATATAAATTCCCCAAGATTAAATGTGGTTATTATTATTTTTTTATTTATCCAAAAGGTGGAAATGCACTTTAACATTAAGCAGAGACAGAAACTGAGAGAACAAATGCATTATTATACACAGATATAGTAAAGAGCAACATTTTGTACAAAATATTGATCTTCTTGTTTATGTGTGCTTATTCTACTGTTACAAAGAAGCAATTTATTCACTTCTTGACCATTTTAATAACCATCATCCTAAGAAAATGCAGGCAAAAGTAAAGATTGATTTCCTACAGATAAATATGTTCCCCTCCCCCCAGGCATGTGATGTGCTCCAAAATATCATTTTGTAATGACAGATCTGAATTTTATGATGATGACAGAAAGAAATGGTTTTACCTTATTAAAGAACAACTCGAGGCAACAAGTGAAATCAATCAGTGCTCTGATAACACTGTCCAGGAATCATTGCCATTCAGCCAAACTCACAAAGTCCATTTAGTGTGACTTGAGTTTTTTTTCTATTTAATCCTAAGAAGCCAGATTCATCAAAACTTTAGTATTAATTAATACTTTCAAGGACACACACCTAACCAAAGTGAAAATGTTTAACTGTATTAGAGAAAAAAATGAATATAACCTACCAGTATGAAGTTGGAGGAAAATGTGGCGTTTGGGAAATTGTGTGTCCTATATTGGTCTGCAGAGCCTCATCTTACAGTGACTAAAGAAAGTAGACCATAAAGGAAGAATATGTTTCTATTCTGAAACTGGGCTCCGTAGAATCGTGATGGATCCCTGGCCCAGGGTGGCCGATTAAACTCTTTCCAGAGATACAAAGAGAAAACTTACAGCAAAGTGCATCTGCTGCTCTCATCTGTAATGGTACCCTTATTACTATTCATATTATTCATACAACTAAAAACGGGCATTAATCAGGGCATTTGTTCTTCCGGATACTGACAAATTCATACATCCTGGGCTGTGATCAGCGGCATCGTAACTTGTGAAGGACAGATCGGGAAATAGGCAGCGATTAAGTCATAGATCTATATTTCAGGACACATTTGTACATATACTATACATAATTCAGGTTAAGAATTGAGAGCAGCCAAAACAGGTATATTTTACTTCTAGCAAAAGTTCTCCACTAGTATGGAGTAACACATTGCACATTGAAATTTGTAAGATTTTATTCAAACAGTAAGTTGACTTGAATTACAAAGTATTTAAAAAAGAAGCAAATAAAAAGAAAATTTTCTTTTACAAAAAGTTTATTTGAGGGATCATAATAAACATGATGTCACAAGTTATTGCATTAGCCCAGGGGTCTCCAAACATTCCAACCAAAGGGCCAGTTTACTGTCCTTCAGGCTTCAGAGGGGCCGGACTGTGACCAGTGGGAGTAGAAAATACCCCGGCATCAGTGCCCCTTCATGGATTTTAATGGGATAAATAGTACCCCGTTGTTGATATCAATAAGGAGATTAGGATCATTGGTGTCAATTGGTGGAATAGTGCCCCAAGGCAGGGCTGTCTTAATGACAGTGCACACCTGGATACATAGGGGAGGCACTCTGCCTCCTACCTACTTGATGTCTGTTTACTTACCACTGTCATCATTGTAGGGGCCCCAGAGCATTACTTTGCCCAGAGGCCCATGATGCTATTAAGACGGCCCTGTCCCAAGGGCCAGATAAAGGCAAGCAAAGAGAGCCACATCTGGCCCTTGGGCTGCAGTTTGAAGACCAGTGCATTAGCCTATTAATAGATACACAGAAACTAAAGATCAGGACTGTCCGGGTACTAGTCTGAACCCGACTGAATTATCCTGCCAGGAATCTATCACTGCAGACTACCAATCATGAGCTGGCCAGTCAAGCCCAGTGATACCATGATCATTAAACCAGGTATTGGTACATTTTGGCAGTGTTGGCAGGTGCCAAGTTCTGCTAGAAAATGAAATTAGCACCTTCAATAAAGCTTGTCAGCAGAGGGAAGAATGAAGTGCTCTAGAACAGTGGTTCTCAAACCTATACCCCCAACAGGCCATTTTTGCAGTTTTTCCTTTATCTTGCACAGCTGCTTTAAATCAGAGTCAATGGCTTGGTATTTTGGACAACTATTTTATCAATGAGAAATTCACAAAACATGGCCTGTTGTCGGTACTTGAGGACAGGGTTGAGAATCACTGCTCTAGAAATTTCTGGTAGAGGGCTGCCCTGAGTTTTGAATTGATAAAACACAGTGGACCATTTCCAGCAGATGACATGGCTCCCCAAATCATCACTAACTTTGGAAACTTCACACTGGATCTCATACAACTTGGATTCTGTGCCTCTCCACACTTCATCCATACGCTGGGACCTTAATTTCCAAATGAAATGCAACTTTAACATCACAGTTGAATCGAATGGGACAGAAAGTATAGTGATCCAAGAGACTGCACCCAGTACAGCACTTTAAAGAACATAAGAAGAAGAGGAATCAATGAGAGAAGAAAGGAGAAAGGGGAAGAAAAGAGAAGCAGGTCCCCCCAGACCCAGACACCGGACCCCCAGGGCCACACAGGACTTCCAGGAGATTGGAGATAACTGCACCAGGCATTCTAGACCCTTTCAAACCTGGTTTGTTTTGTCTTGAAGGATGCTTGTTAATTTTTCCGTGAAGCATGAAGATATTTTGTGTCTGACCAGCGCAAAATTAATAATCGGGGACTTCCACGCTATAGTTATAGGGCCAGATTCAGGTAGAAGTTACGCAGCTTATCTGTATTCAGAAAACAAGATACGCCGGGATTGAGTTCAGATACGAGCGGCGTAATTGTATTTCGCCGTCGTATCGGAACTGCAATTTTAAAATGGGGCGTTCCCGCTGATTTACGCCGAGAATATGTAAATCAGCGAGATACGCCAATTCACAATCGTACGCGGGCCCGACGCAGTCACTTTATGTTGTTTCCGTAAGCGTTTTCCCGGCATTAAAGTTAAAGCAACAAAAAGCACGCGTATCCTATGTTAAGTATGGCCGTCGTGACCGCGTCGAATTGAAAAAGTTTCATGTCGTTTGCGTAACTCGTCCGTGAATGGGGATTGACGTCATTGACGTTCACTTGGAAAACACCGTCCTAATGTGGAGCATGCGCACTGGGATACATTGACGGCCGGCGCATGTGCAGTGCGTTCGCCGCGGGATCGCGCCTAGTTTAAATACTACACGCCCCCTACCTGCCCAATTTGAATTCCGCCGGCCCATTTTTGCTACGCCGCCGCAACTTTAGGAGCAAGTGCTTTGTAAATACAGTACTTGCTCCTAAAGTTTCGGCGGAGTAACGTAAATGAGCAACGTTACGCCAGAATAAAGATTCTCCCATCTACCTGAATCTGAATTCGAAGATAATTTTTTTTATCCCCAAGTTTTTAGCTGGATTTGGTCATGAGTCGAAAGTTTCGACTCATGACCAAATCCAGCTAAAAACTTGGTGATAAAAAAAATTATCTTCGAATTCTGGCATCCAAAAAAACTATAACATGACATATAGCAAAAAAACTATAACTATAGCGTGGAAGTCCCCGGTTATTAATCCCGCTATAATCCCACTTCCTCTGCTTCCCTTTTAGAATAAAATAATTTGACACAAAACATTATTTTATTCTAAAAGGGAAGCAGAGGAAGTGGGATTATAGCGGTGCCCAAGTAAATCAATACAAATTATCATAAAAAAATAACACATTTTATTACATATATGTAGCACTACCCCCGTAGGAGTTGCTGGTTTAGATTTGGGTTTTACACGTTACCTATAAGTTCGTTGTCAAGGGAAGAAAGTCTGTAGAAATCGCAATGTCCACACAAGATGTAAAACCTTTAACTCAAAAGTTTTATTTTTGCTGCATAAAACTTGTGAAGCAAGTAGAAGGTAGAAGGAGAGAAGGGGAAGGTTCAGGTATGCGATACAGAATGCACAAAAGGTTTTTAAGTTCCAGTATTCACCACTCTTTCCTAAGTGGGTATTGCTTACCCGAATAGACCCCTCTCACATGGCGTAGCAGCCAAAATGATGCACGGACAGTATGAGAACAGTCTCTGCCACAGACCGTGGAGAACAAAAGATGGATAGTCAGGGGATCCTCTGCCACAGGATCTCAGTCCCAAACTTCCTGCCTTACAGCAAAAGAGCCTTTAAGCCAATCCGGCAGTCTGTAAGACAAATTGAATAGTGGATCCCTTTTATAACGAGGTCACCAGGCCTATCCCGAGACATTAGCTTGCCTTGCTTGGTCTCCTCCAGGGCAGGTCCTCCACCAGTTTTCTTTTGTTAAGCAGCTTCCCCCACTTGGATGGACAGCTTGGGATCCCTTCTAAAATCATAGGCCCCAGCCAGCATAGAGAGAAAGGAGTCACCGCTCCAGGTGGGATCACTAAATGGTTACAGGTGGTGCAGGATACCGAGGGTGCTGGCGGTGCACTAAGCAAAATGAAGACAAAGAAAAATGGATAGCCGCACTCCAAAACCAGCATAGCTGGCCCTATTTGATAGGAATACAGCCTCAGATCAACATGGTCCCAGGGCTGGAACCACACACACACACATGCCTTGCACCAGGAGGGCCACAAGGCGGAGGACCCCCAAAAAACGGCGTCTGCCCCTTAAGTACCCCTTCCCAGCATGAACAGTGGGGCACCACTCCCACTGGGCTGCTGCCGAGAAGGGTCACTTAAAACACCATGGTTCGCCCGAGTTCCAACATGGGCCTGAGGTGGTAACGCCACCTACAGACAACAAGGGAAAACGTCTATCAAGCACAACCATAGCCAGAACAGAGGCTAATTTCCATGGAATTAGTAAAGTCTGAGCCCAACTATTGGCTCAGATGCCCTCTAAATTTAGCATAGCTCCCCAGTCATTGGGAGCAGGGCGCTACATATCATTTTAACAGTCTTACAAATATTAAATCATATAAAAGAAGGAACACATCACAACTGGTAGGCAGGTCAAGCCTTCTTTATATTTGTAAGACTGTTAAAATTATATGTAATAAAAAGTGTTATTTTTTTATTTTATGATAATTCGTATTGATTTACTTGGGCACCGCTATAATCCCACTTCCTCTGCTTCCCTTTTTGAATAAACTCTTATGGGATGAGGTGCCTTATCTAACGAGCACATATCAGCCACTCCTCCTTTATTATTTTATTCTTTTGAAAACCTTTTCCCCATTTCTTCATTCATTACAGATGATATTTTACAACTGAACCTACCTAGAGAAGCTAAAGGGTGATCATGGTCCAACTGCCTTTGGGCAGCTATGCATTGTAGTTCAGCTTTGGATACCAGATTACAAAACAAATGTTGCAGAACTAAAGGGAGTGAAAAGAAGGACAACTAAATGAATAAAGGTCATGGGGGACCTTAAAGGGGTTGTAAAGGAAAAAATTGTTTTCCCTAAATAGCTTTCTTTACCTTAGTGCAGTCCTCTTTTACTTACCTCATCCTTCCATTTTGTATTACATTTCCTTATGTCTTCTAAGAAATCCTCACTTCCTGTTCTTCTGTGTGTAACTCACCACTGTAATGCGAAGGCTTTCTTCTTGGTGTGGAGAAAGCCTCTTGAGGGGGGAGGGGGCGAGCAGGCAAGTCAAGACACTCTCTACTTTGCAGATAGAGAAATGAGCTGTGTGTTAGTGGGCGTCCTGGCACTCCTGCTCGCCCCCTCCCCCCTCAAGAGGCTTTCTCCACACCAGGAAGAAAGCCTTGCATTACTGTGTTGAGTTACAGACAGAAGAACAGGAAGTGAGGATTTCTCCGAAGAAATAAGGACATTTAAAGCAGAGGTTCACCCAAAAATCAACTTTCTGCCACTAGATCCAGCATACTGCTTTATATTTTTTTGTACTTATCGTTTTAGCAGTCTTTCTTCTCCGGCACTGAGCGGTGTATCCTTCCGGGTATAGGCGTTCCTAAATCAAGCACAGTTGATTGACGGGCTTGGATAGCGCGTCACGCCTTCCAAAAATAGCCAAAGTGACACTCTGCAATTTACAGCGCCTGCGCAGTCAGCTCTACGCGGCAGGCGCTGTATAGCGCCGTAAACAGCCGAGTATCACTTCGGCTATTTTCGGAAGGCGTGACGCACTATCCAAGCCTGTCAATCAACTGCGCTTGATTTAGGAACGCCTACTCCCCACAGGATTCCCCTCTCGGAGCCGGAAAAGAAAGACCGCTAAAACGATAAGTTTAAACCTCCGCTTTAAAAGCAAAATGGAAGGATGAGATAAGTGAAGGAGGACTGCACCAAGGTAAAGGAAGCTATTTAGGGAAACATTTTTTTCCTTTAACTATGTTTGACAACTATGGTAAACCACCTTAAACCTTGCCAGGTTTAAGGTGGGATATGATCAACCTGTATAATATATAAAAGTCTGTAAGAAAAATGATTTATGTTACCATTATAGCTTAGAATGTGCACATGTTTTTTTCACACAGTTGATTTCGGTGCTGCTATTTTGCTCTTGAAACTGATAAACGGCCAGATGTAGTGAATGTATTATTAAAGACACAGTTTGTCCAAAAGTCATAAAAAAGAACACATTTAGTTCCATAAAATCAGTTTAGGGATGCTTGCTTGTTTTTGTCTGTTCTCCAAGTACCAGGAAACAGGTGTACTTCTGTTGATAACATGGAGATATATATATAGGAGCAGAAGAGGTCTGGATGTATAAACACACAATATACATAGTCCATACAGCTCGGTTGAACGGCTTACAAACAAAAACTAATCATCCAGGACATTCGGATTTCAGTAGCCAGGTGTTTGTGGTTGAACGCGGCTCGTTGTTCAGGAAGTTGCTCCTTAGGAGACGGATAAGTCACATTTGCTTCCTGTTGCTTCAGTACCTGGTGGTCACATATGTAAGGGCGGTTAGCAAATTCAGTAAAAGTTTACCTATGCATGAAAAAAATATTTACAGTATATCACAAGTGCTAATTTATTTTATTTAGATACATATTATGCTTGGTACAATTTTGTTACAAGAAAAAATGTGGAAGTTCAATCTCACCCCCACTCTAAAGCTGGATACAAACAATTTTCTGTAGATTGTTTCCTTTAGATTTACCATATAATCGGTCAAACCTTAAATTAATTGTAAAGCTTCCCTGTTTTTTCACCTTAGGATGCATTAAGGTGAAAAAACATCCAATGATTACAAGCCCCCCAGCCCCCCGTTTACTTACCCGATCCCTCGAAAGTCCCGTATCGTGAACGCGCTGGCTTCTCGGCCCGATCTTCTCGGCTCGATTTTCTAGACTGTTCTCGGCTCTTGATTGGCGATTAATAGCAGCACAGCCATTGGCTTCCGCTGCTGTCAATCAAATCAATGACACGGCATGCTGGGGCGGGGGCGATTGATACACTTGGCGTCTATGGCTGCCACTGTATCACATGGGAGCACATCCGCAAGCTAACCCCCTTGGGAGAGAGCTTCCCAGAAGGGGGTTAGCTCTTGCAGGGAGGAGACGAGACAGCCACCGAATGACCCCAGAAGACGAGGTTTCGGGGCCAATCTGTGCAAAACGAACTGCACAGTGGAGGTAAGTATGGCATGTTTGTTATTTAATAAAATAATAAAATACCTTTACAACCCCTTTAAGAGTTTCAATTTGTATGCAATCAGACAGGGCTTTGCACTACATTGTTTTGGTAAATCTAAAGTAAATCAGACAACAAAAGTTGTATAGTGTGTATGGGGTCTAACACTATTCTATCTAACCCTATAAAGAAAGGATCTGTATATTTACCTATTCTGAAGCCACTTGGCCTGGTCCCATGATCAGCTGTGAGTGGCGGCTTCAGTGTAGATAGAATAGTCTTAGGCCCTGTACACACGGCCGAGGTTCTCGACAGAAACCAGTGAGAAGCTCGCTGGGATCATCATTCTGCCGAGAACCTCGGCCGTGTGTACACTCTCGACGAGCATCCCGTCGGGAAAGCCGCCGAGAGAAAATATAGAGCAGGTTTTCTATTTTCTTGGCGGCCCGTCGGGATTAATAGCTGGTCGCCTTTCCCGACGGGATGGTCGCCGATTCTGACGGCCGGCCGAGAACCTCGACGGGCGGAACGATGTGTTCCGCCCATCGAGGTTCTCGTACGTGTGTACGCCGCCTTAGAATGGGAGTGGGAGTAGGTTTAGCCTTAGTTACCTTTTGGCTGAACTTCCACTTTAAATATGCAGCCAGCTTGTAAAGATAAGAAGTTAATTCCGACCCATGCATTTCTTTAACCACTTGCGGCCTCGCATATCGTCAATTGACAGCAGCTTAGGGGATCTGAATATCCAAGCTGCCGGCATCTCGGCGCGTCCCCAAGATGCCGATGCGCGTGCCTGGCAGTCGCGATGTCCGCCAGGTACCCGCTGATCGGCAGTTTTAGAGCAGGGACGTGGAGCTCTGTGTGTAAACACAGAGCTCCACGTCCTGTCAGTGAGAGGAGACAGATGCTGTTTCTCTTGTACATAGGGAGACAGCATCGGTCACCTCCCCCAGTTACCCCCCTCCCCCCACACAGTTAGAACACACCTAGGACTCACATTTAACCCCTTCCTCACCCCCTAGTGTTAACCCCTTCACTGCCAGTCACATTTATACAGTAATTAGTGCGTTTTTATAGCACTGATCGCTGTATAAATGTGAATGGTCCCAAAAATGTGTCAAAAGTGTCCAATGTGTCCGTCGCAATATCGCAGTCCTGACAAAATTCGCAGATCGCCGTATTACTAGTAAAAAAAATTGTCAGAATTCTATCCCTTATTTCCTAGCCACTATAACCTTTGCGCAAACCAATTACTATACGCTTATTGCGATTGTTTTTTTTTACCAAAAATATGTAGAATACATATCGGCCTAAACTGAGAATTTTTTTTTTTTAAATGGGATATTTATTAGCAAAAAATATTGTGTTTTTTTTCAAAATTGTCGCTCTTTTTTTGTTTATAGCGCAAAAATACCACCAAAAGAAAGCTCTATTTGTGGGGAAAAAAGGACGTCAATTTTGTTTGTAAAGCACGTCGCACGACCGCGCAATTTTAATTTAAAGCAACGCAGTGCTGAAAGCTGAAATTTCGCCTGGGCAGGAAGGGGGTATATGTGCCCAGTAAGCAAGTGGTTAAACAAAATGGGGCCCCAGGCAAGGCACGAAATAAAAAAGCAGGTTAGACTTTAATACATGCCCTCAATCTGGGGCTGTCCGTCTTTAGTTTTGAATGAATAATCATGCTAGGAATGAATGGTTGCCATGGCTACGTGCGCATCACCACCACACCCTTCATTGGTCACCACTTCAGGCCAGAGAAGAGGGTTAAGTAAAAGAAAACCCAGAGAGTCACTTAACTAGATTGAATATATCTAAAAAGATAAGTATAAAATCAAATAAAGCAAAACATTGGAGTGGGAGGCCTCTTGGAGGGGAGCTGAGCCTGGAGTTGGGTGGGTCAGATGCCAGACTTTTGATATCTGAGGTTCAATCTGCTGGCTACCACGACGCTACATTGTCCTAAAGTGGGTTGGAGGATTGTATCATTGGGTGCAGGTGGAGAACAGGGATCTTAAAGCGGGGTTCCACCTAAAAATGGAATTTCCCCTTAAAGTGCTGGTGACCCTACTTCCTCCCTTGGCGCCAAGTTTTGCCGGAAGGAAGATCACCTCTCCCCTCCCTGCAATCTTCTGAGACATGTCACAGGTCCCAGAAGATTGCTCAGTCATTCATAGCATGCAGCGTTGCTTGCGCATGCACAGTGTGCGCTTGGATGTGAAGCATTACCATGCTGTCTAATCAGCATCTTGATATGCCACACCTGTGAGGTGGATGGATTATCTCCGCAAAGGAGAAGTGCTCACTAACAAAGATTTAGACAGATTTGTGAACAATATGTAACACTACCTCCGTAGGAGCTGCTGGGTAGTTTTGGGCCTGCACCTTACCTCAACATTTGTCGTCTAGGGGAAGAAAGTCTTAAAGAACGCCAATGTCCACACAAGATGTAAAACCTCTAACTGTCAGGTTTTATTCTTTTGCTCAAAGCTTGTAAAGAAGGTATAAGGATGAAGGGGGAAGGGAAGGTTCAGGTACACAATACAGATCACTGAGGGGAAAAACCCCTAAACTCCAAAGTCATTCACCACTCCCTCTTGAGTGGCTATTGCTCACCCGGATAGATCCCTCTTACTTGGCCTAGCAGCCGGAATGAAGCACAAACCAGTTCAAAAACAGTCTCTGCCACAGACTGATTGAGAACAAATTGAACAGTATCCAAACTTCCAGCCGTACAGTTAAAGAGCCTTTAAGCCGACCTGGCGAACTGTAGGACAATTTGTGTTGTGTATCCCTCCTTAATACGGTCATCAGGCCTATCCCGAGACATAAGCCTTCCGCTTGGACTCCTCCAGGGCAGGTCCTCCCATGGTTCCCTTCATTAAGTGTAGCTTCCTTCTCTTAGATGGACAGCTTGAGATCCCTCTCGACTTGTAGGCCCCAGTCAGCATAACTGGGCCTAGTGATAGAGATGCAGCCTTGGGCCAACGTGGTCCCGTGGCTGGAAATCACGCAACACATACCTCGTGCCAGGAAGACCACGAGGTGAAGGACCCCAAAATATGGCTTCTGCCCCTTAAGTATCCCTTACCGGCATGCACAGCAAGGGACCACTCCCACTGGGCTTCTCCCGAGGAAAGATACTCAATGATCTATGGCTGGCCCGTGTTCCAACACTGACCTGTGGGGGTATCGTAACCTACAGGCAACAGTGGGAAAATGCTATCAGGCACAGCCACTGCCAGGACAGAGGCTAATTTATTATAAATCATACAGTCACTAATATTAACATAGCGCCCAGTCATTTGGAAGCAGGGCGCTACAAATATTTGAGAGAAATAGGCCTTTTGTGTACATAACACAAGTCGTATATCTTTAGATTCAGCTCATGATAAATAGGGGCAAACACAAAAGTGTTGTGTTTGTAATTTTGCTCACTGTATATACAGTATGGCCCGGATTCACCAAGGCTTTACGCCGGCGTATCAAAAGATACACCAGCGTAAGTACAAATGTGCTCCGTCGCATCTTTGCGCCGATTCACAAAGCGAGATACGCCGAAAAACATGGCTTCAGCCGTCCGACGTAACTTGCCTACGCCAGCGTATCGTGGGCGCATAGTTACGCTGGACGCATTCGGCATACCCATTAAAAATATGCAAATGAGTAAGATACGCTGATTCCCGAACATAGATGCACCCGGCCGCTTCATATACGCGCTTTGCGTAAGGCTTACGTCTGGCGAAAAGTTACCCCTGCTATATGAGGCGCAGCTAATGCAAAGGTATGGGCCAGGGAACGACGCCATCAAATTTTACGTCGTTTAAGCCATTTGCGTAGTATGTGAATAGGGCTGGGCGTAGGTTACGTTCACACGTCGTAGGCATTGCGCGCCGACGTAACTTAGGGAGTAAATGCAACGTGATTCTGAGCATGCGCGCGCATGCCCAGTTCGGCCAGCCATTCATTTGCATGGGGTCACGCTTAATTTAAATAGATAACGCCCACCTCCTTCCTACTTTGAATTACGCGGGCTTACGCCGACCAATTTACGCTACGCCGCCGCAACTTATGGAGCAAGTGCTTCGTGAATACTGCACTTGCCGCTCTAAGTTGCGGCGGCGTAGCGTAAAGAAGATACGCTACGCCCGCACAAAGATACGCCTCCCTACGTGAATCCGGGCCTATATATATATATATATATATATATATATATATATATATATTTATTTATTTCACTTTTGCTTTACCTGTCGTGTGATTTCTCGACGTGCGAAGTTGGTACTTTCCCTCTCTAATCATATAATTACTTTACTCCACAACATCTGACAAGCTCTTTACAAAGTAAACACTGTTGACTTGTAGTAATTACCTTCTCACCGCGCTGTTCTTTTTTTCTCTTCGCCAGAGATGAGAATAGGCACGTGGCTCGGCCGCTGAGTCGACTATCACTTTACCTTGCTGAGGTATGCCCCACAATTAGCTCTTTGTATACAGGCAGCGGTTAGCTGGTGTACAGCGGAGTGACAGGTAATACAGCTAATTAACTTCAAGTACCTGTAATCTCAGCACATTTACCTTGCAATAAAAGCAAACAAAAGGCTTTCAGGTGTAAATAATAAGCGGTTTTCCCGAGGACGATTAGAGGTTGGCAAAGAACTTCCCATGGATGAATGCATTCTATTCATGACGGGGTTGAACTGTGTGTTTACTGTAACAATATAGAGCGTGATGTACATCAAATACAGCAATGAAGCATGGCATGTTTGATTTATATATAAATGTGCATTGTATAAAATATAAAAAATGATAATATGAATTACAAAAATAATAATGTTGATAATCATATTACTATTATTAACAAGAAAAAACTGTGCTTATATAAAGAAATTTAAACTAAAGTAGAAAGGCAGCAGCACTAGTGGGATGACAGATAAACAGAAAAACTTGAAAAGCTGCGCCAATAGGGTAACCAATGGTGATATTAACATCCAGAGGCTGCTAAGTAAAAAACAATGTGCACTGAAAAAAACAAATGCACATGCAGAATAAATTAACCACTTAATCACCACGCCTATTCTGGCACTTTTCTCCTTCATGTAAAAATCACATTTTTTTTGCTAAAAAATGTATCAGAAACCCCAAACATTATATATATATATATATATATATATATATATATATATATATATATATATATTTTGGAAAACACCCTAGGGAATAAAATGGCGGTCATTGCAACTTTTTTTCTTGCACAGTATTTGCGCAATAATTTTTCAAACACCTTTTTTTAGGGAAAAAAACAGTTTCATGAATTAAAAAATATCAAAACAGTAAAGTTAGCCCAATTTTATTGTATAATGTGAAAGATGATGTTACGCCGAGTAAATAGATACCTAACATGTCACACTTTAAAATTGCGCACACTCATGGAAAACTTTGGTACTTAAAAATCTCCATAGGCTATTTTTGAGTTACAGAGGAGATCTAGTGCTAGAATTGTTGCTGACACTCTAACGCACGCGATGATACCTCACATGTGGGGTTTGAACGGTGCTGACATATGTGGGCGGGGCTTGCATGCGTGTTTGCAGAACGAGCGACCAGGACAGGGGCGTTGAAAAAATGATATATATATATATATATATATATATATATATATATATATTTTTTTTTACTTCTTTTTTTTTATTTTTACACTTTTTTTTACATTTTGTTTTTATCACTTTTATTCCTATTACAAGGAATGTAAACATCCCTTGTAATAGGAATAGTGTGCGACAGGTCCTTTTTATGGACAGATGTGGGGTCAATAAGACATACGTTTGCATTGTGTGTCAATAAGATAAGACACACAATGCAAACATCAACAACGGCTCAGATGCCCTTATTTAAAATGGCAGGATTAGATCCGCCCTCGTCACGTGACCGGCTTGACGAGTCACGCGATGAGTCAAATAGCACAAGATTACGATGGTTGTCGTTCCGCATTGTCTCCTGTCAATCATTACACTGAGCTCCCGGGAGACATTGCGGACACCTCCCAGCACACATTGGGGTGCCAGGGAAAGGGAGAGATGCGCTCACTCTCTCGGGAGGAATACTCGTAAGTCACAATTAAAACGTCTGATTCACGGTAATTGCATCCAAACTAAAAAAAAAAAAAACAGCCATATGTATAAGTATCTGCTCGAAAGATCTTGTTAAGCTAATTTGTGTACTGTGGGTGAACCTCTGCTTTAAGGTCGGGTATTCCCCCATGGCAGCCTCAGCCTTGTCCCAGAGCATTGATGAGTGAGTGATTAACTTGTATAGCGCAACAATTGCCAACTAAATCGCCTCAAGGCGCTTGGTATCCCCTTTCCTTCTGTTTCTCCTTCAGAATAGGTGGGTCTTGAGTTTTTTTCTGAAGGCCAGGTGATCAATTTACGTTCGGATGTTAGTTGGTAATGCGTTCCACAGTCGAGGTCCTTGGAGTGCAAATCGGCGTTCTCCTTTGGTCTTGTAGCGGGCCTTGGGGATTTGTAGTAATTTTTGGTTAGTTCATCGAAGCACTCGATTGGGGTTTTGTTGTTTTATTTTCTCACATAAGTATTGGGGAGCGCTTCCATGTACACATTTGTGCGTTAGGCATAGGGCCTTAAATGTGACTCGGTCTTTTACAGCAACCAATGGAGGGATCTCAGGGACGGGGTAATTGATTCCCAGTTTTTTTTTGCCTGTTACCAGTCTTGCTGCTGTGTTCTAGATGACTTGGAAAAGTCATGGAAGTAAAAGGTACCCCATGTGTAGTTAAAGTGGATGTAAAGCCACTTTAATCAATTCTAAACTACTGCCATAGTGCAGATCTATAAGGATGTACATGCCTCCTGCATATATCCTTATCTGTCAATTGTCCCCCATTTAGCTGTTTGAAACCCCCAAAAAGTCCAGAATCGGTGGGCAGGTCTGTTGTTCGGCACTCGGTGGGTGGAGTCATGATGTCAGCAGACTCCCGCCCACCTCTACACTCCCCTTGGCCAAAGCGTGCACAAGACAGGCAGAGCGCTTTCTGGGTAATAGCATACATTGCCTATGTATATTCTGATGGCTGTTCACTGGAGCATTTCATCATGACATTGAACTCTGCCTCACCTCATGTTTTGTAAACATTTAATCAAAACACAGGACAAGCAGAAAATTCTGGCATAGCTATATTGGAGAGGAGAGGGGAGGGGGTGTGATTTGTGCACTGTTCATGATTTCAGGCTAGTGCACGAGATATGTAAATAACCTGTCACTCAAAGCATGGGGGCAGAACGGACTTTGGTTTTTATAGGGAAGTCCATTTTATTCCACTGAACAATAAAAAGAGGATTGCTCAGCGCTGGATTAACTCTGTGTGGCAACAATGGTCACAGATGATAGGAAATCTTATTCTCTACATTGTGATATATAAAAAAAAAAAAAAAAATAATTTTTGGGTTTACATCCACTTAGGCCGCGTACACACGATCAAATCTGTCTGCTGGAAACGGTCTGCCAGACCGTCCCAGCAGACAGATTCGATCGTGTGTACGGGCGAGCCGACGGATTTGGCCAGCCGACAGATTTGAAAGCATGCTGTGTTTTACTTCCTGATGCGGGGTGACGTGGCGGCGTCAACGTCACCGCCGCATCAGCGCGCCGTCTGCCGGCGGGGATTTTGGTTTGATCGTGTGTACACGATCAAACCAATACGTCCACAGCCGCCAGATTTGTTTAAATCGGTCTGTCCGACCGATTTGAACAAATCTGTCTGCTCGTGTGTATGGGGCCTTAAAGTTATCCTGTTAAGATGCCTAGTGTAGCCCAGAAGAACCTATCCCAGGGTAGGCCTCTCATGTGACCCTTACTTGGTGCCCAACAAGGAAAAAAACATGGATGATGTGGCAACCACCTTGCCACCTTGCCCAGTCACCCCATAACAAGCAGATTAAATATTAAATATTAGTTATGTAAACTCTGCACAAAGTCAGATTCTAACACTACAGTCTACCAGGTTATTAAATCCATAGGTTGGAAGTCAGCTTGTGCCTCTTCCTTTCCAATGCTCCCTACCTTTACTTGGCTTGGAAGAAACACAAGATCGAGGAAAGACAGATGCTTTTTTCCCCTCTCATTTCACCCTGCTAATGGTTAACATAGTGGAAAATGTCATTATCTTTGCTATTGTAAGTTGAAGAAATCCCAGCCAAGCTAGAAAGGTTTGGCTGACACCGTGAAATATTTGGTTCTATGAATTATTAGGGATATCGATCATGATTGAATTTTCAACAAAGATGTAATAAAAAGGAAAACATACAGGTACCCTGATCTACAAGGACTTGAATAGGTATAAAGTATAATGGGATAGCTGTAGACGTATTCACAACATGGCATAGGACAGCTGGAATAAATGATTAAAGTGATAATAAACCCCAAATGTATATTATATACGGTATATCCAGTGGAACCTTGGTTTACGAGTAACGCGGTTGACAAAAGTTTTAAATAACAAGCAACTTTAAAAAAAAAATCCTGACTTGGTTTGCGAGTGTTGTCTCACAAAACAAGCAGAATTAAAACTAATGGGGCTAATTTGGCCAGAGGTATGGGGGCGCCGGTGACACTTGGAACGGTTTGGAGCTGTTCGGAAATACTCAGAATCACTAAAAAATACACGGAAGCACTCAAAAATACTCAGTTCCCGAGTGTTTCCGAACCTTTCCGAGGGTTTTTGAAATCAGCTGAGCTGTCCCCAAGTATTTCTGAGGAACTACAGCGCCCCCCCACCTCTGGCCACATTGCACATTGCATGCCATAGAAGTCAATGCCGAACAAATTATCTTTGTTTCCATTGACTTCTATGGGAAAGCTCGCTTTGATATGCAAGTGATTTGTATTACAAGCATTCTCCTGGAAAGAAGTATACTCGTAATCCAAGGTTCCACTGTATATATATATATATATATATATATATATATATATATATATATATATATATATATAACTTCACTTCAGGGGTCTCCAAACTTTCTAAACAAAGGGCCAATTTACGGTCCTTCAGACTTTAGGGGGCCCAGACTAGAACCATAATAGAAGAAAATGTCCAGGTATCCAGTGAGAGTAAATAATACCATATCTTTAGTGTCAGTGGAAGGACTAGTGCCTCATCGTTGGTGTCAATGGAAAGAATTGATGGCGTCAGTGCCCTATTGGTGTCAATAACAAGAATTGTGCCCCATTGGAGTTGGGTGGAACAATTACCCAAAAAATCACGCATTAAGTCACGCAAAGGGCCACATCTGGCCCCAGGGCCGCAGTTTGGAGAACCCTTCCCAAGCGAAACCAAATTTTTACGAGCCCCACAAGGGCTCCACCTCTGACTCCACCCCCTTTGCCCTGCCCATGTATACCCCACCTTTTTAATGAAGTGCCCGTCAAATGCAGCCTTTGCCAGCACCCATCAATTAATTGTTGCTTGCTTCCATTCATTAGGAAGTCAGGACACAAACACAGTCCTCCACCACCACTGCGCCTCTTACACTATGGGGTTTATTTACCAAAACTGGAGAGTGAAAAATCAGGTGCAGCTCTGCAGAGAAACCAATCAGCTTCCAGGTTTTATTGCCAAAGCTTAATTGAACAAGCTGAAGTTAGAAGCTGATTGGCTACCATGCACAACTGCACCAGATTTTGCACTTTGGAGCTTTAGTAAATAAAATCTGTGCGAACAGAGCCATGGCTGCTTGCTGACGCTGAGACTTATCCCGGGTACATACGATAATTTTTCAGCATGAAAAAAAACATTGTTTGTTTTTAAAAAATGTAAAATGATCGTGTGTGGGCTTCACATCATTTTTCGGGGTCTGAAAACCAACCATTTTTTTTTTTTCGAACATGCATTTTTTAATGACGTTTTTTGGGTTGTAAAAAATGATCCTGTGTGGGCTAAAACAACGTTTTAAACCCGCGCATGCTCAGAAGCAAGTTATGAGATGGGAGCGCTCGTTCTGGTAAAACTACCATTCATAATGGAGTAAGCACATTCATCACGCTGTAACAGACAAAAAAGCGTGAATCGTCTTTTACTAACACGGAATCAGCTAAAGCAGCCCCAAGGCGAATGGAACTTCCCCTTTAGAGTGCCGTTGTACATGTTGTACCTCACCGCGCTTTGCTAGAGCATTTTTTTAAAACGATGGTGTGTGGCCTGCATTGTTTTAATGATGAAGTTGGAAAAAAAATGTTTTTTCTACATGCCGAAAAACGTCGTTTTTTTTCATGCCGAAAAATGATCGTGTGTACGCGGCATTAGTTGCTTGCTGCAGAAAGTGGAGAGTAGGGACACCAGTGGCCAGGCACACTAGGCAGCAGTGCTCCCTAGACAGTTTGCCTAGTAGTACCCCCAGTCCTGGCCGGGGGACCCCAGAAGAGGAGGATCGGGGCCACTCTGTGCAAAACCCTTGCACAGAGGAGGTAAGTATGACATGTTTGTTAATTTAAACAAAAAAAACAACAACTTTACACTCACTTTGAGCTTAAAAAAAAGATCCGTAGTAGGTGACGGGGGTAAGGCTGACATTTCCTAGTGTAGGGTCTGATTTCCCTGCATGCACATTGCGATGTTGGAATGCCTATTGCAGTGTGTGGTGCGTTACACACAATTCCTCCCCAGCCCCTTCGCCAATGTTTACCGTTGGGTGTGACTGGGAAGAGCTAGCACTCGGCAGCGTTCTATGTACTCCACACTTGAGAGGATAAAGGCTTATAATGTGAGATGCCAGAAGGACTACAGAGGACCAGGGGAGGAACTCCTTGTAACACATTTTCCTGTTAAAACCACTCTGCTTCACTGCTCCATTGGTTCCCCTGCTGTTTTGGCTCTTGAGTGTAAACTGAAATGCAGCTAGGGGATAAACTGCCTGAAATCAGCAGTTATTGTAACAGAAAGGAAAAGCTCCTGCCGTAAACATGAAAACAATGGAAATATCGTGCGGTGTTTGTTTGGACCGGCGGATTCCGAGCAATCAGTTACAGCTGGAGCAATTACCAAAATAAATAAATCGCCGTACCTGGAGGAATAAAGGGGCAGACGGAGGAGCTGTTGTTGTTCTCAGGCACAGCAAGCAATGATTTCCCTTTAGGTAGATAGGCTTTCCCTTTACGTAGGTTGTAGTGGATTTCAGCGGATGGTAAAATACGAAAAGGGAGGCAGGAAAATGTGTTAAAAAAAAGAGTTTTCCCTGAAGAGTAAAAGGACAAGTGATCGGAATTGCCTGTGGTCTCCCCACAGCTGATATTTTTTTTCCCATTACTGATTAAAGCAATATTAAACACAACAATAATATAGTAGTTTAGCAATCCTTAAAGGGGTTGTAAAGGTAAAAAAAAACATTGCCCTAAATGGCTTCCTTTACCTTAGTGCAGTCCTCCTTCACTTTCCTCATCCTTCCATTAAACTTTTAGGCCTCGTACACACGAGGGGATATGTCCGCTGAAAACGGTCCGATGGACCGTTTCAGCAGACATCTCCGATCGTGTGTATGGGCTAGCGGACAGATTTGTCCACCCGACATGTCTGCTGGTTAGTACACTTACCAGCAGACATGTCGTCCCGCACCGCCGCCGAATGTATTCGGCGCATGCGCGGAAGTGTTTTACTTCCTGGTGCAGTGACGTAGCGGCGTCAACGTCACCGCCGCGTCACCACGCCGTCCGGCGGCGGGGAATTTGATCCGATGGTGTGTACACGCCATCGGATCAAACTCCCGATCGGACATATCCGATGGAAATGGTCCGCGGACCGTTTTCATCGGATATGTCCGATAGTGTGTACGAGGCCTTAAATGTCCTTATTTCTTCTGAGAAATCCTCACTTCCTGTTCTTCTGTCTGTAACTACACGCCGTAATGTGAGCCATTCTCCTTGGTGTCGAGTGTCGTGCTTGCCTCCTCCCTTGGACTACAGGAGAGTCAGGACACTCTCTACGTTGCAGATAGAGAAAGGAGCTGTGTGTTAGTGGGCATCCTGACTCTCTTGCTCACCCCCCCCCTCTCTTCGATAAAATACCTGTCATAAACATCAAGCCATTGACATTGATTTAAAGGCCCTGTGCAGGATTAAAGGAAATCCTGACATGACCTGTTGGGGGTACTTGAGAACTGAGGTTGGGCAGGGCCATCTTAATATCATCATGGGCCCCTGGGCAGAGCAGAGTAATACACTGGAGTCCCTACCAGCCTGCCCGAATTTACGCACCTGCTCTCATGAATAATTGATAGATTTAAACATATATTTATTAGTACGTTCAATTTTCATTTTTAATAATAAGAAAACATGTCATAAAAGGACTGAAGCCTCGTACTAGACATGTGCAGACTGGAATATTTTGTTTTGTTTTTTCGTTTTCGTTTGGAAAATAAATTTATTTAGTTACTCCCGAAAATCGTTTTGATTTATGTCGTTTTCGCCGGGAAAGTTTTTGTCCGAAAACGAAGATTTTCGATGCTTTGTCGAATTTTCGTCGTTTATTTCAACCAAGTTTCGAAAATCGTCATTCTGAATACAGTGTATAGGTAGAAATTGAACGACGAAAATTCGACAAAGCATCGAAAATCGTAAAATTTTCGTTGTTCAATTTCTACCTATACATTGTATTCAGAACAACGATTTTCGATGCTTTGTCGAATTGAACGACGAAAATTCGACAAAGCATCGAAAATGAAAATAAAGAATTCTGTATGTCGGATCTTTCGGTTTTCGCTTCTCGCGCTTTCGTTTTCGTTCGTTAAAACTATAACGAAAATACCAGATTTTTGGACGAAAATGCATTCTAACGAAAACAAATTCTAACATGTCTACCTCGTATACACGCATGGTTTTCTCAGCAAGAACCAGCAAGAAAACAGAGCTTTCTGGCAGAGCTTTCTTGCCGAGAAAACCGAGCGTGTGTACGAGGCTTTCAGGTTTCTCGTCAAGAAAACTGCCCAGGATCTCAACGAGAACAATAGAGAACTTGTTTTCTATTTTCTCGTTGTGATTCTTGTTTTCCTGCCTAGAAACCTGAGCGTGTGTATACTTAGCTGTCACCGTGGAAACCTGCTCATGCTCGAAATTACTTTGATGCATGCGCGGTAGCTTCCAAGGCATAGTTAGGGTGTAGCAAGATGGTGGCAACGGCATCGAATGTGACGAGCACATGCTCTTCGTAGTCGATTACATCACCGGGTTTGTGCCATTTAAAAGAACGGCGGTTCTTTTGAATGCAGTGTGTGTACTCGGCCGGCAGGAGAATCTTGCCAAGAATCTCGTCAGGAAGAACTATGTTTTTTTCCTGATGAGTTTTTGGGACGTGTGTACAGGGCTTAAGCATCACAAAGGGCACAGTACAGGCATGGGCGTCCGCTCCATAGGGCAAGGGGGGTCATTTGCCCCCCTCTGAAATTGCCAGGGAGAGCCAGGAGCAGGGCCGAACTGGCCCTGGGGACGATTTAAGCGGTGACTGCAACGCTCCCCTCCCCTCTAGTTGACCCTTATTAAGAGTGCCTGTCCCTCTTCTGGAATCAAATCCATTTGTCCCTCATTCCAAAAGGTTCCTTTTTTAGACCTGAAAAAAATATACTGTCAATATAGTGTAGTGTTTTAGTCAAGGGAAAGGGGTGCTGTGTAATGTAAAGGGGTCCAGTGGTGCAGGGTGCTGTGTAATGTAAAGGGGTCCAGTGGTGCAGGGTGCTGTGTAAAGTGGTCCAGTGATGCAGGGTGCTGTGTAATGTAAAGGGGTCCAGTGGTGCAAGGTGCTGTGTAATGTAAAGGGGTCCAGAGCTGTGGGGTGCTGTGTAATGTAAAGGTGTCCAGTGATGCACGGTGCTGTGTAATGTAAAGGGGTCCAGTGATGCACGGTGCTGTGTAATGTAAAGAGGTCCAAAGCTGTGGGGTGCTGTGTAATGTAAAGGGGTCCAGTGGTGCAGGGTGCTGTGTAATGTAAAGGGATCCAGATGTACAGTTGTGGAGAGGGGGTACACAATAGTGACAAAGAGATATTGAAAGATGCAGGGGACACAGTGGGGTGTTTTTACATTTAAACATGGGGGGGGGGGTGATTTTAACCTCCGCTAGCGGTCGAAGAAAGGGTAAAATGCGACTGTGTATTGCCGCTGCCGAAGCGCCCCCCTCTGAAAAAATTTCAGCGGATGCCCATGAGTACAGGGGGAATGAAGGTGAAAAATTAATCCGCGCAACAGAAAAAATATTTAAAATATATGCTGCAAAAAAATCCTAATAGGCCAAATGCAAATATATGGTGTAAAAAAGAATTTCTAAGGTGGCTGTCCCTACATATTTATCATACCAAGGTGGGATATAAAATGAATTGGGAAACTTAGTAGGTGCTGGCGCCCAGGGCCGTCTTTAATATGGTTTGGGCCCTGGGCAAACATTTTTTTTGGGCCCCCCCTCCAGCCTATTTTGGGCCTGGCTGGTTCACATGTATGTGTTTTGGCGGCCCTCATTTGTGCAGGCACAGCAGCCCATTGATTTGAATGGGCTGCCATGCCTTTGTTTCCTGCAGAAAAAAGGTGCATTCGGCATTTTAAAAATACAGTTGCCTTGAAATCCATTCTGCTTTTGCACCTGCAGTTCTTGCACACACAAACGCAATGTGTTTTTAAAAGCGTGACCTAAATGTCTAAAATGCAGCAAGTTTGAAAGTGCGGGAACTGCAGATAAGTCACAGCAGACAGCAGAATGGACAGACAGTGCTGTATTTCATTGCTTGATGGGCATAGGTGTGCCGTGTGCTCAGCCTATTACATGAGGCATGCACTTTTCTTTGCAGGTAACACAGGCATGGCGGCCCATTCAAATGAATGGGCTGCTGTGCCTGCGCAAATGTGGGCCGCCAAAACACATACATGTGAACCAGCCAGGCCCAAAATAAGCCCATCAAGCAGTTAAATACAGACAGTAATGCCATGTGCTCTGAGGCCTTACTCAGCCTGGACTGCAGGTCTGGTCTGTGATTTAAAGAGTTCCTCTATTTTACACATGGCATGGCCTGGGGTCCCATGGTGCTAAAGCAGGATGGACAGACGGTGCTGTGACCCCATGCCATGCCATGTGTAAAATACAGGAACTTTTAAAAACACTGACCAGGCCTGCAGTGAAACATTATAAAGACTTTGGGCACACTCTACAAAAAACTTTTATTTACAATATAGATTAGCAAACCGTGACATGAAGTGCACGTCTAAAGGGAAGCCAGGGGTGCTGTACATTTTAAAACACTGGGAAGGGAAGCAGTACTGCGTGCCGCTCATGATTTTCAGCGCTGATTTGTGGGCAGCACAGGGGTTTAACGGGCGGCTCTGCTTTGGGCCCCCAACAGTGACAGGGCCCTGGGCAGCTGCCCCTGTTTGCCCTATGGTAAAGACGGCCCTGCTGGCGCCTCCCTAACAGGTTATATCTGAAATAAATATGTGCTATCAAGTGACATGAATTGTTTAAACAAATATCATTAATAGTAAATAATAAATAGTAATGCAAGATGAAAACCAAACTACTGAAAGTGCACTTATGGTGCCTATATATATCACAAATAAATTGGTAAAAAATATTAATAAATAATTAGTCCGTATCTAATTAAAGTGCTGAGTGTTGCATAAAAATGCTTTGTGCTGAGTTCAAAAGGTGCTGAATATTCCATGCAAAGTGCTGCGTGCCACTTTCAATCTCTATTGCTGTGTTCCACACTATGCCCCCTTCATTCGTGCTCTGATGTGGCCTGCACTCACCAGATCATAGCCCCCTCCTGGGGTAGAAAGCATTCACAGTGTGTGCCCTGTGCTGCACTCTGGCAAATCCTTGTTCCCCTGTATGACTCTTTCAATACCAGTTAAGGCTCATGAGCAAAGAAGAGAATGGCCCCAATAGCGTGATACCGTAATAAATAGTTGTACTTTATTAATAAAACGCTAGGTACTCACAATTTGGCAATGTAAAAACAAGCGGTGTAAAGGGGGGAGTACTGTGTCTGTCAGTACACAGTACAGGGGGAGGCAGACAGACACAATACACAGTGCAGGTTTTGGGATGCTGCCCTGGACACTGCCATTCTGGGACAGCTTAGTAAAAAGCATGACTATCCCAGCAAATCCGGGACAGTTGGCAAGTATGATGTAATGCAAGATTATCATGAAGCCCCCATGCTCTGGAGGCCCCTGCGCAGTGCCCAGGGGTCAGAGCTGGACTGGGACAGAAATTTGGCCCTGGACTTCATCCAGACTGGCCCATTTTGACAGATCGCTCCTATGGCGGCCGGACGACTCCCGCACCCCCCCGGCCATCCAAGCCCCCTCTCCCCCTTCACTAGCCACTAGCCGTTCTACTTTTTTAGAGAAGAATGGCTGGTACTGGTACTCTTAGGCCTCGTACACACCATCGGACATATCCAATGAAAACGGTCCGCGGACCATTTCCATCGGATATGTCCGATCGGGAGTTTGATCCGATGGCGTGTACACACCATCGGATCAAATTCCCCGCCGCCGGACGGCGCGGTGACGCGGCGGTGACGCGGCGGTGACGTTGACGCCGCCACGTCACCGCACCAGGAAGTTAAACACTTCCGCGCATGCGCCGAATCCATTCGGCGGCGGCGCGGCGGTGGTGGGGGACGACATGTCTGCTGGTAAGTGTACTAACCAGCAGACATGTCGGGCGGACAGATTCCACCGGATAGATTTCAAAGCATGCTTTGAAATCTGTCGGGTGGAGAAATCTGTCCGCTAGCCCATACACACGAGCGGAGATGTCTGCTGAAACGGTCCATCGGACCGTTTTCAGCGGACATATCCCCTCGTGTGTACGAGGCCTTATAGACAGTACCAGTAGGGAAGCTAGACATTATTTCTCCCGGGGCAAAGAATCAGTTTGGTGCCCCCCCTTATGGGACAAGATTAGGCAGCAGGCAGAAACTCCCTGGCCATAACTGTTGAGTCAGCTGTCTGTCCCCTCCCCCATGCTCCTCTGTCCCCCCCCTGCTTCTCTGTTCCCCCCAGGTGAGCGCTGCGGAAATGGAGAGGAGGTGAGTGCTGCCAGAAGGGAGAGACAGAGGAGAGGAGGGGGTGGCGGTCCACTGTCACTGAAGCCGGCCCACTGAGCTATCGGCCCAGTTACACATCACAAGAAAAAGCTAAATTCCAATTGGCTACAATCAGTTACATGATGTTCTTTAAACTCTGTTATTAAAGGAGGCCAATAAAATCAAAAAGATCAGGAATAATCTGATGCCTTCATCGTTAAATGGTCTAAAATTACATGGCCTAGGCAGTAGTGGAATCAGTTTTTATGGAATAATTGAAACTTTCTCAGCAAGCCTTGGCAGAAGAGCAATGACTTCATTACATCATTAGCGGTCTTTGGAAGGTTCAATATCAAAATTAATTAGTGGAACAGGAAAGTTGAGTTCTCCTTGCCGGTGACGTTACAGTAAATGAAGAAAGACATTCTCTTGCCTTGAGAGCAGGCGTGTAGAGGGTCAGTAATCTAGTGCAGATTTGAACAGAATCCTCCAGTAATATTTTGAATTTAGATATCTTTTTTTATTAAATAATTTTTCAAGCTATATTAATAAAATTGGAACAAAAAATTACACTTGACCTCATTTCTACTCCTTCTCTATTTCACTGTGATAAAGCAAATAAGATATCAAATTTCTTTCTACTGTCGCCTGCAGGTATAAACTTGTATTGCAGACTGACCATTAGATGTTGTACACGTCTGGGACCCATGTATGTCTAATCTACTTATGTATTTATTTATATAAGACAGTAAGAGATTACCCACAATGTGAATTCCCATAGTGCTGTATGCAATAAATTAAAAGAAAAAGATCCAATTAGCCATCAACTGTGCAAAATTCCAAAACTGGAGCAAAACTCTTATTTCAATAACAAATGACATTAAAACATATACAGTTGTGCTCATAAGTTTACATACCCTGGCAGAATTTATGATTTCTTGGCAATTTTTCAGAGAATATGAATGATAACACAAAAACTTTTCTTTTACTCATGGTTAGTGTTTGGCTGAAGCCATTTATTATCAATCAACTGTGTTTACTCTTTTTAAATATTAATGGCAACAGAAACTACACAAATGAACCTGATTAAAAGTTTACATACCCCAGTTCTTAATACCGTGTATTGCCCCCTTTGACATCAATTACAGATTGAAGTCTTTTGTGGTATTTGTGGATGAGGCTCTTTATCTTCGCAGATGGATAAGCTGCCCATTCCTCTTGGCAAAAAGCCTCCAGTTCCTGTAAATTCTTGGGCTGTCTTGCATGAACGGCACATTTGAGATCTCCCTAGAGTGGCTCAATGATATTGAGGTCAGGAGACTGAGATGGCCACTCCAGAACCTTCACTTTATTCTGCTGTGGCAAATGACAGGTCGACTTGGCCTTGTGTTTTGGATCATTTTCATGTTGGAATGTCCAAGTACGTCCGATGCGCAGCTTCCGGGCTAATGAATGCAAATGTTCCCCCAGCATTTTTTGATAACATACTGCATTCATCTTGCCATCAATTGGGACCAAATTTCCTGGGATTTTGTAGCTCACACATCCCCAAAACATCAGCGATCCACCTCCGTGTTTCACAGTAGGAATGGTGTACCTTTCATCATAGGCTTTGATGACTCCTCTTCAAATGTTGCATTTATGGTTGTGGCCAAAAAGCTAAATTTTGGTCTCATCACTCCAAATGACTTTGGGCCAGAAGGTTGAGGCTTGTCTCTGTGCTGTTTGGTGTATTTTTAGTGGGATACTTTGTGGCATTTGCTGAAAGAAAAAGGGGGTGGTAGGTGTTGGCGCCTTCTTTGATATGAATAATGTGATGTAACATGAATGAATTAAATAAATAGTTGGTGATGTCTTTACTCTAATAAGAGCCCGTGCATATATTTAGAAATATCTTATGCATAGAAAAAAACATATATAAATATATAAATAATTGATCTATGTTAATAACAAGTGCTAAAAAACAACAAGTGCTATAGTATTTAAAACTTAAAAATATAAATATAAATTAAAAAGGTGACATGAAAAATTAATAATGGTATAAAGTCCTTGGCCCAGATTCACAGAGCAATTATGCCTGTCTAACTGGTGTTAGACAGGAGTAATTTCAAATTTTGCGCGCCGTATCACTAGTTTGAATCCTCAAACCATGATACGGCGGCTTCGTGCTTCGATCCGAGAGGCTTACGTCTTCGTAAGCCTTCGGATCTAATCTGCGATATTTTTGCGGCCGCTGGGAGGAGTCCGCGTCGTTTTCAGCGTTGGGATATGCAAATGACTTTTTACGGCGATCCACGAAGATACGAGTGTTCTTCGCAATCGCTTACGTCATTTTTTTGCTACGTACTGTTAGACCAGCTATTTGCTGGTCTAACGGTGCGTAGCCCATGTTAAGTATGGCCGTCGTTCCCGCGTCGAATTTAATTATTTTATTTTTTTACGTAACTCGTTCGGGAATAGGAATGTCCGTAAACGACGCTACTCAAACAACAAATGACGTAACGACGTGATTTCGCGCAATGCACGGCGGGAAATTTCTGAACGGAGCATGCGCAGTTCGATCGCCGCGGGAACGTGCCTATTTTAAATGCTTCACGCCCCCTACTCGCGTAGATGGCTTGCGCCGGGAGAAATACACTACGCCGCCGTAGTTTACTGGACAAAATCTACCGGGATTCCACGTAGAGCCAGGTAAAATACGGCGGCGTAGTGTATTTCTGATACTCTACGCAAATCTAATTGTATGTGAATCTGGCCCCTTGTGTCTTATGATACTGAGTGTATCTTGCCTTTGTTCTACAGATTTAAGCACATTTGCTGCCGCCATCTTTGTTTGCTGGACGCTGGATTGAACCATACAGGGGATTATAGATTTTCCAGAGCGCAGCACAGAGCTTACACTGTTGAGGCTTTCTACCCCAAGAGGGGGCTTTGATCTGGTGAGTGCAGGACACATCACAGCATGAAGGAAGGGAGCACAGAGTGAACACAAGTTTTATCCATTATGTGTGGCACGCAGCACTTTGCATGAATACCTAGCAATTTTTCGTCAAGATACACTCAGTATCATAAGACACAAGGGGCCAGATTCAGAAAGATCCGTGGATCTTTCTGCTGGCGTAACGTATCCCTGATAGGTTACGCCGCTGTAAATATTTGCGCAAGTTCTTTATTCAGAAAGAACTTGCGCCCTTATTTACGGCGACGTAACGTATGTGTTGCGGCTTAAGGCCGCACAATTCAAATTGATAAAGTGGGGGCGTGATTCATGTAAATGAATCATGACCCCACGCAATTCACGTTTTTTTTGGACGGCGCATGTGCCGTCCATGGATGTTCCCAGTGCGCATGCGTGAAATCACGTTGTTTTTTCTCAATGTAAACAACGTGAACGTAACTAACATCGAGCCCCATTTCCGAACGATTTACGTGAACGACGTAACCGACGTACAATTCGACGCTGTCCCGACGTCCATACTAAACATTGGCTATGCCTCCTATAGCTGGGGTAACCTTACGCCGCTCTAACGCTTACGCAAACGACGTAAACTACGACACGCCACCACAAGTACGTTCGGGAATCGGCGTAAAAAGCTCATTTGCATATATTACGCGAAAACCGCCGTAAGCGCCACCTAGCGGCCAGCGTAATAATGCAACTAAGATACGACGGTGTAAGCGACTTACGCTGCTCGTATCTTAGAAGAAAGCCGGCGTATCTTCTTTTCTGAATACAGAAAAAAGATACGCTGCCTATTCTTAGTATTTACGCAGCGTATCTCTTGATGTTTTTTTCTAAGCATAAGATATTTCTAAATATTTGCACGGGCTCTTATTAGAGTAAAGACATCACCAACTATTTATTTAATTCATTCATGTTACATCACATTATTCATATCAAAGAAGGCGCCAACACCTACCACCCCCTTTTTCTTTCAACTCGATATCCCACTTCGGTGGAATACTTAAGTAGGGGCAGCCACTTATAAATTACATACGGTGCATCCATTGCAGCCATATACTTATCATCGTTCCTGCAGTATATATATATAGATTTCTGATAAGGTATTTCCGTAGCGCGGATTCATTTCTTATCTTTTGTGGCATTTGCGTAGTAATGGGTTTCTTCTGGTGACTCGACCATGCAGCCCATCTTTCTTCACCCGGCTTCTTATTGTGCATCTTGAAACAGCCCCACCACATGTTTTCAGAGAGTCCTGTATTTCACCTGAAGTGATTTGTGGGTTTTTCTTTGCATCCCAAACTATTTTCCCGGCAGTTGTGGCTGAATTTGTTTTTGGTCTACCTGACCGTGGTTTGGTTTCAGCAGAACCCCTCATTTTCCACTTCTTGATTAGAGTTTGAAGACTGCTGATTGGCATTCTCAAATGCTTGGATATCTTTTTATATCCCTTTCCTGTTTTATACAGTTCAACTACCTCTGTTCTGCAGATCCTTTGACAATTATTTTGCTTTTCCCATGACTCAGAATCCAGAAACGTCACTGCAGCACTGGATGAAAGATGCAAGGGTCTGTCAGGATTCCAGAAACTCATTGACCTTTTATACACACACACACTAATTACAAGCAAACAGATCACAGGTGATGATAGCCATGCAAAGCCCTTTGTGTCAACTTGTGTGCATGTTATCAGGCCAAAATCACCAGGGTATGTAAACTTTTGATCAGGGTCATTTGGGTAGTTCCTGTTGTGATTATGATTTAAATTAAAGTTTTTGTGTTAACATTCATATTCTCTGAAAAATGGCCAAGAAATTCTGCCAGGGTATGTAAACTTATGAGCACAACTGTAAATGCCACACAAGATATCTGAAATTTAGTAACACTTTAATAATCATTCCATTTCAGTCTGCTGCCATTTCCATTTCAAAATTATCCAGAATAATATGTTATTCCCTTTAGCAACCACATCAACATTATTTCTCTTGGAGGCAGGAATTTCCAGAACCCCTTTCCCCCTTCTCCTGTAATTGGCCCGGTGTCTTTCCTAGAAGTCTGCTCTTAGATTGGGTTTGAAATGCAACACTTTGTTGCATGGAATGTGGCATTCCCAGAAATGTCTTTATGTTTACTGTAGTATTTTCAACTTTGATTAAAGTAGAACTAGCGGCAAAACTTTTTCTTCATTTTAGAGCAAGGGAGTGTAAAACTCCTAATAATGCTCATGGTTTTGGAATTGAATATCCAACAAGCTTATAAATGTGATAGTTAGGTGACCACAAAGTTTGTCCATATAGTGTAACTATATCTTGAGTATCTGTCATAATTCAGGAGCGTTAAGATTCACTTTTTTTTTTTTTATCAAATGCAGCCACTGTGCCCTATCAAATGCTGCAACTGTGCCCATCAAAATTTGCCACTGTGACCCCCCCGTCCTATCGTGGTGGTGGGTCAGCCTGCAGGACCTTGCAGCGGGTCAGACAGCGGTGAGCTGTGTCCTTCATGTGTCTCCTCCCCTCCTCCTGATAGGCGTCCGATAGAGTGCAAAATCTGGTGCAGTTGTGCATGGTAGCCAATCATCTAACTTCAGCTTGTTCAGTTAAAGTGGATGTAAACCCACTCTCATCCTTTCTATACTACTGCCATAGTGCTGATCTATAAGGATATAGATGCTTCCTGCATGTATCCTTACCTGTCAAATGTCTCCCCTTTGTCTGTTATAAGAACTGAAAAATTCTCTGCAGATTCTGTGGGTGGATCTGTTGTCTGGAGCTCTGTGGGTGGAGTTGTGATGTCAGTAGACTCCCCGCCCACCTCTACACTCCCCTTACACTGAATTCTGCTATGATCACTAACATACAGTCAAAATCCAGAAAGTAACCACAGGACTTCAGAAAAGGAGTGGGGGTGGGAATTAAAAAACAATGCCTGTCTCCAAGCTAGTGCATGAGATATGTAAATAACCTGTCACTCACAGCAGGGGGGCGGAACGGACTAAGGTTTTTCTCTGTGTAGCGCTACCCCCTCAGGAGCCGCTGGTTGTTGTTAGGGATCGGCGTGTTAAATACCCTGAAGTGTGTCTAGGGGTAGTAGCAGTGAGTAGTAGCAGTCACCAAATGGATTTTCAAATTCTTTATTCCAGGGCCCAACAAAGGCCAACATCAACAGGAGATAGGAAAGGTTGATGAAGCAATAGAGAGCAGTGCAGTATCAGGCCTGGATAAGAAGTAGAGCAGTCCTGCTCTCAGTAGTAGCAGATACAGTTCGTCGCCACTCCCAATAGTGTGGGTGAAGTGCCCCCGGACAGACTCCTGTTTAAGCCTGGCAGCCGGAATGTCACTTTTAAGTTGCTGGGAGGAACAGGTCTCTATAACACACCTGGCTCGGGGCCTCTGCCACAGGCTTAGTACTTCAGTACTCAAGAGAACAATTCGGATTGAGCGAATCCTCCCAGTAAATGCAATGAAGGGTTCACCGGTTGACAGCTGACATGTACCTGTCAATTCCAGTAACCAGATCCCCGATGGTTCGTTCAAGCCCTTTTGGATTACCTGCCTCCGGGTTCTCCTCAAGCCGATCCCCCACCGAACGGCATACAGTCTGGGATCTTCTCAGTCAGGTTGGGGACCCAGTAAGTCACTGGGGCCCCCATCGACATCCAAATGGGTCTCCATGGAACAGGTGGTTCTGGCCAGGTGGGCCATACGAGCGGGGTCCATGGATGCGTGCACCCTGAAGGTGGATGCCGTACCTGTAACGTGGACACAGCGCAGAGAACAGGAACCGACCACCGACGACAGACAGCGACCCAGAACACGCGGCAGCTGCCACAGATATACCCCTCCCCAGCATGCCCAGTGAGGGAAGAACTCCTCTAATTGGCTGCTGGGGAAAAGCGGCTCCGTCAGAACCCCTCTAGCGCCAACTGTCGCCCAGGGGTGTAATCACACTTCTGGGCCGCAGACCGGCCTACAGGACATTTCTGAAATAGCAGCAGCCTGCAATTTGACAAATTAGGAATGGGAGCAAAGTAACTCTCCCATTCACCTGCTAACTTTAGCGTAGTGCCCGTACTGAAAGTAAGGGGGCGGTACATCTGTAAGTCTGTTTCATTTCACTGAACAACAAAAGAGGATTGCTCAGAGCTGGATTAACTCTGTGTGGTAAGACTAGGCACAGATGATAGGAAATCTTATACTCTACATTTTGACATCAAAAACAATATTTTTTGGGGGGGGATTTACATCCAATTTAAGCTAAAAAAAAAAAAACTGAAAGTTGATTGGTTTCTATTTCTATGTAGACCGGCACCAGATTAAAAGTGTTAGTTTACCTCTACAGAAGATGAAATGTAGAGATGAACTAACAATGTGCACCTTACAGACTCTTCTGATCCAGCTGTACATACCTCCTGTGATTCTGAACTGTCAGGCGGCATACACACGACCGAGCTTCTCGGCAGAATCCAGCGAGAAGCTCGCTGGGAGACATATTCTGCCGAGGTTCTCGGTCGTGTGTACACTTCCGACGAGCGTCCCGTCGGGAAGCTCGTCGAGCCAAAAAAGAGAGCACGCTCTCTTTTTCCTCGTTGTTCAATGAGGACTTTGACTCGACGAGCTTTTCCGACCGCTCATGGGGAACCTCGTCAGGCGGAACGATGAGTTTAGCCCGACGAGGTTCTCGTACGTGTGTAGGTGGCCTCAGGGCTCCCACAGCCGGACCAGCGACCATCAGATCGATTGTCTGTATGCAATTCCGACGCACATAAAAACACGCATGTTCAGAATCAAGTCGACGCATGCTCAGAATAATTGAATTGTTTTTTTCTCGGCTCGTTTTAGTGTTGTACGTCACCGTGTTTTTGACGGTCGGAACCTTGTGTGACCCGGTGTATGCAACACAAGTTTTTTTGAATGGCAAGAACGCGGTGACATCATTGCGTACGACGAGCATGTGCTTGTCACATTTAACGCTGTCGCCGCCATCTTGCTGCACCCTACACTGCCCTTGGAAGATACCGAGCGTGTGTACGAGGCTTGACACTTTAAATCTGGTTCAGCTCTACATAGAAACCAATCAACTTCCACCTTGGCCATTTCATTTTTTGTCATTAAATTCAAACTGAAGTTCTCTTCCAAAAAGTTATTACGGTGGAGAGAGAAGAAAAAAAAGTAGCAAGACTATTTTGAAAAGTTGACCATTCTTCTTGCCCAAAGACTTTGAGTTTAATGTCAGTCATCAATCGAGCCCCAAACACTTAATTTCACGTCGGTGACACAGAATGATAGACTCGTGTTACAACCTTGACTTCTTTCCGAGGACTTCAATCCTCTCTGGCTTTTGGCTGGGTCTGTGCAATGCTTGGAGAGATTATTGATCTGCTTTGATGGACAGCGCAGGAGCCGCTCAGAGTTTACGTTTCTAATAATACAATAATAATCCTGCCTCTTTTCTATAGAATTGGCTCATGTACACTACGGTTCTCACATTAAACCTTTCGAGATTGTAACTTTTCCAAAGCATTTTCTGATGTGACACATTTTTTACAAACTTGTTCTGTATTTTAATGATTACGTTATTCAGATTTGCGATTATCTGCCTATATGGGAATGTACAATCCCTGCATCATGGCTGTTCAGATTAAAGAATAAAACACCTCAATACTGTATTGTGTTTAAAACTGAACTCAAATACAAATGAATACAGTTCTGTGTTAAACGGTATTAAATTCATAAATAAAAAAGTGACATTAAAACTTCAATAATAAACATGTCATAGAAACGAAAAATGTAGCGCTAATATGAAAATCACATTTGTATACGGTGAGTATATAAGAGCCACTAGCACTGAACAGGGAGTGGCCCAAATGGAGTGCTCAAAGTAAATAGAGTTCCAAAGTCTTAATGTAGACAGGTGGGTGATCATCCAATGAGGGGAAGACAAGCGAATTTCTATAGGTCACAGAGGAAAACGTAAATGCGCTTACCAGATGGGTTGGACTCAGATACTGTACAGTAGTGAGTCAGACAGGCACTGTGGTATTTGGGAACCGGGACCACTGGAAACCGGAAGGCAGGATCACAACAGATGACTGGAATTGAGGCTGGGAATCCACATCAGACCCAGGTGTACCTTGAATGGTGTGGAACGTCAGGTTGTGGATTCCAGGTGGGATCCCTTGGTTATAATGCTGTGGAAGGTGACAGCCCCATCCTTCCAGTAAGAACCCATGCAAAAGGAAATACCAAGCCACCTCAGACTCAGGTCTCTGTGTATCACAGTGCAGCCTGCACTCTCCAGCTTCTCCAGCTAATTTAGTGCACACCTTCAGTCTCAGGGTTCTCCCTTCCAAGCCTGGACTCCTTCCAAGAAATCCATATATTAATGTGATTTTCATATATTACCAATATTAGCGCAGTTTTTCCTTTATTTCTATTCTAATAAACATGACATACTTACCTGCTCTGTGCAATGGATTTGCACAGAGCAGCCCTGAATCTCCCCTTCTGGGGTCCTCAGGCTCCTCCTGCCCAGTGCCCCCATGGAAAGCTGCTTTTCATGGGGGCTCCCGTGCATGCTCACTCCCGAGCTTCTCTGTCTGTGTCATTTGAAAGGGGTGGCCAAGAAGAAATTCTGAAAAATACTGGGGAAAAAAACATCAATTGCAGCCACTGTGCCCATCGAATGTAACCGCTGTGCCCATCAAATACTGTCACTGTGCCCATTAAATGTAGCCACTGTGCCCATCCAGTGCAGCCACTGTGCTATGAATTGCAGCCACTGTGCCCATCAAATGCAGCCACTGTGCCCATCATATGCAGCCACTGTGCTATGAATTGCAGCCACTGTGCCCATAATATGCAGCCACTGTGCCATCAAATGCAGCCACTGTGCCCATCGAATGTAACTGCTGTGCCCATCAAATACTGCCACTGTGCCCATTAAATGTAGCCACTGTGCCCATCCAGTGCAGCCACTGTGCTATGAATTGCAGCCACTGTGCTCATCAAATGCAGCCACTGTGCCCATCATATGCAGCCACTGTGCCATCAAATGCAGCCACTGTGCCCATTGAATGTAACCACTGTGCCATCAAATGCAGCCACTGTGCCCATCATATGCAGCCACTGTGCTATGAATTGCAGCCACTGTGCCCATCATATGCAGCCACTGTGCCATCAAATGCAGCCACTGTGCCCATCATATGCAGCCACTGTGCTATGAATTGCAGCCACTGTGCCCATCATTTGCAGCCACTGTGACATCAAATGTCACCACTGTGCCCATCAATTGCCGCCACTGTGCTCCATCAAAAGTTGCCACTGTGCCTATCAAAAGTTGCCACTGTGATCCCCCCTGCCCTATCTTGGTAAGAACAGCAAATGCAAGCGTTTAAGATACCAGCACAATATCTTACAAGTAAAAAATAGTAATAAAGGAAATGAGAGTCAATATAAAACAATATAAGAAGTCCACGGGAAAGGTAAAATCCAATCAATTATGATGAAACGTGGATCTTGAAGGCTGGTAATAGTAGAAAACAATGGCAGAGTCTTTTTAGGAACAGGTACCAAGGGCAGCTCTTCTAATGAATGAAGCCAGCTTAGGATGTAAACATAGAAGAAAAACAGAAAATCGCCTTTGAGAACAGTATTTAATGAATCATACAATAAATATATCCAACACTTACATACTGTATGGGTAAATAAAGATGTGCTCATAGGAGATCAGCATTTTGTAGTGATTGTCCCAATGTCTGTGGCATGTCCTAGAGTCGCCCCAAATCTGGGCTGTGAAGCCGCGAAGAGCCAGAGGAGAAGCCGGCTTTTTGCTTTGGTGGAGATGGCAACAGTCAGATCGTAGAGCAGCGTGTGACGTCAGCAAATCAAAGGGAACACCACGCGCTTCAGAGCATGCGCGGGTACCACATGCCTTTTTCGATCCCCCGCCTTCGGCCAGACCAGTGCAGCTCCATCCCTACCAGGGGGTAACACTTCTGGCTTTCTCAAGAGGGGACCTATTCCCGGACCTTCGTTCATTGAGCAGTCCGGTTTCGTTTCCCCCGATACTAACACTCAAGGTTACCATCACACCAGTGGATTTGCATAGCCACCGCCACCCCGGCCTACTGCCATAGGTCGGGACAGTTAGTACAGCGCCTCCACTGGTAACTGATAGGAACAGGTACTACACTAGATCTTAGCCAAAAGGCAGAGAAGCCTTTAAACCAGATACAGTGAATGCAGGGTCCTGGGTTTAGTAATACTTTAACCGCTTGCTGACCAGGCGGCGTCATTATACTGCGGCAGGTCGGCATGATCCCGCGGACCATCGTAGCTGTACGTCGGTCCCTTTAAGGGGGATAGCAGGCGCGTGCATGCCAGCTGCACAGCGGGGGTGTCGATGCTCATGGCCAGCAGTCGCGATGACCGCAGGCCACGTGTGATCATGGGCACAAGAGGCAGAACAGGGGTGTTTGTGTGTGTGTGTAAATACACACATCCCAATTCTGTGAGGAGAGGAGAGAGAGATCGTGAGTTCCTATGAGCTGGGAACCACAATCTCTCATCTCCTATAGTCAGTCTTATCCCCCCTAGAGTTAGAACACCCACATAGGAACACAATTAACCCCTTGATCACCCCGTAGTGTTTACCCTGTCTCAGTGACAGTGACATTTACACAGTAATCAGTGCATTTTTATAGCACTGATCGCTGTATAAATGCCAATGATCCCAAAAATGTGTCAAAAGTGTCCGATATGTCTTTCATAATGTTGCAGTCCCAATAACAATTGCAGATCGCCACCATTACTAGTAAAAAATAATAATAATAAAAATGAAAAAAAAAAACTGGCAACTCGGATACTCTTGAATAAAGGTCCTTTATTGGTTACATGGGTACACAGGTACAGACTATACCCTGACGCGTTTCAGCTAAGAAGCCTTCCTCAAAGCATTCTTTGGTGAAGGCTTCTTAGCCGAAACGCGTCAACGTATAGTCTGTACCCAGATACCCATGTAACCAATAAAGGGCTTTTATTCAAGAGCATCCGAGTTGCCAGCCCTTTTTGATTCAAGAATTGTATTTGTGGGGCCTGAACGTCCTGGCTAGAGCACCGGATCACAGTTCGTGGACTTCTATATTGGCAGTGGGGCCGGGGTAACATTTTGTTTCTAAAATGCCATAGACGCTATAACTTTTGCGCAAACCGATACACTTTTTTTATTACCAAAAATATGCAGAAGAATACATATTGGCCTAAACTGAGGAAAAAATTCGCTTACGGTACTTAAAGAATTGGGGCTGTTTATTACTGCATAAAAAAAAATCGTTTTTTTTTCAAAATTGTTGCTCTTTTTTTTATAGTTCAAAAAATAAAAACCGCAGAGGTGATCAAATACCACCAAAAGAAAGCTCTATTTGTGGGGACAAAGGACGTACATTTTGTTTGGGTACAGCATCGTATAACCGTGCAATTGTCAGTTAAAGCGACGCAGTGCCGTATCCCAAAAAGTGGCCTGGTCATTGAGCAGCCAATTCTTCTGGAGCTGAAGTGGTTAACCACTTCCCGCCCGGTCAATAACAGATTGACGTCCGGGAAGTGGTTCTGAAATCCCGACTGGACGTCTATTGACGTCCTGCAGGATTTCATGCCGCGCACGCCCGTGGGGGCACGCAGCGTGGCGATCAGTGATGTGGGGTGTCAGTCTGACACCCTGCATCTCTGATCTCGGTAATGAGTCTCCGGCGGAGACTCGTTACCATGTGATCAGCCGTGTCCAATCACGGGCTGATCACGATGTAAACAGGAAGAGCCGTTGATGGCTCTTCCTCATTCGCGTCTAACAGACACGAGTAGAGGAGAGCCGATCGGCAGCTCTCCTGACAGGGGGGGTTCGCGCTGATTCTTTATCAGCGCAGCCCCCCTCCGGATCACCACACTGAACCACCAGGAAAGCCCACACTAGACCACCAGGGAAGTGCAAAAAAAAAAGAAGGGGGGCAATAAAAAATGAAAAAATCAGTAAAAAAAATATAAATAAAAAAAGGACAGTAAAAAAAAAAAATGCCAATCAGTGCCCACAAATGGCCACTGATTGGCAACATGGATCCATCAGTGCCACCCCTCAGTGTCCATCAGTGCCACCCCACAGTGCCAATTCATGCCCAGTGCCCACCTATCATTGCCCATTTGTGCCACCCAAAAGTACCCATCAGTGCCACCCATCTGTGCCGCCCATAAGTGCCCATCTGTGCCGCCTAGGAATGCCCAGTGCCGCCTATGAGTGCCCATCAGTGCCGCCTATGAGTGCCCATCAGTGCCACCTATGAGTGCCCATTAGTGCTGCATACCAGCGCCGCCTATCAGTGCCCATCAGTGCCACCTCATTGATGCCCATCAGTACTACCTTATCGGTGCCCATCAGTGCCACCTCATCGGTGCCCATCAGTGCCGCCATATCAGTGCCCGTAAATGAAAGAGAAAACGTACTTATTTACAAAAAAATTAACAGAAAAACAGAAAAACTTTTTTTTTTTTCAAAATTTTCAGTCTTTTTTTAGTTGTTGCGCAAAAAAAAAATCACAGAGGTGATCAAATACCACCAAAATAAAGCTCTGTTTGAGGGGAAAAAAGGACGCCAATTGTGTTTGGGTACAGTGCAGCACGACCGCGCAATTGTCATTCAAAGTGCGACAGCGCTGAAAGCTGAAAATTGGCTTAGGCGGGAAGGTGTGTAAGTGCCTGGTATGGAAGTGGTTAAATAAGAAATGATTTAATGAGTTTTCTGTGTCTTTTTTTTTTCTCTTTTCCTTCTTGTACGGATATGACATCTTTATGAAACACTCCTATAACGAGTTCACAGGCAGTAAAGACAGCGGAGTGACAGGCCGCCGGCCCAGCGAGGTAAAGAAAACCAACAAATGTAACATATTTCTCATGACATTTTTTCCTCCGAGTTCTTCAGCAGCAGGAATGCACGGCTTTACTAAAACATTATAATTTAGTTGGCCGCTCAGTCAATTTGGAGTCAGATATACTACTTACAACATGGGAGGAAAAACAACGACTTCCGCTCTGCTGGAAACATCAAAAGGTACTTTTTGCACTCTTTCCCCCTGCCGGTCTCCTGGGGAAACTCCTGACTCAGACTCTTTCCACTGCTTAAAGAAACTCCGAGCAACAGAGGAAAATCAGCCAGTGAACTTCTAAATGTCATTCAGGAAATATTACAACTGGGCCTAAAGTGTATTTCCACCTTCGCGGCCACAATTGAGAACCCCCCACTATTTGTTTATGTGTTCCCATTCACAGCATACCCAACACTAATTTAAAAAGATATATTTATTTTCTTTCTAATTATTCCTTTGTAGAAGAAATAAACACAAGACTCTGTAGGCAGCTTGATTAGTTCACAATAAATTGCTGAACAAATCACTATAGAGATACTTTATATACATTTTTTTTTTTAAGACTTATTAGCCACTTGCCTCCCGGGCTCTTTTACCCTCTTCCTGCTCGGGCCAATTTTCAGCTTTCAGCACGGTTGCACTTTGAATGACATGGTCATGTAACACCGTCAGTGCTGTATTATGGCCTAGGCCGACAAGGCCCAGGCCTAGGGCGGCACTTTGCGGGGGGCGGCGAAAAAACTCTGTCCCTCTGTCCACATCCCACTGCATCCCTCTGTCCTCCTGACTGGGCGGGTATTAAAAAGGAAGGGGTGTAGTCTTGACAGAAAGGGGTGCGTCATATATAAATTAGGAGGTGCGCAAGTTTAGTCAGGCCTAGGGCAGCACAAAACAGCGCTGGGAGATCAGGTACATGAGGCTGCAGATGAGCACAGTGAGGCATGCAGATGGGCACTGTGAGGCATGCAGATGAGCACTGTGAAGCATGCAGATGGGCACAGTGAGGCTTCAAATGGGCACAAAGAGGCTGCAAAAGGGCACAGGGAGGCTGCAAATGGGCACAGTGAGGCTGAAAATGGGCACAGTGAAGCTGCAGATGGGCACAGTGAGGCACAGTGAGGCTGCAAATGGGCACAGTGAGGCTGCAGATGAGCACTGTTGACCCTCTTTTCCACTGCATTTCTCACCCTAGGCTTATACTCGAGTCAATACGCTTTCCCATTTTTTTGTGGTAAAATCAGGTGCCTCGGGTTATATTAGGGACGGCTTATACTCCAGTACATACGGTAAATGTAGCAAAGTCCCGGGCCTCTGTCGGCCCAATGATGACCTCCAGAGTCAGGGACAGACAACATCCTTCTGTGTATAGTGCGTTACGAGGCATGGTGGGTGTAATGTAAGGTGAATTGATGGGCACCAGACACTTTTTGAATGCAAAGAGATTTATTGTCTCTTAAACAGGACTGGGGGAGAGAGGGTTGGGGCCAGGACACCCTTAAGTAGATGCAATGTTAATTGGCAGACTCAGAGACTTCTATAGGCAGACAGCCATGCAGGGAATGGTATCCAGCCAGACACTACGTCTGCATGAGTAGGAACGCTGTCTCCTATGGCAACACTATTGTAACAGTTTCTAACAAAGGTTGCAATGAACTTTCACCTCTTCTACAGTCTCCTATTGTAGAACTTCAACCTACCGAGCTCTCAGGCGGCGTACACACGACCGAGGTTCTCGCTGGAAACCAGCGAGAACCTCGCTGGAAGCTGCATTCCAGCAAGGACCTCGGCCGTGTGTACGCTTTTGGCTCGCCCTGCCTGTCGGGAATTTGCTCGACGGCCCGCCTGGATGAATGGCTGGTTGCCATTCCCGACGGGCGGGTCACCGATTTCGACGGCCGGCAGAGAACCTCGACGGGCGGAACGATGTGTTCTGCCCGTCGAGGTTCTCTGCCGTGTGTACACGGCCTCAGTCTTTCACTAGACTTCCTGATCCACTGGATCCCTTGAGCTCTTCCAATCTAGCACTCAGTATCTTTCTGAAGCGCCACCCCGACTTTACTGCTGGGTCCCTGGCTTAGCACTCACAGATACTCCTCAAGCTTCACCCTTGCTGACACAATAGGTCCCTGGCTTGGCACTCCACAAGCGTCACCTATTCTGTCCTGCGGGGACTTAGCACTTGCTGATGCTTTCCTACCTTTTCACTGTCCCCGGTTGGCGAGAAGCCTGCTTTGGTACTGGCCTCAGCTTTACTCACAGGGCTGAATACAAATTCACGCCATATTTTTGCACGCCATATTTTTCAGATATTTATTTGTAAAAAAAAATTGAAAACCATTATTAATTTTCCTTGCACTTCACAATTTTGTGCTACTTTGTGTTGGTTGGTCTATCACATAAAATCCCCAAAAAATACATTTCCTTTTTTTTCAAGGCACTTTACATCAGTACTGTGTGTTATGCCTCGTACACACGGCCGGACTTGCCGGAAAAAAGAGTCAGACAGGCTTTTTTTCTCAGAAAGTCCAACCGTGTGTAGCCTCCATCTGACTTTTTTTGTCGGAAGTCTGGTGGACCTTAGATAGAGAACCTGTTCTCTTTCTTTCCGTTGGACTCACAGCGGACTTTTGTACAGTCAAAAGTCGGACCGTGTGTACGAGGCATAAGAATCCTTATACTTCCTGCACCCCTAGGTCAGTTTTTTTGCACCTTTAGACCCCTTTCACACTGAGGGCAGGTGCTATAGCGTTAAAAATAGCGCCTGCAATCCGCCCTTAAACTGCTGCTCTATTGTCTCCAGTGTGAAAGCCCGAGGAAATCAATGGGCAGCGCCACCGTACCACCGGCAATAAGCTGCTGTAGCGGCGCATTGCGGGTGGTTTTAACCCTTTCCTGGGCGCTAGCAGGAGTTAAAATCACCCCGCTAGCGGCCGAAATGCGCCGCAAATCCGACGGTAAAATAGCTGAGTTTTACCGATATTTTACCGCCAACGCTATTGATGCCACCAGTGTGAAAGGGCTCTTAGTATCACGCTTACAAGGTAGCCTATATTTACCAGTCAAATTTTCTTATTTCTGATTCGGTTGGCTTATATGTGAGGACCAGGGCAAACCCATTCATTTACCTTTCTGTATACACCAAATTCAGTACCGTCTGCTAAATATTTTTCGGAAGAATTTCTTACATTTAGGACTAGACACCTACAAAGGTAGCAAAGGCCAATGGCACACAACTTGGCATACAATATAGGGATGCCACACATCAACAGCTCAGCATATGACTAGGGATGAGCCGAACACCCCCGCGTTCGGTTCACACCAGAACCGTCGAACAGACCGAACGTTCACGCGAACATTTAGAACCCCATTGAAGTCTATGGGACTCGAACGTTCGAATTCAAAAACGATCATTTTAAAGACCAATATTCAATTTACTGTTGGAAAATGTCTTTCAGAACCCAGGTCTTGCCCCAGGGAACATGTATCAATGGAAAAAAGTTTAAAAAACAGTGTTTTTTTCAGGAGCAGGACTTTTTTTTCCATTGATACATGTTCAGTCGGGCAAAACCTGGGTTCTCAAAGACGTTTTCACAGGCAAACTATAGACACCCAGCAGGTACAATATTTAAAGGAATTTTTTTATTTTATTTTTTAAGTTAAGCATCATTAAAATCACTGCTCCAGGAGCAGTGATTTTATTGATGCTTAAATAAAAAAATAAAAAATTACTTTAAATATTGTACCTGCTGGGTGTCTATATCTGTGATAACGTCTTTAAATAGCACAATCACCTGAATGCCAGTAAATTAGGAATAGCTGATCTAGCTAAGCTATACAGTGTATAAATATATGTACAACTCCTAGGGATGTATATATATTCTCTACACACTGTAATTGAAGCTAAACTGACTAACCTGCCTGCCTGCTCTTTCTAGCTATCTAAAAAGTCAATCTCTCTGTCTCTCTAACTGCTTTCATGAACAAGCCGGAACACACTACACGAGGCCGCCCAGCAGGCAGCCTTATATAGTGTGGGGCGTGTGCTAAAGCCCTGAGCCATAATTGGCCAAAGCCACCCAGGCTTTGGCCAATTATGGCTCTTTGTTTTTTGCGCGCTGTGATTGGCCAAGCATGCGGGACATACAGCATGCTTGGCCAATCATCAGCGCGACATGGCCAAGCAGGAACTGAGGCTGAGGCTATTTTCATCTATTTTAACATGCTGAGCTGCCGGAGTGTGGCGTCCCTATATTATATGCCTGGTTGTGTGCCCTTGGCCTTTGCTACCTTTGTAGGTGTCCAGTCCTAAATGTAAGAAATTCTTCCGAAAATATTTAGCAGACGGTAATGGATTTGGTGTATACAGAAAGGTAAATTAATGGGTTTGCCCTGCTCCTCAAATATAAGCCAACCGAATCAGAAATAAGAAAATTATAGTGGTAAATTTAGGCTCTCAGAAAGTAGACTGTGTCACCTGGGTCAGTTTCATTATGCAGAATGTCTATGTTTGGCCACAGCTTACCTTAAGAATTCAGAATCTTTAGAACAAAAAAAAAAATCCCCTTTGCTACAGCTTCAATAAAATACTCAACAAGCAGAATGAATTGAAAATTTCAGGCATGACTAAAAAATACATTCCCCACTAGTCACCGACTTATGCTCCCTATTTATCACTGACACCTTGGAGAGCAGCGAGCATTAATAATACATTGGGTGGCAGGGATGTATTATCAACTAACCTTGCGAGGAAACCTGCTGGGACCCAGCAGAGCTGTAAAAATGGGAATCCTTTCCCTCGTGCCTCTCCTTATTTATAGAACAGGACTTTTTGGAGAGTGGCTAGGTGTGGCAGTAACCATGAATCACTAGCAATGGAGGTTAAAAGTCCTGCAGTGGCGCCATAATTGAATCCATTGATCACGTTGCAGAATTGTTGCTCGGCTGGGGACAGAGATCCGGTATCTTATATTGTGTATGAGATACCTGGCTATGATATCGGAGCTTCACTGAGAAAATCATATGAGCATCATTCTTAATGGAATAGGGTGCAAATATGGCTTTAATGAGCACTGCTGTTACGAAATCTTGTAGGGCGTCAGAAAATCTCAAATGTACATCGTGAGGCCAATTCCAGCTTCAAGGTATTTTCCCTCTTTGGTGCAAAATGAAGGAAAAACGTTCTGTACAGCCGCACTCCAAAAATAAATTGCTTTTATTGCAAAATAAAAACACACACAAAAAGCATACCACAGCAGATGGGATAAAAAGCTGACGCGTTTCACACGAAACTTTAGTGCTTATTCATAGCTTCCCTCTTTGGTATTTAAAAAAGACATACAAATGCTCCTCTCCAGGTACCAAACACCATTCTCAGTTTCTGCCCCTGCAGCTTGTTGATCCCCGTGGGTTGAATGATGCCCAGTATCATCCAACCACCTCCTGAGCCGAGGCTGCCAATGATTATAAATAAATGCCACTTCAACATACAACGTTGTGGTAACAAGTGTAAGGGCCTTTGCACGTACGACAGTATGTTCGTATTTCATCCATTTGTTTTTGGATGAAATATGGACATACAGTACATGTATCCCTATGGGATACATCCGCTGACACCCGATGAACATCCGCTGACAACCGATCTCATCGGTCCCCGCTATTGTCTGATTTTGCAGACGGAGAAAAATCCTATTTTTCCATCCGTCTGCAGATCGAAACGGGTGAACACGGAAAGACGGTCCATGTTTATCCGATCCCCCCCATAGGGGAGAGCAATGATCTTAAAGGGCGGTCCTGTCATCTGCCGATTCAGCGGGATCAACGGAGTGATCGCCACTGAGCAAGTGGATGAGACATGTATGGATCCTCACGGGATCCGAAAATGTGAAAGGGGCCTTAAATTACTAATTGTACTGCCTTTTACCATGACACATTCATGTGAAAGGACATTACCGTACTGCCACGTACACGCGATCGGTTCATCCGATGAAAACAGACCAAAGGATTTTTTCATCAGATATCCAATGAAGCTGACTTTCATCAGTCTTGCCTACACACCATCAGTTAAAAATCCTATCGTGTCCAACGTGGTGACGTAAAACACAACGACGTGCTGGGAAAAATTAAGTTCAATGCTTCCGAGCATGCGTCAACTTGATTCTGAGCATGCATGGATTTTTAACCGATGGATTTCCCCACAGATGATCGTTTTTTTCTATCGGTTTTTTAACATTCAGAAAATTTTGAAAACAGGTTTTATTTTTTTTCACCGATGGGAAAAAAAAACACGATGGGCCCCACACACGATCGGTTCGTCCGATCAAAACGAACCGATCGTGTGAACAGGGCATAAAAGTATACTACCCCTAAAAGTATACTAACAATTAGTACAATACTAATATACTGCACGGAGGGGTTAAAGGGGTTGTAAATGGTCATGTTCTTTCACCTTAATACTTTCTATGCATTTAGGTGAAAAAACATTTGATGCTTACTGCCCCCCCCCCCCCATTTACTTACCTGAGCCCTCGAAAGTCCGGTGTCGAGAACATGCTGGATTTCGGCATGGTCTTCTCGGCTCTTTATTGGATAGATTGATAGCAGCGCAGCGATTGGCTTGCGCTGTTGTCAATCAAATCCAATGACGTGGGCCCAGGGGGCGGGGCTGAGTCCAGCATTCATGTCTATGGACGCAAATGATGGACTCGAGAGCGCGCTCGCAAGGTAACCCCCTTGGGAAAGCAATTCCCACGGGGGTTAAAGGATCACTAAAGGAATATTTTTTTTTTTAGCTAAATAGCTTCCTTTACCTTACTGCAGTCCTGGTTTCATGTCCTCATTGTTCGTTTTTGCTTTGAAGTTGCTGTAATTCTGCTCTGATCTCCACACTTCCTGCTTGTCTGGCTCCTTATGAAAAATCTCATGGCAGCTTTTCACTGTGGTCCAAGCTGTCATTACTGTGTGTCTAAAACTCCTCCAGAACCAGATTAATTTTAAAAACAAAACACTGCCCTGGATTTGTTTGTTTTTGTTCTGTGTGTCTCTCTACTTCACAGAAACATGAAACCAGTTTAAAAGTGAAACTAAACTGTAGGCACATTATATGATTGATTTTTATCTATTTTTAATCATTTTTAAAAGAAATCAGTTAACTTGTATGTCTCTTTACCCTGTAAACAGTCATTTCAGCAAAAAAAAGTTTTTCCTTTAGTGACCCTTTAACTGATGCATGGAGGAGCCGAGACAGCCACCGTGGGACCCCAGAAGATGAGGATCGGGGCCACACAAAACGAGCTGCATAGCGGAGGTAAGTATGAAATGGTTGTTATTTTTATTTTTATTTGAACCTTTAGTACCACTTTAACTGCTTGCCAACCTGCCGTCGCCATTTTACTGCGGCAGGCCAGCTCTCCTGGGCGAGAGCCCGTAGCTATACGTCCGTTCTAAAGCGGCCACTAGGGGGCGCGCGTGCCGCCGCAAGTGGCCGGTGCGCACGCCCCCGGCTCGCCCCCGAGTCCCGCGCACGTGCCCGGCGGGCACGATCGCTGCTGGGCACACGCGATCGCTCGTTACAGAGCGAGGACCGGGAGCTATGTATGTAAACACACAGCTCCCAGTCCTGTCAGCGGGGGAACGCTGATCTTCTGTTCATACACTATATGAACAGAAGATCAGTGATTTCCCCATGTCAGCCCCCCCCCCATACAGTTAGAACACCTTAGTGTTAACCCCTTCACTGCCAATGACATTTTTATAGTAATCCAATGCATTTTTATAGCATCGATCGCTAAAAAAATGCCAATGGTCCCAAAAATGTGTCAAAAGTGTCCGAAGTGCCCGCCATAATGTCGCAGTACTGAAAAAAAAAATGCTGATCGCCGCCATTACTAGTAATATTTTTTTTTTAAATAAAAATGACATAAAACTACCCCCTATTTTGTAAACGCTATAACTTTTGCGCAAACCAATCAATAAACGCTTATTATGATTTGTGTTTTCGAAAAATATGTAGAAGAATACAGATCGGCCTAAACTGAGGAAAAAAAAGTTTTTTTATACATTTTTGGGGGATATTTATTACAGCAAAAAGTAAAAAATATTGAATTTTTTTCAAAATTGTCACTCTATTTTTGTTTATAGCGCTAAAAAATGAAAACCGCAGAGATGATCAAAAAATACCACCAAAAGAAAGCTCAATTTGTGGGGCACAACCGTGCAATTGTCAGTTAAAGCGACGCAGTGCCAAATCACAAAAAGTGCTCTGGTCATTGGACAGCAATATGGTCCGGGGGTTAAGTGGTTAAGAGGCAGGAAATAGGGGACTAGGAGGTTCTTAACTGGAGTTGGGCTTTAAAGGAAAAGTTTATGCCCATGAAACGCAGCCACTGTGCCCATCAAATGCAGCCACTGTGCCATTAAATGCAGCCACTGTGACATCAAACTCAGCCACTGTACCCATAAATTGCCACCACTGTGCCCATCAATTGTAGCCACTGTGCTCATCAATTGCTGACACTGTGCCCATAAATTTCTGCCAGTGTGCCCATCAATTGCCACTACTGTGCCAAATCAGATGCTGCCAGTGTGGTCATCAATTGCTGCTACTGTGCCCCATCAGATGCTGGCAGTGTGCCCCATCAGATGCTGCCCGGAACTTACCTGTCTCGGAGTGGGTCAGCGGCTTCTGCACGTCCTCCATGTCTTCTTCCGTCCTCTCTCAGGTGTTTCATCACAGCGTCTGACGTTTCAGCCAATCAGGTGTCTGGCAACAGACCTGGCAACCTGATTGGCTGGGAGGCGGATTCAGTGTTAGCAAAGCTAATTCCTTCGCTTTGCTAACAGACAGCTGAGTGAACAGCGAACGTCCAGCATAGTGCCCTGTTTTTGGCGACTATTAGAGCCTATGGCCTATTGCTGCGTACACACGATCATTTTTCGGCATGAAAAAAACATTGTTTTTCAAAAACGTCATTTAACCACTTAAGGACCGCCTACTACGCATTTACGTCGGCAGAATGGCACGGCTAAGCACATCAACGTATATATACGTTGGTTTTAGTACTCAACTGTGGGTCACGGGCGCGCGCCTGGGGTGCGCTCCAGTGACCCGGTCCGCACCTCCAGGAACGGGACCGTGGGATTCGCGGGACCCGATCGCCGCTGCAGTGCGGCGAACCATCCCTGGTGCTTCACTGTGGCCGCAGCATCGATCGCGTCATCCCTGTAATAGGGGGACGCGATCGATGACGTCACACCTACAGCCACACCCCCCTACAGTAGTAAACACACACAGGGAACACTCACAGTCACAGCGCCCCCTGTGGTTAACTCCCAAACTGCAACTGTCATTTCCACAGTAAACAATGCAATTTAAATGCATTTTTTGCTGTGAAAATGACAATTGTCCCAAAAATGTGTCAAAATTGTCCGAAGTGTCCGCTATAATGTCGCAGTCATGAAAAAAATCGCTGATCGCCGCTATTAGTAGTAAAAAAAAAATAATTAATAAAAATGCAATAAAACTATCCCTTATTTTGTAAACGCTATAAATTTTGCGAAAACCAACCGATAAACGCTTATTGCGATTTTTTTTACCAAAAATATGTAGAAGAATACGTATCAGCCTAAACTGAGGAAAAAAAATGTTTTTTTATATATTTTTGGGGGATATTTATTATAGCAAAAAGTAAAAAATATTGAATTTTTTTCTAAATTGTCGCTCTATTTTTGTTTACAGCGCAAAAAATAAAAACCGCAGAGGTGTTCAAATACCACCAAAAGAAAGCTTTATTTGTGGGGAAAAAAGGACGCCAATTTTGTTTGGGAGCCACGTCGCACGACCGTGCAATTGTCAGTTAAAACGACGCAGTGCCGAATCACAAAAAGGGGCAAGGTCCTCTACCTGCATTTTGGTCCGGGTCTTAAGTGGATAAAATGATCGTGTGTGGGCTTCACATAGTTTTTCAGGTTCTGAAAAACGACCAAAAAAAAAAATTTGAACATGCTGCATTTTTTAACGTCGTTTTAAACTATGTTGTTTTTTGGGTTGTAAAAAATGCTCGTGTGTGGGCTAAAACGACTTAAAAAATTTAACGACTTAAAGTTATGAGACGGGAGCGCTCGTTCTGGTAAAACTATCATTCATAATGGAGTAAGCACATTCATCACACTGTAAGGCCTCGTACACACGATCGGACATATCCGATGAAAACGGTCCGCGGACCATTTCCATCGGATATGTCCGATCGGGAGTTTGATCCGATGGCGTGTACACACCATCGGATCAAATTCCCCGCCGCCGGATGGCGCGGTGACGTGGCGGTGACGCGGCGGTGACGATGACGCCGCCACGTCACCGCACCAGGAAGTTAAACACTTCCGCGCATGCGCCGAATCCATTTGGCGGCGGCGCGGCGGCGGTGGGGGACGACATGTCTGCTGGTAAGTGTACTAACCAGCAGACATGTCGGGCGGACAGATTCCCACCGGATAGATTTCAAAGCATGCTTTGAAATCTGTCGGGTGGAGAAATCTGTCCGCTAGCCCATACACACGAGCGGAGATGTCTGCTGAAACGGTCCATCGGACCGTTTTCAGCGGACATATCCCCTCGTGTGTACGAGGCCTAACAGACAGAAAAGACGTGAATCGTCTTTTACTAACAAGGAATCAGCTAAAGCAGCCCAAAGGAGAATAGAACTTCCCCTTTAGAGTGCCGTCGTACGTGTTGTACGTCACCGCACTTTGTTCATAATTTTTTTTAAACGATAGTGTGTGGGTAACATCATTTTTAATGATGAAGTTGGGAAAACGTTGTTTTTTGGACATGCTGAAAAACAATATTTTTTTTCATGCTGAAAAATGATCGTGTGTACGCGGCATTGGGCTCTAATCAAGCGCTTCCAAAAAAACACCCCCGCCACTGTAATTAAGGTGCCCTGCGCCCGAAAATGCACCAGGCACCTAAATAGTGGGTGTCAGCAGCGACCATAGATAGATTCATGCAATGCATGAATCTATCTATGTTTTTAGAGCGATGCAGGAGAGAGGGGGCGACGCTCCTACGCTCCTTATGGACGCTTCGCTACTGACAGCGACTGCACTTCCAAGTGCACTTGTAGTGCAAAGTGGATTTGTCTTTAGTAAATAAACCCCTTTGTTTCAAATCATGGACAGTCCCTTAAAAATCAGGGACAGTTGGGAGCTATGTAAATATATGTAGTGGGTCTTGTAGACGGTAAGTCATGTTTGATGCATCATTAAAGAGAGTTTTATCAATATTGCATGACGGGTCAGATTTAAGCGAGACATCTGCAGAATCTGTGATTACCTTCAGAAATAAAAAATCATCCCATTTGAGAGTTCATACATAAACATTTAGCAGCAGATTGACACGTGAGATCTCTTTGGCTTCTTGAATTACAGGGTAATTGTTGTGTAGTGTTATGGTAATTGAGGCACCTGTATCAATGTGAAGGTCTCTGTTCGTGTTTCATTGCGGTAAGATCCATATTATGGCATTCTTTGTACAACGTACGCGCAGAAGACAGGTTCTAAAAACTGGAAGCGCATGAAAATTGCTCTTGCTGATAAAAGCCTTATCATCTCTCTTTATTGCATATCAGTATTCAGCAGAGCTGCATGCTTTTATCCAGACGTTAACACATGATAAGCCGAAACCGGTGTTTACCTGGACTAATCTATAAAGGAAAAGATGTGATAATGTAACCCACAGAACAGTGCATTCTTTGTCTTCTGGATATGAATAAAACAGAAAGCTTCAAAGAGGCTGAAAATAGCTTCCCGGAAGTACAAAGTAGGTATTTTAGGTTTCAGCTTTTAAAAAATTGCATTGGTTGTATTTGGAGCAGTTTTGACGATACAGCTTGAAAGATCTTTACTGCATGCGCTCTATGCTTATCACACCCCACTATATTAACTTACAGTGAAATCTCAGATTTACGAGCGTTTCGCAATACACGCTTTTTTTTTTTCAATCCTGACTCAATTTGCGAGTGTTGTCTCACAAGACAAGCAGGATTCAAGTTGCTGGGGTGTGCAGTACCGCATTTGGCCAGAGGTGAGGGGGCGCCGCTGATGCTCAGAGATAATTTCAATAAAATATGCTTTATGTTAACCCCTTCAGACCCGGGCCATAGCAAAAAGACGGCCTCAATGTGGCTCTAAATTGACGGGAGGCCTCGTGTCCTCCGGACACTGGGAGGCGCGCGGGCAGCCGCCCGGCGCGTCATTGAGATGCCAATGCCACGATGTCTGCCAGGCTGCCGCGATCAGCAGTGACAGAGCAGGGATGTGGATGTCTGTGCGTAAACACATCCACGTCCTGTCAGGGAGAGGAGACTGATGCTGTGTCCCTTGTACATAGGGACACAGATCGGTCACCTCCCCCAGTTACCCCCCCTCCCCCCACAGTAAGAATCACTCTTAGGGTACACATTTAACCCCTTCTTTCCCCACTAGTGTTAACCCCTTCCCTGCCAGTCACATTTATACAGTAATCAGTGCATATTTATAGCACTGTTCGCTGTATAAATGTGAATGGTTCCAAAAATGTGTCAAAAGTGTCCAATGTGTCCGCCATAATGTCGCAGTCCATTTAGTTCACTAGTAACTAGTAAAAAAAAAAAATAATAAAAAAATAATCATAATTCTATCCCCTATTTTGTAGCCACTATAACTTTTGCACAAACCAATCACTATATGCTTATTGCGATCCCCCCCAAATATGTAGAAGAATACGTATCGTCCTTTATTGGAATATTTATTACAGCAGAAGGTTAGAAATATTGTGTTTTTTTTTTTCAAAATTGTCACTCTATTTTTGTTTATAGTGCAAAAAATTAAAACCGCAGAGGTGATCAAATACCACCAAAAGAAAGCTCTATTTGTGGGGAAAAAAAGGACATCAATTTTGTTTGGGAGCCACGTCACACGGCCATGCAATTTTCATTTAAAACAACACAGTGCCGATAGCTGAAAATTTGCCTGGGCAGGAAGGGGGTATATGTGCCCAGTAAGCAAGTGGTTAAAATTGTTAACATTGTTAATATTTATTTTTGCAACCCAATTCATCATAAAACATTTAAAAATGTAATTTCATGAGATAATTTACGAGGGCATGTTTACAGGCGGAATTAGGGGCAGGCTAGGGGTTGGGTGGGGCATCTGGTTGCCAGTAATGCCCTGTATGGATGGAATCTAATCCGATGGATTTTTTCGTCAGATATCCGATGAAGATGACTTTCATCAGTCTTGCCTAAACACCATTAGTGTAAAATCAGACCGTGTCCAACGGGGTGACGTAAAACACTACGGCGTGCTGAGAAAAATTAAGTTTAATGCTTCTGAGCATGCGTCACATTGATTCTGAGCATGCGTGGATTTTTCTCCAATGGAGTTCCACACAGACCATCGTTTTTTTATCCCTAGGAAAATTTTAACCACTTGAGGCCTGCGCTACCGTCGGATGACGGCAACAGCGCGGGCCTGAATAGCCAACGTGCCGTCATTTAACGGCATGTCATTCTGGCGTTCCCAGCGCGCGCTGTAGAGCGCGCTGCGGGGAAGCCCTGTGTTGTCTGTGTCCCTTGGACAAGGCCAATCACAGATCGCGGCAAACGATCAATCAGAGCGGCCGTTTGCGATGCGATCTGTGGGCGAATGAGAGATGATCTCTCATAGATCATCTCTCGTTGCCGGCTCACACAGAGACAGCGTCCTGTCTCTGGAGAGGAGGAGCCCGATCTGTGTTCCTTCCTACATAGGGACACAGATCGGTCACCCCCCCAGTCACCCCCCACCTCCCCCCACAGTTAGAACACACCTAGCATAAACATTTAACCCCTTCCTCACCCCCTAGTGTTAACCCCTTCAATGCCAGTCACATTTATACTGTAATTAGTGCATATTTATAGCACTGATCGCAGAATAAATGTGAATGGCGCCAAAAATGTGTCAAAAGTGTCCGATGTGTCCGCCATAACGTCGCAGTACCAATAAAAAATCGCAGATCGCCGCCATTTCTAGTAAAAAAAAAATAATAAAAAATAATAATTCTCTCCCCTATTTTGTAAGCGCTATAACTTTTGCGCAAACCAGTCGCTTATTGCGATTTTTTTTTATTTTTTACCAAAAATATGTAGAAGAATACGTATCGCCTAGACTGAGAAAAAAAAATGTGTTTTTTTTTTAATTGGGATATTTATTATAGCAACAAGTAAAAAATATTGTATTTTTCTTCAAAATTTGCGCACTTTTTTGTTTATAGCACAAAAAATAAAAATCGCACAGGCGATCAAATACCACCAAAAGAAAGCTCTACTTGTGGGGAAAAAAGGACGTAAATTTTGTTTGGGAGCCACGTCGCACGACAGCGCAATTGTCAGTTAAAACAACGCAGTGCCGGAAGCTGAAATTTTACCTGGGCAGGAGGGGGGTGTAAGTGCCCAGTATGCAAGTGGTTAAAACATGTTCTCTTTTTTTTCACCGATGGAAAACAAACCATGGTCCATCGGTCCGTTTTCATCAGACAAACCAATTGTGTGTACAGGGCTTAACTCTTAAAGGGGTTGTAAAGGTACAATTGTTTTCCAAAAATGGCTTCCTTTACCTTAGTGCAGTCCTCCTTCACTTACCTAATCACGCCCCCCTAAACACGCCCTCGTACATTTTCTCATGAAATTACTCTGTTAAATGTTTTATGAAGAATTAAGTTACAAAAACAAATATTAACAACAACAATGTTAACAGTATTAACATAAAGCATATTTCATTGATCTAACTGTGACAGCGCCTACAGTAGCCAATCATATTTTATCCTTATTTTAATAATAAAAAAATAAAATAGCATTAAAAAAAGCAGTGATGTGGAGACAGGTGGGGCCATCTTCCCCTCACTTATCTCCATACCCAGCCAGGGGCAGGACCGGATCACCTCCACCGTGACCACAAAGGCCACTTTTATCTTGTAGCGGACCGCCCACTGAAGAAGAGGATACCGGGCTTATGGCAGCTAGCTACTACCATAACAACGGTATTCCTCTTTAAAGTAGTGAACTATTCCTGCGGCGGGTGGCCAGGTTAATGGCATCCCAGTCTTAGTTCGTAGGGTTCAATATTGAGTTGGCCCCCACCCTTTGCAGCTATAACAGCTTCAACTCTTCCAGGAAGGCTGTCCACAGGGTTTAGAAGTGTATCTATGGGAGTGTTTGACCATTCTTCCAGAAGAGCATTTGTGAGGCCAGGCACTGATGTGGATGAGAAGGCCTGGCTCGCAGTCTGTGACTCTAATTCATCCCAAAGGTGTTCTATCAGGTTGAGGCCAGTCAAGTCCCTTCACTTCCAAACTTGCTCATTCATGTCTTTATGGACCTTGCTTTGTGCACTGGTCCAATCGTTTGGTGGAGGGGGGATTATGGTGTGGGGTGGTTTTTCAGGGATTGGGCATCAGCATACCAAGACATTTTGGACAATTTCATGTTCCCAACTTTGTGGGAACAGTTTGGGGGCGGCCCCTTCCTGTTCCAACATGACTGCGTATCAGTGCACAAAGCAAGGTCCATAAAGACATTGATGAGCGAGTTTGGGGTGGAGGAACTTGACTGACATCAACTGGATAGAACACTTTTGGGAGGAATTAGTGGAGTGAAGACTGAAAGCCAGACCTTCTTGTACAACATCAGTGCCTGACCTCACAAATGCGCTTCTGGAAGAATGGTCAAACATTCCCATAGACACTCCTAAACCTTGTGGACAGTCTTCTCAGAAGAGTTGACGCTGTTATAGCTGCAAAGGGTGGGCCAACTCAATATTGAACTCTAATGCCGCGTACACACGATCACTTTTTGTGATGTAAAAAAACGTTGTTTCATCTCATAAAACAAAACTACGTTTTTCAAACTTCATTTTAAAAAACAACGTTGCCTACACACCATCGTTTTCTGAAAATGCTCTTGAAAAGCGCGGTTACGTACACCACGTTCGACGGCACTCTGTTCCATTCAAACTCCCATCTCATAACTTGCTTCTGAGCATGCGCAGGTTTAAAAACGTTGTTTTAAGCGTAGTTTTAGCCCACACATGATCATTCTTTATGACACAAGAAACGACATTTTGAAAAACGACACAAAAAAATTGAAGCATGTTCGAATTTTTTTTTTGGTCGTTTTTCAGAAGACATAAAACGACAATTTGCCCACACACGATCATTTTAAAAAACGTTTTTTAAAACGTCGTTTTATTTCATCACAAAAAACGACCATGTGTACGCAGCATAAGACTGGGAGGCCATTAAAGCTCATGTGCGTGTAAAGCCAGGTGTCCCAATACTTTTGATAATATAGTGTACTTTCCATTTTAAAGCAAGGTTACCGAGCTTTGCTGGAGAAAAGGAAAAAAAATACAAAGTTTATCTCATTTGTTATAATATATTTAATTTACTTTGCTTTGTTCACTGTTTGCACTGCCGCTGATGTTATACAACAGGCTCCCATGATTTACGGATTTTCTCTATTTCTGCGCCTCGTATTTAATTCCTGCAAGCACTGAACCTTTAGTAATTAGCATATAGTAGAAAAAATAAAATAAAACAGGTATTGTAGAAAACGATTATCGCTGTTCGCTCTCACAGCGCAACATTTACATATTTTATTAAAAACCATAATTTCTTTCAAAAGGTAATATTGTATTTTATGAAAACAGCCTCGGCTGATCGTGCACGTAGTTCTACGCCGATGAGCGCGATAAAAGAAAGCCGAAATAATGAGACGCAAACATTTCTTTTTCTTTTTTGCAGCATTTTAATTGAGTTACAAATTATTTCATAGATCCTCATTAGTTATTCCCATAGATTCTAATGACGAGGTGTTAGCTTTGGCACGTTAAACAGGTTAATTAATCAAGTTGTAATGAAGGTGGGTGATACCTGAGTGTTGGCGCAGCAGATATTCGCAGATCTTAATAATGTGTTTAAGTACCTGGAAGTCTGAGACATGAGTGGAAACTCAGGTTGTCTTAGCTGTACATAAATAAAAGCTGCTATGTCACCTTGTGTGCACATATCTCAGGCTAATTATTTTACAAGAATTGCTAATTATTGCAGTTAAAATGTGCTGCTGTATGTAAGCTGGCAGCTTGTGTTTAATATATACCCTGCATACAGTATACTCGTCTATAGAGCAGGCAATTACTGCTTCTACATTTGGGTGGTGCCACATGAGCACATCACCACCGACACACCACCAGGACCATAGGTGTGCGCACAGGGTGTGCCAGGTGTGCCTGGGTACACCCTAATCACCCTGTGCTGCGCAGGGATTCCCCCTGCTGCTTGGCTGCAAAGAAAGGGACTGGGGAATCTCTGTCCTCAATCACCTTTCTCTGTATCTAAAGTGAGACATCAGGGGTCTACCCCTGATATTTCACCAAAGCCCCCCTCAATGGGGCTCATTTTTTTTTTTAAATGATTGTAAAGAAAATGTAAAAAAATTGGTGTAAAAAAATAATACCCCCAACCCTTTTTGTTTATTTTTTCTATAGGGGTGGGGGGAGAGAGTCACGGGGAATAAGTGGGGGTGAGGGGGACAATTTCCTTTGTCTTTTTGGGAGGGGGCTGTATAGGATATAGATAATGATGTTTACATTATTATAATGTTTTTGATATGTGATATATTGTTAAATGGAATTGTTGTTGAAAAATTAATAAAAATTGTGATAGTAAAAAAATAATAAAACATTAAATTGTGAAAAGGTAATATTAAAAAAATAATACAAATAAACTACTGACACCAATCTCTGCCCTACTGACACCTCTACTGCCCTATGACAACAACTTCTGCCCTATATATATTTACATACACACATGTTTGAGTTTTGGGGTGCACACCCTAATGCAATAGGCTGCGCACACCTATGCCCAGCACCCAGAGTAATGCTAGAGAGCCTTCCACTTACCTTGCTGGTCCCACTTGCTATTGAATGCCCCTTATTAGCAAGGGGGCAATGAGGGAGTGATATCTTGTTGATCCAGCTAGTGAGGGAGCAATTCCATAGAGACTTGTAAGAGGTCTCTTAGCAATCCTGATTCAGCCAGCATTAGGAGGGGTAACTAGAACCTTCAGTCCCCAGTGCAAAAAAACACGAGGGGATTGGATCCATATAGAAGATGACCTGTGCCCCCTGCCCTTACACTTCTCCCCTTGGATGCCCTGGACAAAATATCCTACTTCACTGAAGTCACACCCACTGATAGGTGCCACGTTGAGGGTCTTCCATAGCTTGATGTAGGAAACTGACCTATCCACCCCGCTGAGCCCACTAACATTTCTGTTTGACAACCCGACCTCCCCCCAGGCCTGGAGAATCGTTTTCTCCATCCCCCCAATGAAACTAAACCACTCCTTGCCATTGACTGCTTTAAGGATGGCCGGTTCAAAGACTTTGGTGCTCTTAAGCTAGAGACTGACACACCTGGCTTGCCCCCTTTTGGACCTATTTTCAAGTGAGGGACTATTTAAACCAGGCCCCTAGACGATGTGATTTTAGTAGGCCTCTCACGGAGATGGAGTCGGTGTGCCTGGCGGGTAAACCTGTTTAGAAAACAACCTTGATTTCTTACGCGTGGCTGCGGGACCAACCGGTCTGTGGTGATGACAGATTCAGAGAGAGATGGTCGCAGGCTTTAGACATGCAGATTACAGAGTCCCAGTGGCGGAGAGCTTGTACCCTGGCCCACAAGTGTTCCCTTAGTTCTAGGACGCAGGAAACTGCATACAAATTACTCACTCATTGGTACGCTACGCCTGTGAAGCTGCATTCTTGGTTTCCACAGACTCCTGACACGTGTTGGAGATGCGGTGAGGACAGGGGCACTCTCCTCCACATATGGTGGCAGTGTCCACTGATTGCTCCCTACTGGCGGGAGGTGTGTGAGACAATCAAAGTGATCACGGAGACCAAGATGGAGCTTGATGTGGCTTGTTGCCTCTTACATATTTCGAAAGGATCATACCAAAGGTACAAGAACTCACTATCTATGCATTTGCTGAATGCAGCAAAGGCCCTGGTTCCTTTGTTCTGGAAGTCCTCGCGAGTCCCTTCGATTCGTGAATGGCTCTCCAAGGTAACTGACATTTACTACATGGAGGAGACTGTGGCTCAGTCTTCCGACAGCAATGAGAGATTTTTCCAAACATGGTCCCCCTGGATCCAATTTAAATTCTCACAAACGTATGTAAAAATGGCAGGTGGGGGATTAGACTACCTACCCGTGTACCTGTTGTTTCTCTGTACTCTTTCTGGTCCACAGACACTTCATTGGAGCTGGAGTGTGTTTGACCCCTACCCTGACCCACCCACCCCACCTTCCCCCTGCTCTTTCCTCTCTCTTTTCCCCCACACCTCTCCCCCCTTTTTTTTCTACGCTTCCCCCCTCTTGTCTCTCTTTACTTGTCTATCTGTATTGAGTTATTGAGCTTAGACTTATATCTGAGGTTTATTTGACATATCAATCCCTATGTTATATATATCTTAATACTGTCACTTATCCGTATTGGACCTGTATGCTTACTACCATTTACACTACCATCAGATATCACACCTTTGTTGAACTGTTTTGTATTACTTTCTGCTTGGGAGCTGCGTCTCCCAAATTAAGCTTAACTTGCTTCTTTTCTTCAATAAACTGGATGTTATAAAAAAAAAAACACAAAGGGCCTTTCCATTGGCCCCAGGACCCTTTTCATTGGCCTTTTCCTCGATCCTGGGCCCTTTCCTCTGAGCCAAGGGCACTTTACTCCCATTATGGGGCTCAATGTGCCAAAAAAAAAAGTTCTTGAACTACTTCTCTGAGACTTTGGTGCTTTTTGAGTGGCATAGACTGCAATGTTAAAACACAAAAATTGCAAGGAAGTCACAAGAAAACTGCAAGCAAGTTGCAAGGAAATTGTAAGCAAGCCACATGACTTCGGGGTCGCAGCAGTGTGAACCAAGCCTTAAAGCGGATCTCCACCCTAAAGTGAAGATCCGCTGATCGGAACCCTCCCCCCTCCAGTGTCACAATTGACACCTTTCAGGGGGGAGGGGGGTGCAGATACCTGTCTAAAGACAGGTATCTGCACCCACTTCCGGCCCGCAGTCTCGGGCAAAAGTCGTTTTTTTTTTGCGTCATCCTGTCGCCCCCCCGTTGTGTGCTGGGAACTCTCGGCTCCCAGCACACAGCGGGAGCCAATCGGCGGGCGCAGCGCGACTCGTGCATGCGCCGTAGGGAACTGGGCAGTGAAGCCGGAGCGCTTCACTTCCTAGTTCCCTCACCGTGGATGGAGGGGGGAACAGCAGAGAGACGAGCAAACGCTCGTCCTCTGCTGTGGACACCGCTGGACTCCAGGACAGGTAAGTGTCCTAATATTAAAAGTCAGCAGCTGCAGTATCTGTAGCTGCTGGCTTTTAATATACTTTTTTAATGGGACATCCGCTTTAAGTCCACGGTGGCGGAACGCCAGGGCCTGGTCGCAAGTTCCACCTTTGTGACCCTGGTAGTTCCACCACAGGCTTGTGTGTGACACCAGTTTTTGGGCCCATGTTGGCTTTTGTTAGCTCCAAATGGGTTTTCCATACAAGTTTATGATAATTCAAAATGCATTCAAAAAGCAGTTCAAAAGTAGAGATGGGCTCCAGTGCCCTCCAAAACTCATCTCTAGCTAAACTCTGAAATAACTTTGTTTTTTCATAGTGTGAATAAGCCTTAAAATATTGGATTTCCCATTAGTCTCTATCTTAGAAGTCAGTGTTGGTGGGTTCTAAGCCTGTGTCTATGGTCACAGTTTGACATTAGTTTGAAACTCTTCTGAGATCATTCAGAATTCATTGACAGGTGCATTGGGCCTACAGTTGGCCTCCTTCTGACTAGAGATAAGCTTAGGTGTCCTCCAAGTTCATCCCTAGCCAAACTCCGAACTAGCCCTATTTTTTTTTTTTTTACTCCAATGAGCTTTAGGCCAGGTCATTTTCACCTGGTAGCTCATGTAAACCAAGAGGCAGGGGGAATCACCCAGACTGAAGTTCATTGGAGTAAAAACAAAAAGAACATGAGTTTGGAGTTCCGCTACAGATATGTCTGGAGAAGGCCCAAGCCCATCTCTAGTCAAAAGGAGGTCAACTGTAAGTCCAGTACAGAAGCATCTCAAACTGATGTCAAACTGATACCATAGAGCCCATAGCCTATCAAGAAAAAACAAGGGGAGAGGCGCCTCTAAGAGTAGATGTTTAGGTAATTTAATAGGTTAATAAATACAGGCAACTCACGTTTAGTGAAGTAAAAACAAGCATTGTATAAAATTCCTTAGGTGGAAGAAGTCCTCAGTTCAGTCACTGTTGTTCTTATGCGCTACGCTGTCTGCAGTTGTCCTTTTCCAACCGCTGTAGGGTGTTGGGGCCAGCGGCGGTGGTAAAGTTACAGGGTCAGGCTGGAACTTTGAGTTCTGCGGTAATCCGAACGTAGTGACGTCACTGGTATGCGACGTGTTTCAGAGCAGGCACACTGCGATGACGCGGCAGTCGCGCTCCTTTTTCAAGCTGACTTGTGTAGCGAATGGAGCTAGATTTAAGTAGGAAGAAGGGGCGGTGGTGGGAGATGTCTGGGGGCGTGAACGGGGGCGGAGCTGGTACAAGATTTTGTATATGCTTAGAACTGGGGACAGTGCTTGTTTTAACTTCACTAAACGTGAGTTGCCTGTATTTATTAACCTATTAAATTACCTAAACATCTACTCTAAGGCCGCGTACACACGATCAAATCTGTCTGCTGGAAACGGTCTGCCAGACCGTTTCAGCAGACAGATTCGATCGTGTGTATGGGCAAACAGACGGATTTGGCCACCCGACAGATTTCAAAGCATGCTTTGAAATCTGTCGGCTGTACATCCGTCAGCCCGACATGTCTGCTGGTTAGTACGCTAACCAGCAGACATATCTGCTCGCACATGCGTCGAATGTATTCGACGCATGCGCGCAAGTGTTTTACTTCCTGGTGCGGTGACGTGGCGGCATCAACGTCACCGCCACGTCACCGACACATCAGCGCGCTGTCTGCCGGCAGACAGATCTGTTCAAATCGATTTGAACAGATCTATTTGCTCGTGTGTACGGGGCCTTAGAGGCGCCTCTCCCCTTGTTTTTTTCCTGACAGTATTTGGAACACGGTTTCTGTTCTCCCATGATGGCAGCCCTGAGCATGTATGTGTGACCTCCATAACAAACAATTCTTCACCCATCCTCGGACTCTCTCTTATCCACATGCCCCTGAGCCTTGGACTTATTTAATTTAAACTTTATTTTAACTTATTCACTTAAGCCCCGTACACACGGCCGAGGTTCTCGGCAGAAACCAGCGAGAACCTCGCTGGGAGCCGCATTCTGCCGAGAACCTCGGCCGTGTGTACGCTCTCGGCGAGAACAGGTTCTCTATTTGCTCAACGGCCCGTCGGGATGAATGGCTGGTTGCCTTTCCCGACGGGCGGGTCGCCGATTCTGACGGCCGGCAAAGAACCTCGACGGGCGGAACGATGTGTTCCGCCCGTCGAGGTTCTCTGCCGTGTGTACGGGGTCTTATACTGTACAAAACTTCTTGTACATTATCATTTTATTATTAACAATTTTAAGTTCATTATTATCTATATCGCTGAGGTACCTGTGTTTTTCACTCCTTGCGCATATTCCCTTGTGTACCATAGCCTATCAACACAGGCTATCAACACAGTTCTTGTCTGTATGCAATCATTGAACTTAATTTTTCTCGGCTCCTTGTACTGTTGTACGTCACTGCGTTTTTGTGTGAATTTTGTGTGACCGTGTGTATGCAACACAAGTTTGAGTCAAAATTCAGTCGGAAAAAAAATCCACGGTTTTCTTGTATAAGTGTAAACTAGGCCTCAACAACGGTCTTCTAGGGCTCACATTCCAGACAGAGATGTACCAAGTGTGCACAACCTGATGTTGTGTTATGTTGTAGCTGAATGATGATTTTGTTTCCTCTAAAGTTCCTCGGTCATCGTTTGCTTCGGGATCACAAGACTCATTTGATTGCTTTGTATCTCCTCCAGCTGGCCAAAACAGATCAGCAGTTGATAGTAAGGAATTGGAAATGCATAGAGATGTAATTTAAATGCACAGCCTTTCCCGAAGCAATAAAAGGTCTATCCACATGGAACACAAACATTTTTTTATTCACATATATGGATATTTCTTGTGAACTCTCTTCACAGTATTATCAGTGTATAAGACACCTCTAAAGTTTATTCAGTAACTTCCAAGCAAAGCATTTTTTTTTGCAGGCAATGACAGGCTGCTTATTGACGCCTGCACACTCTACGTGGCACCATGTATTAATTGAATTATTTTGTTCTGTTCTTAGATTGCAGCTGAGATTGTCCTGCCTGAGCAGGTGCCAAAATCAAGTTCAAAGCCTGTTCCCGGCTGGGAATGGTTTTATCCAGTTCACGAATACGTCATCGGTTTTCATCTCAACTGAGTGTTGTCACTTCGGCCAATTTAAAGGCAGCAGTTTCCTTTGTGGAAATTCTGCATATCCCCATCGTGCCAAGCGAAAAAATGATGGGGGGTGTTTTCTTGTCACACATCTAGTACAGTGACTGAAAACAATTGGTAATTTGAGTCCAGTTCTGGTCATCAGTCCTCAGGAAGGATGTTTTGGAACTGGAGAGAGTCCAGAGAAGGGCAACAAACTGATATTGGGACTGGAGAACCTCAACAACTACAAGCTTAAAGCGGAGGTTCCGCGACCAATCGATTTTTTTCTTTCTGTTTAATCAGTGGTGTTATTTATCTGAATTGAGTACTCACTTTTTCAGGGTCTTGCAACATCACCCATCCGTTTTCATAGTAAAGAGAAACTTATATTTTTCGATCTAGGCATTTGCCATTTTGCTTGTGGGCATTGTGAAGCCCACAAGCAATTACTTCCTGGAAGCGGTGAATCGGCTCCCGGCATTCACCGCTCTATCCCAGACATGTGCACTCTTTGCAGCGACCTGCGCAGTAAACATCCTGGTTGTCATCACAACAGGCGGCGTTATTGAAAGTATACGCTCCCGTTGTGATGCCATTCACAGCTAGAGAAATATGAACCTGTGCTCCCAGTATACACTGCGGCGCGGCGGAGATGTCTACTCCTACTGGAGTGAGATTAATGAAAACGAAAATTCTAAAAAAGGTATTTACATTAAAAAAAAATCAAAACAGGCAATTTTATATCCTACATCTCCACTGATGCGGTGGAGACAGTGTTGTGTTTTAGGTGAACTTCCGTCGTAAGGCTACTTTCACACAGGGACGATGCGCCGTCTGCGATTTACCATCGTTTTTACAGTGCAATTCGACCCCTTTTAACCCCCGCTAGTGGCCGAAAAAGGGTTAAAACTAGGGCTGTCCCGATACCACTTTTTTAAGACCGAGTACAAGCATGTGTCCCCAAATGCAGCCATGTCCCCCCACATATTGCAGCCATGTCCCCACACATATTGCAGCCATGTCCCCCACAGATGCAGCCATGCATGTCCCCCACATATTGCAGCCATGCATGTCCCCCACATATTGCAGCCATGCATGTCCCCCACATATTGCAGCCATGCATGTCCCCCACATATTGCAGCCATGCATGTCCCCCATACCTGATATGATGCCGCCGCATACCGCCGCGTTAATCCCCCTGCATTACAAGCTTTCGTTTGTATTGTAATGCCTGCCACGCCATGTATAGACACTCCCCTTCTCGGGATTGGACGGATCCGTCCAATCCTGAGCAAGGGGGAGTGTCTATACATGGATCCGTGCATATACACTCCCCCTTGGTCGGGATTGGACGGATCCGTCCAATCCCGAGAAGGGGAGTGTCTATACATGGCGAGGCGGGCATTACAAGTATATAAACGAATACTTGTAATACGTGCTGTATTGCACGGGGATTAACGTGGCGGCTTTGCGGCGGCGGCTTTGCGGCGGCGGCTTTGCGGCGGCGGCGGGTTCAAAGTATTCTATTTAGGTATCGGGGGTATTTGTAGGAGTGCAAGTACTCCCGCAAATACTCGATATCGGTCCCGATACCGATACTAGTATCGGTATCGGGACAACCCTACCGAATACCAATACTTTTTTTAATGTCATGTGACAAATTTAATAATGGGCATGACAGGGGGCACTGATGGATGGCACTGACGGATGGATGGCACTGACAGGGGGGCACTGACAGATGGATGGCACTGAGCTGACAGGGGGGCACTGACAGATGGATGGCACTGACAGGGGGCACTGACAGATGGATGGCACTGACAGGGGGCACTGATGGATGGATTGCACTGATGGATAGATGGCACTGATGGATGAATGGCACTGACAGGGGGCATTGACCGGTCGATGGCACTGACAGGGGGCACTGACAGATGGATGGCACTGACGGATGGATGGCACTGACAGGGGGCACTGACCGGTGGATGGCACTGACAGATGGATGGCACTGACAGGGGGCATAGATGGGTGGATGGCACTGACAGGGGGGCACTGACGGATGGATGGCACTGACAGGGGGGCACTGATGGATGGATGGCACTGACAGGAGGGCACTGACGGATGGATGGCACTGACAGGGGGCACTGACAGATGGATGGCACTGACGGATGGATGGCACTGACGGATGGATGGCACTGACAGGGGGGCACTGACGGATGGATGGCACTGACAGGGGGCACTGACTGATGGAGGGCACTACTGACCACTGCTCTGTCCACCACACTATATACTGATCAATACTGACTAATACTGTCTAAACTCCTCTAACCTCTCTGTGGCTGACAGTCTCACCTGCAGCTTGTGTGTTCCATCAGCCTGGAGGAGGTGAAGAGAGGGTGTCCGGAGGAGAGGGGGAGCTTGGAGGATGGGAAGACAGCATATCCGTCCAGAGGCTAGAAGGAGGCAGGACCAGCCCCGCCGCGATCGTGGATAGGCTAGCCTCACCCCGTCGTGATCACGGATTGGCCAGCCCCACCGTGATAAAGGATAGCCCCGCCTGCTGCCGTACATGACCATTCACAGGGCACAGGGACACAGGAACTTTAGGGGGACGGATCCGGCAGTGACACACACTGCCTGGCGTCCCCCTAAATGTATGCACCCGGCACCGTCCACGCTACATCCTATGGTAAGCCAGGAGGCGAAAGTATCACGTATACAAGATACAGTAATGGTGGAACCCCCCTGTGAGGGCTACTGATGTATTAGTGAACTTGTTGTGCTTTTAAATAAAAATTACACACAAATAAAAACGCACCTACCGCTGGAGTCTGATCACCCCAATGTTACACTGGGCAAAAAGGGGATAAAAGTGGTTAATTTAACTTGGGAATCTTCCCCTACCTTTTAACTGCCTTTTAGTTTTAATCCTTTATCTGCCAGCATTAGAGGAAGGTTTCAGCAGGCCATGGTATCATGTAACATGAAGCTGCAGCCCCAAGCTGTCTGGCTCCAATGTATACTGTAACAGTTGTAGGTTAATTGAGTGCACTTCCTAAACACGGTGCTGACGCCTCCTGGATAGATCTAGCGGTCCATTGATTGTTGTTGCCTGCAGCTGCTCTCTAATTAACTGCATGTAACTATCATCCATTTCTCACACACAGACCCATCACCAAAATACCTACAAAACGCAGAACAAGAAAACATTTTTTTATTTTTTTTATGTTCTTCAGTACACTCAATCCTTGGAAGAAAAAAAAACAGTCAGTTTTAAAGTAAATTGAAAACAGAGGAAGGAAGAGGCCTTAATGGTTCATTTTTGCCAAAACAGGTTATGGTTTAGTAGAGCAAGGAGTAAAAACATTTGTTGAGTATCGCCATGGGAGAGCCGCGCTAGGTAAATTCCTCGCAGAATGAATTCCCAGAGGCCCCCGGCTCGCGGTGTTAAGGTTACACTTGCTTGACTCTGTCATGTCAAATACAACTTTCTAAGCATAATTGTTCTTTTCTCCTATCCTTAAGTCTCGGGTCGCTTGGAAATCAGACAGTATGAAAATAATGCACTGCTCAGAATGTTTCCAAAAGAAGATTGTCTTCCATATGTGTTTGTATATGTGTGCAATAAACTGTGCATTGTTAATTAAAGCGCACCTACCACAAAAGAATTTAGAAAACATAAATTAAATCAAAATTGAAATAGGATGAAGAAAACATACATTTGTGCAAAAAGTAAAGCGTAAACTCCACCCAAAAGTGACATATCATTTTACATTGGTGGTCACAGCATCCAAGCTACAAAAGCCGCTGCTGTCAATCAAATCCAATGACGCAACGCGGCGGGGGTATGGCCAAGTAATACACTTGGCGGCTATGTCCGCCACTGTATCACAAGGAAGTGCACCCCCGCAAGCTAACCCCCTTGGGAGTGCGCTTCCCAAAAAAGGGGTTAGCTCCTGCGGGGAGGAGCCGAGACAGCCACAGAGGGACCCCAGAAGACGAGGATTTCATGGCCATGCAGTCAAAATAGAAAATCCCCCACCTCTATCATACAGCGTCTCTGATGTCTTTTCTCTAGTTAGCAAGAATTGTTTCTGGTTAATTCTAAGCATTGACATACTCCTAGTCAGACTCACTGCGGGTTCTGGGTAAACTCCGATATTACAAGAGGTCTAACTGAAAACATATGTTGCCTATTTCCTAAAGATTGCTAAGTAACTAATTAAAAGTTTCCCTTTTGCTCAGCTTATTGCCAACTGTCTATAGCCCTGATACCCAACCGCGGGCTTTGGTGTTTGTGGAGTGGCCCTTGAACAGTGGCGGTGCGTCCATAGAGGATGCAGGAGCACCGCCCCTGAATACAATACATGGATTCAGTCTGAGGGCTGTAATCGGCTTCCTAATAGTTAACCAGGGGACACACAGGGTGCGTTCCCTGGCTAACACTGACAGGCGTCTCAGCCAATCAGGTTTACCGGTTCTGGTTACCAATAACCTAATTGTCTGAAGCGTCATCGCGGGTGAAGACATCGAGGGAAGGTGGAAGCTGGATGGCTGACCCCAGAAAGGTAAATTCCGGGTAGGGGGGGGGGGAGCATTTTACAGGGCACAGTGGCAGCATTTACCAGGGCACAGTGGCAGCATTTAACAGGGCACAGTGGAGCTAATTTATGGACACAGTAGTGCTAATTTATGGGCACAGTGGCGCTTATTTATGGGAACAGTGGCGCTAATTTATGGGCACGGTGGTGACAATTGATGGGCATGGTGATGACAATTGATGGGCACGGTGGTGACAATTGATGGCACAGTGGTAACAATTGATAGCACAGTGGCTGCGTTTGGCATGGCACAGTGGTGACAATTGGTGGGCACAGTGGTGACAATTGATGGGCACAGTGGAGACAATTGATAGCACAGTGGCTGTGTTTGATGGCATGTCATGGCACATTGGTGACAATTGTTTACTCCCACTGTTGACAATTTTTACTCCCAATGGCCACAGCCTGGCCCCTAAAGTCTGGACAGTAAACTGACCCTTGGTTTAGAAAGTCTGGAGACCCCTGCCCTAGACAAAAACAAGTATTGGGCCAATTGCAGACATAACCCCACTGTTGGGCCCCATTGTAAATATCAGGGAAAGGAATAGTGCCCTATTGTTGATATCAGGTAAACTAATAGTGCCCCCATTGGTATCAGTGGGAGAAATAGTGCCCCATTGTTAATATCAGGGAAAGGAATAGTGGCCTATTTGCACCAGTGAAAGGAGTAGTGTCCTATCATTGGTGTCAGTGAGAGGAATAGTGTCCCATTGTTGGTGTCAGTAACAACAATTAAAGGGTTAGTAAAAAAAAAATTTCAAATAACAAAAATGTCATACTTACCGTATTTTTTGGGGTATTGCGCGCTCCCGTGTATAGCGACACCCCTAAAGTTGCCCCGAAAATCCTGTAAAAAAAATGTTATAACATTTTATTACTTACAGTTTTGGTGTCTTGCCCGGCGTCCATCATCCGGTCCGGCATCCGTCTGCGGCCTCGGTGGTGTCCCCCCGGCTTCTCCATCGCTGTCTCGAGTCGAATCCCTGCTTCCCGCGCTCAGTTTGAACGCCTCCGCCGACATATACCGAGTGCAGTACACTTGGGTACATTCGGCCAGGCTCGGCTTCGCTCGTGCTCACGCTCTGTGACGTTTATGCGTGAGCATGAGCGAAGCCGAGCCTAGCCGAGTGTACTGCACTTGGTAATTGTCGGCGGCTCACTTCAAACTGATCGCGGGAAGCGGGTATCGGTGTATATCGCGCACCCACGATTTTCCCCTTATTTTAAGGGGAAAAAAGTGCACGGTATACGCCGATAAATACGGTACCTCCACTGTGCAGTTCGTTTTGCACACAGTGGCCCCGATCCTCGTCTTCTGGGGTCCCTCTGTGGCTGTCTCGGCTCCTCCCCGCAGGAGCTAACCCCTTTTTTTACATTAGTAATTTCATTCTGAAAGTATCCCAGGAGACATCAGTCACAGATCTATTTGCAGCTTGAGGTACTGGTCAACCACAAAGCCCGAGGAAACAATTTAAAACAGAGCAGAGCTCTCAGCCGTTGTCATGTCATAAAAATAGTGGGACTTTTTTCTGTATTGATAGATGCAAGGGCTCTAGGAGCAACACATGTCAAGATACTACTTGAGTACTGCAAATGGTATCTCTATGAAGAAAATAAACATTGATATAATGGGGATAAATGCCATCTATTAAAATATACCATAATCAAAAACGTGTTTTACTTAATTTTGGATGTTTTGGATAGAGTAGTGAGGGATTAGAACCCTGTTCAGGTTTTTATTGTTACCTACAGTGCCTTGAAAAAGTATTCACCCCCCTTGGCATTTTTCGTGTTTTGTTGCCTCACAACCTGGAATTAACATGGATTGTTTGAGGATTTGCATCATTTCATTTACAGAACATGTCCACAACTTTGAAGATGTTTTCTTTTTGTAAAGCAATCAACAAATTGGGAAAACTAACAGAAAAAGTCAATGGGCCGGATTCAGAAAGAACTTACGTTGGCGTATCTGTTGATACGCCGCGTAAGTTCTAGGATGCGCCGGTGTACTGTATCTTTTTTCTGTATTCAGAAAGCAAGATACGCCGGAATTTTGCTAAATACAAGCGGCGTAAGTCTCTTACACCGTCGTATCTTAGTTGCATATTTACGCTGGCCGCTAGGTGGCGCTTCCGCCGATTTACAAGTCGAATATGGTAAATGGTAAATACGCCGATTCAGAAACGTACGTGCGTCCGGGGCATTTTTTTACGTCGTTTGAGGTGTACGCAATGTTAAGTATGGACGTCGGGACAGCGTAGAACTTTCCGTCGTTTACGTCGTTTGCATAAAGCGTTCGCGAATAGGGCTTTGCGTAAGTTACGGTCACGTCGAAACCAATGAGTATTTGCGGCGTCATTTTGAGCATGCGCACTATGATACGTCCACGGATGGCGCATGCGCCGTTCGTTAGAAACGTCATTTACGTGGGGTCATGGTTGATTACCATACAACACGCCCACTCCAAGCCTACTTTGAATTACCCGGGCTTACGCCGGCCCATTTGCGCTACACCACCGTAACTTAGAGCGCAAGTTCTTTCTGAATACGGGACCTGCCGCTCAAAGTTACGGCGGCATAGTGTATCTGAGATACGATACGCCCGCCGAAACTTACGCGATTCTATCTGAATCTGGCCCAATGTGCATAACTATTTACCCCCCTAAAGGCAATACTTTGTAGAGCCGCCTTTTGCGGCAATTACAGCTCCAAGTTGCTTTGGTTAAGTCTCTATGAGGTTGCCACATGTTACCACTGGTATTTTTGCCCATTCCCCCTTGCAAAACTTCTCCAGCTCCTCCAAGTTGGATGTTTTGCGCATGTGAACAGCAATCTTTAAGTCTAACCACAGATTTTCTATTGGATTGAGGTCTATGCTTTGACTAGGCCATTCCAACACATTTACATAGGAACTTTTACTAGTTTAAATTGATGAGGGGTGAACACTCTGCAAGCTTGACCTATGATAGGACAGACCCGGTCAGTGTGGAGGAGGAACAGAGAGGTCCTGTTACGTACCTCGTGGATAGAGCCTCGTATGCAGGAAAGAGCCCCTCTTACCGCCCGGGTTCAGGGACTGCTGGAGTGGGGACAGCAAGTCCGGGAGCACGGTGGGGTAAGAGTGCTTGGGATGACAGCAGACCGGTCGGGATGGAAATCTTGCAGACAGGCAGCGTAGGAGACAGCGTCTCTGGAGGGCCACCGGAACCGGATAGCGGGAACTGGTGGACGAGCCTGGTCAGATGCAAGACAGGAACGGGTATGCAGTCAACAAGGGTCAGATGGGCGGGTCACCCGAAAGTCACTCTGTAGCGGAGGTAGCGTTGTCAAAGTTCAAGCATAGGTCTGATAACGATGGGCAGCAGAGTAGAGCGGAGTCGGATCAAGCCAGGGGTCGGTAACGGTATTCAGGTAGTCAGACGGAGCCGGGTCAGGTATCGGGTAGAGCAGGTATCAGGTTTCAACAGGTATCAGGTAAGCAGGTATCAGGTTTCAACAGACATCAGGTTTCAGGGTTTTTAGGACACAAAGCTGTAGATCAGACAGCAAGGTGTCACTGCTGCTACTGATCTTTTAAAGGGGAAGAGAGGCTAGTGCGCATGCGCGCGCTCCCGCCGCGCATGCGCGCGCCCCCGAGACGCAGATGCGCGCCGTGCACGCGCGCGCACGATAGGTGCACGCGCGCGCACGCGCGGCGCGCACACACGCGAAATTGGAGCGCGAGCAACAGGGACTCGTCGGAGCCCACAGGTAGGTCCCTGACATTGCCCCCCCCAAGGGGCAGCCTCCGGATGCCAAATTGGATTCTTTTTTCAGGGTGAGCGGAAAAAAATTTGCGAATCAGTCTCTGTGCATGGATGTTGTTTTCGGGTTCCCAGGAATTGTCTTCTGGGCCATACCCTTTCCATTTTACTAAAAATTGAGTTTGCCCTTGCCGCTTCCTACAGTCGAGGATGGCCTCCACAACGTATTCCTCGCACCCATCAACAAAAACAGGTTCTGGGGGACTGGTCCCTCTATCAGGAAAGGGATCCAGAACTGCAGGTTTCAACAATGACACATGGAATACTGGATGAATTTTCAAAGAATCAGGTAAGGATAGTTCATACGATACCTCATTGATCTTCCTTCGTACTGGAAAAGGTCCTATGAACTTTGGTCCCAACTTCTTTGAAGGACAGGCCAACTTGAGGTTGGTTGTAGATAGCAATACCTGGTCACCTGGCTGAAGATTCAATTCGCCTCTCTTCTTCCGGTCAAAGAACTTTTTACTGGCAGCTTGAGCTTTAGTCACCGCTTCCCGTAATACCTGGTTGTTGTGGCTGAGGAACTCCATCGTACTCTGCACTGCCGGGACTGGGGATTCTAAAAAAAGGTCAGGTAAAAAGGTTAGATCAAAACCATAATTGGCAAAGAAAGGGGATTGCCCGGTAGCTGAGTGGTTGGCGTTATTGTACGCGAACTCCGCTAGAGGTAGCAGGGAAACCCAATCGTCCTGGGAGAAGGACGTAAAGCACCTAATGTACTGTTCAAGAGTCTGGTTGGTCCTCTCTGTTTGCCCGTTGGTTTGGGGATGATAAGCTGAGGAAAAGGAGAGTTTAATCTTCAAGGTTTCACATAGGGATCTCCAGAAGCGGGACGTGAACTGAACCCCCCTGTCAGACACGATGTCGGAGGGAATTCCGTGTAGCCGAACAATCTCCTTGATGAAGATACGGGCAGTCTCTGTGGCCGTTGGGGTACTCCTCAAGGGAAGGAAATGAGCCATTTTGGATAGGCGATCCACGACTACAAAAATTGCCGTGCACCCCTCCGAACGAGGAAGTTCTACTATAAAGTCTATAGAAATCATTTCCCAGGGTCTATTGGGTACAGGTAGGGGCTTCAACAGTCCCCAAGCTCGGCTTCTTGTGGTCTTGTTTCGATTACACGTGGGGCATGAGTTAACATATGTTTTGCAGAAATTTTCCAGGTCTGGCCACCAGAAGGTACGACGTACCAGTTCGAGGGTTTTCCGAACCCCAAAGTGTCCCGCCAACGGGTGGTCGTGAAGGAGTTTCAGGACTTCCACACGGCTTGTTTCTGGAACGAAAATTTGGCTGCCTCTCCAAAACAGTCCATCCCTAGATGTTAAAGTGATGCTGGAAGGTTTGGAGGCGTCTGTGGATGCTTCTCTAATTTCGGAGAGTAGACCAGACTGGAGAAGTAGGAAGTTACCTGCTGGTAAAATAGTGTCAGGAACCGGTATATCCTTGGGGTTATCATGCATCCGGGATAGTGCGTCTGGTTTGACGTTCTTTGAACCTGGCCGGTAGGTGATGTGAAAACAGAAACGTGAGAAAAACAGCGCCCAGCGGGCTTGACGGGGCTTCAACCTTTTAGCAGATCTTAGGTACTCAAGATTCTTGTGATCGATATAAATTAATACTGGATGGGCTGCGCCTTCTAACAGATACCTCCATTCCTCCAATGCGGTCTTGATGGCAAGTAGCTCACGATCTCCAACATCATAATTTCTTTCCGCAGGAGAAAGTTTCCGGGAAAAGAATCCGATGGGATGCATTAGGTCTTTATTCCCCTGGCGTTGGGAGACAACAGCCCCCACTGCGACTTCAGATGCGTCAACCTCGAGGATATAGGGTAGTGCAGGATCAGGGTGACTGAGGATCGGGGCTGACGTGAAAAGCTTTTTGAGACGGTCAAAGGCCTTTTGAGCTTCTGGGTTCCAGTGAAAACGTAGGTTTTGTCTGGTCAATTGTGTGATGGGGGAAATTATTGCAGAAAACCCCCTGATAAATCTTCTATAGAAGTTTGCAAAACCTACGAAGCGTTGTACCCCCTTCTTGTCCAGGGGTACTGGCCAGTCGAGGATAGCAGACACCTTCTGAGGGTCCATCTTAATTCCGGTGGGAGAGATTACCAGGCCCAGAAACTGGATGGTCTGACGTTCAAATTCGCATTTCTCTGCCTTGGCGTATAATCTGTGTAGTCGGAGCCGGTGGAGGACTTTACGAACATGCTCTCGGTGTCTGTCTAATGATCTGGAAAAGACTAAGATATCATCAAGATAGACAATTACAAAGATGTCCAGAAAGTCTCTGAGTACGTCATTAATAAAATGCTGAAAGGTGGCGGGCGCATTACACAGTCCGAAGGGCATGACTAGGTATTCGTAATGACCGAATCGGGTACGAAAAGCTGTTTTCCATTCGTGCCCCTCCCGAATACGGACCAGGTTGTAGGCCCCTCTCAGGTCTAACTTGGTGAAGACGGTAGCCGACCTCAGTTTTTGGAAGAGCTCGGGTACCAGGGGTAGCGGGTACCGGTTTTTCACTGTGATATTATTTAGTTCCCGGTAATCCACACACGGATGGAGGGACTGATCCTTCTTGGTAACGAAAAATATTCCAGCGCCTGCTGGGGAGGTAGAAGGCCGGATGAACCCCTTGTGTAAGTTTTCATCTATATATATTTTTAGGGCCTCCTGCTCCTTTTCTGATAACGGAAAGATACGCCCAAAAGGAATTTCGGCCCCTGGGAGGAGCTCGATCGGGCAGTCATAGGGGCGATGGGGCGGAAGGGAGTCGGCCCCCCGTTTACTAAAAACGTCCAGGAAGTCATGATAGGGTTCAGGAATGCACTGAAGCAGGCTTGGGTCAGAGTCCATACATAGTAAGGTGGGAGGTGAACTGGTGGGCCCGGGTAGACAGTATTGCTGGCAGTAAGGGGACTGAAAAGACACCTCTCCAGATGCCCAATTAATCAGAGGGTTGTGAGCCTGAAGCCAGGGTAGGCCGAGGATTACCGGAAACAGAGGAGAAGAAATCACATCTAGGACCAACAGTTCCTTGTGCTGAGGAGCGATTAAAGCAGGTAGAGGTAGAGTCTCTTGGGTTACCTGTCCAGAACTGATGCGGGAGCCGTCGGCCAGAAAAACAGAGAGTCCATGGGTCTTTCTTCGTAAGGGAATGTTGTGCAGGTTGACAAAAGCGGTATCGATGAAGCAGCTGCATGCGCCGGAGTCAAGGATGGCGTTGACCGGAATAGTCCTTCCCTGGCACTGTAACGAGAAAGGTAGAGCAAGGTGGGTTGCATTGCCTGACAGGGCTGAGAAGTTGACAGGAGCTGAGATGAGGCACTTACGTGTCTTAACAGGACAGTTGCGAACGTAGTGGCCAGTCCCGCCGCAGTACATGCAAAGGTTGAGTTGGCGACGGCGTGCCCGCTCTTCAGGTGGTAGTGTTGGCCGCATGAGGCCAAGTTGCATGGGTTCAGATGAGTCCTGGTTGGTGCTGGGGGAGTCTGTGTGGGTAGGAGGCAGGTAGCGAGAAGCCGGCATAGGTACCTTTGCAGTCATCCAGGTGGGACGGTTCGGTTGAGAAGATCGCTCAGCCCGGCGTTCACGAAGCCGGCGGTCGATCTGGATAGCTGTGGTAATTAGATCCTCGAGGGTCTCGGGCACCCCCACTCGAGCGAGTTCGTCCTTCAGGCTTTCAGAAAGGCCCAAGCGAAACTGGTGCCGCAGAGCTGCATCGTTCCATTGAGTGTCCGCGCTCCAGCGCCTAAAGTCCGTGACATAGTCCTCAGCCGCTCTGCGGCCTTGCTGGAGCGTGAGTAGGGCAGACTCTGCGGTAGCGGCTCGTTGAGGGTCATCATATAGCAGAGCCATGGCCTCAAGAAAAGCGAATAGGGTCCGCGTCTGGTCACCATTCTCCTCGAGCAGCCGGTGGGCCCAGGTCTGAGGGTCCCCTTGTAGTAGGGAGATTACGAATCCCACTTTGGTGACCTCCAAGGAAAATGTCCGGGGTTGCAGGGCGAAGTAGAGCTCACAGGCGCTACGGAAGGCTCGAAATTTGGTGCGGTCGCCAGCGAATCGCTCTGGCACTGGAACTCTTGGTTCAGGTGGGAGCATTACCACCGAAGGAGCAGAAACAGCTGATGCGGATCTGGAGGTTGAAGGAGCAGCTGGATCACTGGGGGCAGCCAGGCTGTGTACCTGTCCTTCTAGCCTAACGTAGCCTTCCTGTAGGTTCTTTACTGCTTCTGTGAGGGACGCCAGGTGTTTGCAGATTTCGTCTATGGCAGGGGCTATTCCCGCAGGCTCTGACATGGCTGTCTGATACTGTTACGTACCTCGTGGATAGAGCCTCGTATGCAGGAAAGAGCCCCTCTTACCGCCCGGGTTCAGGGACTGCTGGAGTGGGGACAGCAAGTCCGGGAGCACGGTGGGGTAAGAGTGCTTGGGATGACAGCAGACCGGTCGGGATGGAAATCTTGCAGACAGGCAGCGTAGGAGACAGCGTCTCTGGAGGGCCACCGGAACCGGATAGCGGGAACTGGTGGACGAGCCTGGTCAGATGCAAGACAGGAACGGGTATGCAGTCAACAAGGGTCAGATGGGCGGGTCACCCGAAAGTCACTCTGTAGCGGAGGTAGCGTTGTCAAAGTTCAAGCATAGGTCTGATAACGATGGGCAGCAGAGTAGAGCGGAGTCGGATCAAGCCAGGGGTCGGTAACGGTATTCAGGTAGTCAGACGGAGCCGGGTCAGGTATCGGGTAGAGCAGGTATCAGGTTTCAACAGGTATCAGGTAAGCAGGTATCAGGTTTCAACAGACATCAGGTTTCAGGGTTTTTAGGACACAAAGCTGTAGATCAGACAGCAAGGTGTCACTGCTGCTACTGATCTTTTAAAGGGGAAGAGAGGCTAGTGCGCATGCGCGCGCTCCCGCCGCGCATGCGCGCGCCCCCGAGACGCAGATGCGCGCCGTGCACGCGCGCGCACGATAGGTGCACGCGCGCGCACGCGCGGCGCGCACACACGCGAAATTGGAGCGCGAGCAACAGGGACTCGTCGGAGCCCACAGGTAGGTCCCTGACAGGTCCCATGTCTTCTGGTTCTAGAGCGGAGTGCTTTACGAGGAGAGAGCCACCTGCACGAATCCGGTGAGGACCAGCTGATAGTCGAGGAGATTTCCCATCTTCGGATCGAGTGGACCTATATGCCTGTTTGACCCCATCTAACAGGGGGTCCTACGTGTCTGGTAAGAGCATACACTTACCTTTCCCCTGGTGTGATCCTGAGGAATTGCTCCTTTATAATCAACCTCAACCTGAATCGGTGGTGGATTTCCCTTCATCTTTTCCATCCTTTCAATGTTTGGATGATCTTGGAATTGGACAAATTTTCTTTTCAATTTTTTTTGACTATTATTAATTCCATATGTTATCAGTTATATCCTCAAGGGATTGTTTTTATTTGGAATTTTTTCTTCACTTGATTTATTCAATATAACAAATTGTTGCTTTTTCATGTGATGCGAGTCGTATCATCCTAAGGGACTGTTTAAAACCCATATATTTATCTACACAAATGTATTTCTTTATAAAAAAAAATATTCATTTTTTGGTTATTTATTCACATTTATATACGCACATTGACCAGGTTGTGTTGTTTTTTCTAACGCAACCCTTTTTCTTCTTTGTTTTCACCATTCTCCATACATTTTGTTTTTTTGGTGAAAGTAATGACTTTCTTCTGGCCACTGTACTCTATGCGGAGATGCTTCAGTCTCTGCTGTGGAACTCTGCTGCTCCTCCAGGGTTACCTTAGGTCTCTGTGATGCCTCTGATTAATGCCCTCCTTGCCCAGTCCGTGAGCTTTGGTGTGCGCCTGTCTCTGTTGTGTCATGTTCTTTCCATTTAGTTATGATAGATTTGATGGTGCTCCTAGGGATCATCAAAGATTTGGATATTTTTTTGTAACCTAACTGTGACTTGTACTTCTCAACAACATTGTCGCTTTGGTTTGGAGAGTTCCTTGGTCTTCATGGCAGTGCTTGGTTAGTGGTGCCTCTTGTTTAGGTGTTGCAGCCTCTGGGGCTTTTCAAAAAGGTGTGTATATGTAATGACAGATCATGTGACACTTAGATTGCACACAGGTGGGCATCATTTCACAAGTTATGTGACTTCTGAAGGTAATTGGTTGCACCAGAGCTTTTTAGGGGCTTCATAACAAAGGTGGTGAATACATACGCACATACCAATTATAATTTTTTTTATTTATGAAAAATAGTTTTACGTATATATTTTTCTTATTTTACTTCACCAACTTAGATTATTGTCTCCATCCATTGCATAATTCAGAAAAAAATAAAAAAACTTTGAACTAAAGACTGTAATGTAACACAATAGGTACAAAGCCAAGGGGGTGAATACTTTTGCAAGGCACTGTATGCCGTCTCTGGGGGTATTTATGTTTCTTTTTGATCTAGTGACTGTTGTATCTGTATCTGGGACTGTAAATTAGGGAAATCTAGAATTTTGTATTGTCACCAGAACAACAATAGAGGGAAAATTTATTAATGGGGACAGTTTTTTTGGTTACTATGAATGAGGCGAATCCTGCAGGTTCAATATTTATGTATGGATTCACCCAAGAGAATTTTCATAAATTCTTTGACTAGTAGGCTTATGAGGACCAATAAACAAATTATTGAGCCTCCTGAATATTTGCAGGCTCTACTCTCTGACACAACCTAGGAATCTAGGCAATCCAAATTTATATATGTTATGATTATGCAAAAAAAAATGTATAGATCCAACAGAGCACATAAAACATGAAAATTGTTCAATGATAGCAAAGCTCTGACTGATCATTAGACAAGAAACACTTGGACCCCCGACCCCACCCCTCCAAACTGGCAGTTTTCCAACCAAAACCTTTAAAGCCAAACTCCAGACAAAAATGAAAGTTTTCCAATTTCTACCTTCCCTAATCGTCTAAACTAGAGGTCTCCAAACTGCGGATCGGATACATCCCTTTGCTCACCTTTATCCAGCCCTTGGGGCACCACTCCATTTTCTGGCACCAATGATGGAGCACTATTCCTCCAACTGATACCAACGATGGGATACTTTTCCTCCCACTGACACCCATGATGCAACAGCATTCCTCCCATTGACACCGAAACCAATGATCGGGCACTATTCTTGACTCTGAAACTAACAATGGGGCCCACTAAAACTAATCATAGTTGTAGCGCCCCCTTGCTCTCAGCATGGGCACTACGCTAAAGTTAGTTGGGCTGGGAGAGTTGCATTGCTCCCAGTCATGATTTACCTAAATTGTGACCTCTGTTATTCCAGAAAGGTCCACTGGGTCGGTCTGCATTCTAGGGATGTGGTATCATCTCTGGTCGGCAGTTGGCGCTAGAGGGGTTTCTGGCAGACCAAGTCTTCCCCAGCAGCCAATTGGAGGAGTTCTTCCCTTGCAGGGCAAGCTGGGGAGGAGTATATCTGTGACAGGTGTCATGTGTTCCACAATCTTCGCGGGGTCCCGGTTCCAGGTGCGGCATCCACCTTCAGGGTGCGCGCATCAATGGACCCCGCCAGCGTGGCCCACCTGGCCAAGCTTACAGGCTTCACCGAGAGGGGACCCCAACGACTTGCTGGGTTCCCAGTTCTATTGAAAAGGATCTCAGGCTGAGTGCCGTGCGATTGGGGGATTGGCCTGAGGAGGACCCGGAGGAAGGTTGTCCGGCAAGGCTTGAACGAACCAATTTGGGATTTGGGGACCGGGATGCTACAGGTATGCTTTACTGTCTCCCGGTGACCTGGGCTAGAGTCTACTGGAAGGATTCGCCCTGTTCACCCACTCAACAGAAGTGACGACGAGTTTACAAATTGGTACTATAAGGGCAGGCTTGGCCGTTCATATCCAGGCCTGACACCACAGGTTCTCCTTTTCTTTCATCAAACTTTCTCTTCCTTCCTAACTGAAGTTGGTGTTGGCTGTGTTGGCCTGGAAATAAAGCATTGGAAAAACCTTTATTGACTGTCTGGACCTTCGCTCACTGGTTTGTTACTGCATCACACCCCTAGACAACGCTAGGGTAACTTAATTTGCCGATCCCAACAGTTAATCAGCGGCTCCTTCTGGGGTAGCGCTACATAGGGAATTGGTTACTCCCACTGATGCCAGAGCATTTTCTACTCCCACTGGCCACAGTTTGCACCCCTGGGCCAAAGCTGACCTTTTGTTTAGACAGTTTTGAAACCGTGCTCTATATCATAATGTAAGGCAATTTTTCTGTCTTACCTGCAGGGCTCAAGTCCTACAGGAATGCGTGGGAACGGAGTACCTGCACTTTTTTCACAGCGGGAACGTATTTCCCTTTGCAGGACTAGAGCAGCCGAGCGCTTGAGCCAATCCTTCACTAAGCGGCGATGCCCAGCTCGAGTGACTGTCAGGGGCAGGCGAACCTTAGTAATACTTTATGTTACTGGCCGCTTCCTGTATATGGATTCATCGTGTAGTGTGCAGGTATTCCGTCACTTCCTCGATGCTGCAATGTCTCCTGGGAGCTTTTGTCATTGTTCCCAGGAGACATTGCGGAGGTCTGCGGCGAGTTATCGCGGAATTTAGAAAGAACTAGCTTAAAGTGGATCTTGGGTGGGAGTTCCCACACTTTTTTCCCCAGGACTTGACCCCTGCTTACCTGGTGAAGAAAAATATACTTGCCTAAACCTATTGTCCAGTTGCCTCTCTGGTACTGATTCCTGCTCTGGGGACTGCTTATCCACATGTAAAGGTTATCCTGCATTTTCCTGTTACCCTCACAATGACACCACTCCTCTTCTGGATCTTGAGAGAACAGTCCTGGACCATCAACAGGAAGTGTCCCATCACTTAGGCAGTTATGTGGACACCTGGGGAATGACCTGACCAAAACAAAGCAGAAGAGGGGTGAAGGATCAGGAACCAAAAGCCATGTGACTGCTGGTTAAGGTAAGCACAAAGGATATTTCCTGGCACCCACATGGCAGCATACTACAATTGGCACCAGGAAAGGAAAATGATGGCATTTGATACAGTTTTCTTGACACCAACATGGCAGCATACATTTACCCAGTTGCCATAGATTGGCGCCAGGAAAGGAAAATTACGGTATTTTATGCCAATATCTGTTTTTTTTTTTTCTGTTTTTTTTCTTTTGGGAAGTTGGGCTCTCCTGCAAGACCCAGTTATGTTGGCCTTCTACTTTCAGCTCCAGACCTATTTCTTTTTTACGTTATTGGTTTGTATTGGGTTTAACCAACGTAGGTAGTCTTACAATATGAACAAAAGGCTGGAATTAGGTAGTGCAGAACATTCTAGAACCAAAATGATCTTGTTGTTCCTGGGAATAGATTCAAGCTCCTTGTTTACTCACACCTATATTTATAAACCGTGCCGCAGCTCCATGAATATTCATAAACATAATGATTTAGGTAGAGAGAATTTTCACACACTAAATTCTGTTAAAGTGCAAATTCCCTGAAGTATATGTAAATGGCGTGCAGGTTTATATTTACAAACATTGTAACTTTTCTGTTAGCTGTTTAGGCCCATAGACATGAATGCAAATAAAGACTCCATATAATTTTATCTGGGGACTGGAAGTTTGGAGGATTTCAATGGAAGTGTCCAGTTTTGGGGAGTTTAAAGGGGTTGTAAAGGAAAAATTTTTTTTTTCATAATAAGACATTCCTCTTTTCACTTCCTCATTGTTCGTTTTTGCTCTGAAGTTGCTGTATTTCTTCTCTGTTCTGTTCATTTCCTGCTTGTCTGATTGTTACTCACCACCGTGAAAGGGAGGCTTTGCTGCGGTGGTCAGTGACGTGCTCACCCCCTCCTGAGAACTACATCCGTGCAGCAGGATGCTCTCTACATTACTGGGTGTGCCGCAATGCATACTGGGAAATGTAGTTCTTACATGAACGAGCGCCTCAAACCAGGAAGTGAATTAGAGAACAGAAACTAGAACGCCGGAGGTGAAATAGATGAAGGAATTTAATAGGTATTTACTTGTTTTTTAACCACTTAGCAACCACCTGCCGAAAAATAACGGCGGCAAGGTGGTTGCTTAACTCTGGGATCACGTTATATAACGTGATTCCAGAGTCGCGCTCCCGCGCGCCCCCTGGGGCGCGCACACGGGAATGTCCGTGACCGCCGGGTCCAGAGGACCCGGCGGGTCACGGATCACGGTAAATCGCCGCTGATAGCGGCGGTTTACCACGTGATCGCGCCGTCCAATGACGGCGCGATCAGATGTAAACAGACCGGCGTCATTTGATGACGCCGGTTCCTCCCTCCTCTCTCTGTACCGATCGGTCCAGTGTGAGAGGAGAGGGGAGGGAGCGGATGGCAGCGCCAGTGCTGCGGGCTGGATCTGTGACAAATGTAGTCACAGATCCATCCATCCATCCCTCCCTGCTCAGCCATCCCTGCTGCACATACTCTGCAATGCTGGGCAATACTCTGGGGGGGCAACACTCTGCAATACTCTGGGCATACTCTGGGGGGCAATACTGGGCATACTCTGGGCATACTCTGGGGGGCAATACTGGGCATACTCTGGGGGGCATACTCTGGGGGGCAATACTGGGCATACTCTGGGGGGCAATACTGGGCATACTCTGGGGGGCATACTCTGGGCATACTCCGCACTCCGCAATACTCTGGGCATACTCCGCACTCCGCAATACTCTGGGCATACTCCGCACTCCGCAATACTCTGGGCATACTCCGCAATACTCTGGGCATACTCCGCAATACTCTGGGCATACTCCGCAATACTCTGGGCATACTCCGCAATACTCTGGGCATACTCCGCAATACTCTGGGCATACTCCGCAATACTCTGGGCATACTCCGCAATACTCTGGGCATACTCTGCAATACTCTGGGCATACTCCGCAATACTCTGGGCATACTCCGCAATACTCTGGGCATACTCCGCAATACTCTGGGCATACTCCGCAATACTCTGGGCATACTCTGCAATACTCTGGGCATACTCCGCAATACTCTGGGCATACTGCGCCCCTGTCCCCGTGAGCTCGCATGCAGAAGCGAACGCATACGCAAGTCCCGCCCACATATGAAAACGGTGTTCAAACCACACATGTGAGGTATCGCTGCGAACGTTAGAGCGAGAGCAATCATTTTGGCCCTAGACCTCTTCTCCAACTAAAATGATGTAACCAGTAAAAATATTTAAAGCGTCACCTATGGGGATTTTTAAGTCGCAAAGTTTGGCGCCATTCCATGTGGCAACGCTGTGTCAAAAAGTCCCACACATGGGGTATCGCCATACTCGGGAGGAATAGCAGAATGTGTTTTGGGGTGTAATTTGTGGTATGCATATGCTGTGTGTGAGAAATAACCCGCTAATATGAAAATTTTGTGGAAAGAAAATAAAAATGAAAAAAATCTTGATTTTGCAAAGAATTGTGGGAAAAATTACAACTTCAAAAAACTCACAATGCCTCTTTCTAAATACCTTGGAATGTCTTCTTTCCAAAAAGGGTCATTTGGGGGGTATTTGTACTTTTCTGGCATGTTAGGGTCTCAAGAAATGAGAGAGGATGTCAGTACATCAGATGTGATCAAATTGATCAATTTTCAGTAATTGGTACCATAGCTTTTAGACCCTATAACTTTCACCCAGACTAAATAATATCTAAATTTTTTTTGTTTTGTTACCAAAGATATGTAGCAGTATACATTTTAGGCCAAGTTTATGAAGAAAAATTACTTTTTTGCAAAATGTTATAATAGAAATGAAGAAAAATTCATTTTTTTACAAAATTTTCGTTCTTTTTTCATTTATAGTGAAAAAAATAAAAACCGCAGAGGTGATAAAATACCACCAAAAGAAAGCTCTATTTGTGGGAAAAAAAGGACAAAAATTTCATTTGGTTATAGTGTTGTATGACTGAGTTATTGTCATTCCAAATGTGAGAGCACCGAAAGCTGAAAATTGGTCTGGTTATTAAGTGGGTTTAAGTGCCCAGTAGTCAAGTGGTTGACAGAATCATTACACTATTCTGTCTGTCTACCTTGCAGACATTAATTTTAGGCAAACATTTCATTTCCTTTACAACTTCTTTAATTTTGACCCATCTATGGCTGGATTTAGGCTCCTTTCACAGTAGCTGTGTTTTTTTACAAAAAAAAGCTCTCCATGGTGGATCGCTTTGTCATTTTTGACTGTGCCCCATTACATGACCAGACTGTGCCCCATTACATGCCAGACTGTGCCCCATTACATGCCAGAGCCCCATTACACAGACTGCCCCATTACATGCCAGACTGTGCCCCATTTACAGATGCCCCCAGACAGATGCCCCATTACATGACCAGACTGTGCCCCATTACATGACCAGCCCCATTACATGACCTGCCCCATTACATGACCAGACTGTGCCCCATTACATGCCAGACTGTGCCCCATTACATGCCAGACTGTGCCCCATTACATGACCAGACCTGCCCCATTACATGAACAGACTGTGCCCCATTACATGACCAGACTGTGCCCCATTACATGACCAGACTGTGCCCCATTACATGACCCGACCTGTGCCCCCATTACATGCCAGACCTGCCCCATTACATGACCAGACTGTGCCCCATTACATGACCAGACCTGCCCCATTACATGACCAGCCTGTGCCCCATTACATGACCAGACTGTGCCCCATTACATGACCAGACCTGCCCCATTACATGACCAGACTGTGCCCCATTACATGCCAGACCTGCCCCATTACATGACCAGACTGTGCCCCATTACATGCCAGACCTGCCCCCATTACATGCCAGACCGTGCCCCATTACATGACCAGACCGTGCCCCATTACATGACCAGACTGTGCCCCATTACATGACCAGACTGTGCCCCATTACATGCCAGACTGTGCCCCATTACATGCCAGACCTGCCCCATTACATGACCAGACTGTGCCCTATTACATGCCAGACATGCCACATTTCATGCCAGACCTGCCCCATTACATGCCAGAACTGCCCCATTACATGACCAGACTGTGCCCCATTACATGGCCAGACTGTGCCCCATTACATGCCAGACCTGACCCATTACATGCCAGACCTGCCCCATTACATGCCAGACCTGCCCCATTACATGACCAGACTGTGCCCCATTACATGACCAGACTGTGCCCCATTACATGACCAGACTGTGCCCCATTACATGCCAGACTGTGCCCCATTACATGCCAGACCTGCCCCATTACATGCCAGACTGTGCCCCATTACATGCCAGACCTGCCCCATTACATGACCAGACTGTGCCCCATTACATGACCAGAATGTGCCCCATTACATGACCAGACTGTGCCCCATTACATGACCAGACTGTGCCCCATTACATGACCAGACTGTGCCCTATTACATGCCAGACTGTGCCCCATTACATGCCAGACCTGCCCCATGACATGACCAGACTGTGCCCCATTACATGACCAGACTGTGCCCCATTACATGACCAGACTGTGCCCCATTACATGACCAGACTGTGCCCCATTACATGACCAGACTGTGCCCCATTACATGACCAGACTGTGCCCCATTACATGCCAGACCTGCCCCATTACATGCCAGACCTGCCCCATTACATGACCAGACTGTGCCCCATTACATGACCTGACTGTGCCCATTACATGACCAGACTGTGCCCCATTACATGCCAGACTGTGCCCCATTACATGACCAGACTGTGCCCCATTACATGCCAGACCTGCCCCATTACATGACCAGACTGTGCCCCATTACATGACCAGACTGTGCCCCATTACATGACCAGACCTGCCCCATTACATGACCAGACTGTGCCCCATTACATGACCAGACTGTGCCCCATTACATGACCAGACTGTGCCCCATTACATGACCAGACTGTGCCCCATTACATGCCAGACTGTGCCCCATTACATGCCAGACCTGCCCCATTACATGACCAGACTGTGCCCCATTACATGACCAGACTGTGCCCCATTACATGACCAGACTGTGCCCCATTACATGACCAGACTGTGCCCCATTACATGCCAGACCTGCCCCATTACATGCCAGACCTGCCCCATTACATGACCAGACTGTGCCCCATTACATGACCAGACTGTGCCCCATTACATGACCAGACTGTGCCCCATTACATGCCAGACCTGCCCTATTACATGACCAGACTGTGCCCCATTACGTGCCAGACCTGCCCCATTACATGCCAGACCTGCTCCATTACATGACCAGACTGTGCCCCATTACATGACCAGACTGTGCCCCATTACATGACCAGACTGTGCCCCATTACATGCCAGACCTGCCCCATTACATGACCAGACTGTGCCCCATTACATGACCAGACTGTGCCCCATTACATGCCAGATCTGCCCCATTACATGACCAGACCGTGCCCCATTACATGCCAGACTGTGCCCCATTACATGACCAGACCATGCCCCATTACATGACCAGACCTGCCCCATTACATGACCAGACCTTCCCCATTACATGACCAGACCGTGCCCCATTACATGACCAGACCGTGCCCCATTACATGACCAGACCATGCCCCATTACATGACCAGACCTGCCCCATTACATGACCAGACCGTGCCCCATTACATGACCAGACCGTGCCCCATTACATGACCAGACCGTGCCCCATTACATGACCAGACCGTGCCCCATTACATGACCAGACCGTGCCCCTTTACATGACCAGACCTGCCCCATTACATGACCAGACCGTGCCCCATTACATGACCAGACCATGCCCCATTACATGACCAGACCTGCCCCATTACATGACCAGACCGTGCCCCATTACATGACCAGACCGTGCCCCATTACATGACCAGACCGTGCCCCATTACATGACCAGACCGTACCCTTACCTTATTCCATGCGAATCGCGGCCGTGTAACCTAACAGCTTACCTTACCAGAATCGCGGCTGTACGATTTTTCAAAAGCCGCGCCTCCGACGTCTTCTGTTCTGTGATAGGCGGAACATTCAGCTTCCCATGAGGCACTGAACACAGTGCCTCCTGGGAAGCTGAATGTTCCGCCTATCACGGAACAGAAGACGTCGGAGGCGCGGCTTTTGAAAAATCGTACAGCCGCGATTCTGGTAAGGTCATTTTTTCGCCCCATCCCAGGCTGCGGACCTGCCCGCCCCAAGCAGCCGCTTGGTCCGCCTGGTGGTTGCGCCGGCCCTGCCGCCAACATTGATCATGTGTTCTGATGGCTGGGAAACCTCCCACTATCAGAATACATTAGCACTACGGGAGGGGATAAAGCAATTTTCTTTCCTTTAACCACTGCATTGCATTGCGTACAGCCTGCCTAAGGTGATTAGAGCCCTCCTTACCACCTGTTTTAACCCTGTAAATGTCGCACCACCATTGTTTTACATGTGGGGCTGCCCCATTCACTTGAATCAGTAACATACGGCGGTGGTACTGCCAGCGCTGTATCCAGGCCTAGGCCAACAAGGCCCAGGCCTAGGGCAGCACTTTGCAGGGGGGCAGCACAGAAAGAGTCCCTGCCAGCTTGCGCTACACTGTTAGTGTAGCACCAGTCTTATGGGGCGGGCTGGGCTGGGGGGGGGGGGGTGTCTGCTGCATCATTGGCATGGTTATATCTTCTTAGTCCTCTCCAGGGTAGTAAGGGAGGGTTATAGCCCATGTCAGTTTATTTTTTCCATCCCTGTCCCATTGCAGAGATTTCCCTTCACTTCCTACCCCATAACTAAACAGGAAGTTAAAAAAAATCTATGCAAATAAAGGGAATGCATTGCCCCCTCCCAGGCCCTCAGAACTAGTGTCCCCACTCGAAATTTTTAGGGTGGGTCTTAAACAGAAATGAGTGTGGCCTTGTCAGGAAGGGGGTGCACGAGTTTAGTCAGGCCTAGGGCAGCACAAAACCTAAATACACCACTGGGTACTGCCCACTTAAAGCGACACGGGGTATCATTTTTGCAGTGGCTGCAGCATGTAGACCCCTGCCTAGTTGCCTTTGCAGGATAAGGTTTAACTAAAGGCAAACATTTTTTTTTTTTTTAGTTTTGGGATAGAGTGGAGAGAGATTAGAACCTCTGAGGCGCCGTACACACGGCAGAGAACCTCGACGGGCAGAACACATCGTTCCGCCCGTCGAGGTTCTCTCCCGGCCGTCGAATTCGGCGACCCGCCCGTCGGGAATGGCAACCAGCCATTCTTCCAGGCGGGCCGTCGAGGAAATAGAGAGCGTGCTCTCTATTTCGGCTCGACGGGCTTCCCGACGGGAAGCTCGCTGAGGCCGTACACACGGCCGAGGTCCTCGCTGGAATGTGCATTCCAGCGAGGTTCTCGCTGATTTTCAGCGAGAACCTCGGCCGTGTGTACGCCGCCTGACAGTTTTTATTGCTGCCTGTTCCCCCATGTATCATCTATATTTGTCCTGTTTGCCATTATTAATGAGAGTAAAAGTAGAAGAAAATCCCACATTTTGGTTTGACACCAGAACAGTGAGGCGGCGTACACACGGCCGAGGTTCTCGCTGAAAACCAGCGAGAACCTCGCTGGAATGCACATTCCAGCGAGGACCTCGGCTGTGTGTACGGTCTCGGCGAGCTTCCCGTCGGGAATCCCGTCGAGCGAATAGAGAGCACGCTCTCTATTTCCTCGACGGCCCGCCTGGAAGAATGGCTGGTTGCCATTCCCGACGGGCGGGTCGCCGAATTCGACGGCCGGGAGAGAACCTCGACGGGCGGAACGATGTGTTCTGCCCATCGAGGTTCTCTGCCGTGTGTACGGCGCCTGACAGGGGGGAAATATTCCAAAGGGGGACACCAGTTCTGTTGACACCCCAGGATTCTCTCACTTTTAAAGGAGTTTTCTTTTACTTCCTGTTGCGTCTATAGGACAGGAAGTGAAGAGAAATGTTTCCAATGGGACGCAGATGGCAAGAAAAAAAAACACTGATGGTATATAACCCCTTACTATATCTAAAATGAAGAAGTTGGTTTGCCTTTAGTTAGACATTAAAGAGGATCAGTTGTGAAGCAGAAAAAATGTGTCTCAGACGCCTGTTTTTACCAACTGCAAGTGTAAAAAACTCCTAAGGCCCAATTCGCAAGGCATTTAAAACTGCAGCTGCAGCAAGAATCCAGGAGATGTCTGTGGCTGGGTTTTCAGGTGATTGCAGGGATGAGCAGAGGTCTGTCCAAACCTACCTGTGTTATCCCGCCAAGAAGCTGTCACTGCTCCATGAACTGTTTGCAGTCAGCTTCTTGGCAGGATAGGTCAAGCAGGTTCGGAACTTGTGTCAAGTTCATTCCTACTTGCAGAAACCTACACTTAGCACATACAAAGCAATGTGTATACATTTACAATTACATGTTGAAGCCACTTCTGTAAAGTGTGGTCCCTAACTCAAAATGATTTGAGTTCCCTGATATGGGACAGTATATAGCAATGCACAAACAGAGAGCAGGTTCAGGCCTCTTGCACATGGGAAACCTAAAAAACACAAGTTTTTAGTCATTCAGGAATTTATTTTAGTGATCTAAAGGCAGGCTATTGTTATTAATGAGCCTGTACACACAAGTGCATAAACTTGAATCGCGTCAGTGGCCAATTGGGCTTTTTATGCTCAATTACTGGTTCCTCTACCTCATATACCCCTTGTTATGCAGTTAAGTGGGAGAGGGACCTGGGTCTCCAGTTAGATGCTCAAGACTTAGATGCTAAAATTTGGCTGGTCACCAAGTTTGCCTCGCAGAATATAGTTGCCCTGCAAGCAAATTATAAAGTCCTAATAGCCAAATCTCTCCCGTCCTACACCATATTTGGTGGAGCTGGCCAACTGCTCAACCATTTTGGACTGAGATTTTTCATATCTTAGCCTACCTATTTAACTGTTCCCTGGACCCTGGTCCATCCACAGCTATACTTATTAAAAATCTGTCAGCCAGTCACTAACGTTGATAAACAAATTATAGCCAAAACAAGGAAAACCCCTTTACATCAGCATTGCTGAAACTAAGAATAGAATTACTAGAGCCATGATTGATGCCAAAGTCAAAGAAATTCTGATCAATAAGGTCAAGAAAAATGAAAATATACATCCCTACCCAAATCTCTCACCTTACACCTTTATCAATGCGGCTAAAATGCATGTTCCTTTTCACTGGAAAGACTGTTCCCCCTACCATTGCAGAATGGCTTAAACGTATATAGGCAGAATAGCGGAGATGGAAGACATAATCCAGCAGGCTAGAGACAGCCCAACAAAATATAGTAAAACATGGGCCTGTTGGACACACTTTACGAATTCCACTGAATTCAATCGTCTCTAAAAATGACTCTATAGCTTGACCCGGAGAAACCTACACTGAACCAAATGCAGAACCGCAACAATATAGTCAGTATCCCCCCCCCCCCCCCAGATTCTCACCCTACCCATACCCTCCGGAATATCCCAGAGAGCCGGCAAACTTACTTTACTTGACCCTGCTGCTACCACCTCCACCCACTCACAGTTAGATCCCAACAGGGGTGAATGGGTGATTCGGTGGCAAGAACGGCCTCCTCAAACACTCTATTTCCATTTCGGAGTACATCCTTGGCGTTCCGCATACACTAAACAGGTACTGGGCATGTCCCTCGGGTTATATTCAGTCTACATAAAGTGACATTCCCACACGTATGCTTATTTTCACTATTGTTTTGTATTACTGTGGATGTACTCACACTGTATGTAACCATACCTATGTGATCTGTTTTGCATTTAAATTCTTGTACCATGTCTTTCTTAACAATAAAAAATATTGAAAAATAAAATAAAAAATAAATAAATATGAAACTCTATGGAAACCCTGGGTAGAGCACTAGTTCCCAGATGATTTTGACATTACACTACTAACCCCCTGATTATTCTCAATATTACAACCCAAAAGCCCTCCTTTCAGGGTTCCCCTTACACCCCCCTCCCTCCCCTCGGGATTGACCTCTATCCTCTTTTATCTCACTGGCACATTCTCTCCTCTTTCCCTCGCTTCTGCTTCCTACCCCTCTTTCTCTCTTCTGACCTCCAACGGACTGGACCTTTACTATTCTGTTGGTCATAGGGACCTACCGCACTAATATAGGCTCTTTAACTCTAAGGCCGATTGGCCGCTACCTGCGACCACTCCTCAAAAACTCCTGTCTCTCCATAGGGTGACAACCGCCTCCCCACCTATTGATGTTTCTAGCAATATAGTCCCCAATCTCTTCCCCCGGCTACCTCCCTTTTCCTTAACATCACATTGGGTTTGCTTAGCAGTGAACCCCAAAACACTGGATGTTATATTGGGTCTCTTATCTTACCTCTCTTATTCACCATTGTTTTATTAGGTTAAATTTTGCCTCACTGCAACTGTATGTTATAGGATGTTTATGATAGCTTTGTTAGCTTTACCTTTCAAGCCTACATGCTATAATGGCTATCTTCATAAAGTGTTATTGTACACTCTGTTTCACCCTTTCTTTTGTTGAGACTCTTCCCTTTTGTTCTTGGTCTTTGTAAACAAACTATATTCTTCAATAAAAAGTCTGAACAGAAACTTGCATTACGTATAGATCAGTAAAAAAAATACAAATACAAATACACACATACACCACATTCCTTTGATTAAAAAAAAAACAAAAAAAGTTTTTTACATGTGTGTACCCATACGGGCAAATATGTGCATGAGCTATTACAGCCCATCCTCATGCTTTTTTTGCCAGTATCTGATATCTGATGTTCGTATATCAGTACCATGAGCAAGAACCCTTAGGCCAGCCATACATTCAGATTTCGATCCATGTATGGGCAGGCTAATTGTACCTAAGTCGATTGACTTGGGTACAACCAGCCTGTTGGATTTCTTTACATGCGATTACTGCCCACGGCTATAACTGCTAGCAGTAGCCATTGTATTCTGCCATCTGGAAAGCCCCCCCCCCCCACACACACACACACACAGCGGCATCATACAATAGGGCAGCAGGAGGCATTTCCCCATCAACATTGAATGTGTTGATGGGGGAACCAAACCATTTTCTTTCCTTCTGCCCACCCTCCATGGGTGGAAAGAAAGAAAATCGATTAATCTATGGCTTGGCCTACCTGGAGTAGTTTGCCCTCTCTTTATTAGAGGTACAGCAGTATACTAGAAGCCCAGACATGACCTTTGTAAGGCAACATATATATATGGAGACGTTATGGCTATTATCCGTTGCATATTTTATTAGAACTACTGTATATAAAGACATATATTTTTTTCTTTGGTACAATTTGACATAAAACTGTTAAAACTAATCACCTAAACAAGTAATTATTTAATATTGCATCTTGGTAGCCACATTATCATTACGGAATCTGTATACAATGAGCTTCCCATTGCCGGTTTCCTAAAGTTTGTTGTCATTAGCAACTGCTGTATATTGTTATCCTATATCAAAATGTATGTACTTAAAGATGAAAAAGAAATATTAAAATGTACTTAGCTGGTAGAACTTCCTTTGAGGCGGCGTTTCGCCCCAGCCTTTCATTCCTCTTTTGATCCAGCCAAAGTCCTAACACGTTAACAAATATCGCAGCCTGTCTCCTTTTCATAGACGGATTAGATAAATTGCTGTTATCTCAAAGAAAGTGATGCTGTTGCTCACAAATTACCAGTGAATTATTCTCCCAATGATATTATGTTCAATAAAGAACAAAAATACACTTCACTTTTTTTTTTAACAGATCTCTCAGTAGTTGTGTAGATCGGGGCTGGAGAAGGCATGTCCTTGGCTTCTTTATAATTACAGCTAAAGGTGCCTGTGTTTTACTATAAAGGAGTAAATGTGATCATGTTTAAGTAGACCTAGCACAAAATATATAATCACTTTAAAGCTGAATTACAGTTTTTTTTTGTTGTTGCGTAGTTACATTTGTCAAGCTTGTATGATACTTGTAAAACCGGGCAATCTCTCTGTAATAGTAGTCGTTACTAGTAGTCGTTACTACTACAGCAATCCTCGCTGTCTTCTAAGTCTAGTGCCGAGCAGCTGCCCTGCTGCATAGTAACCACAGGGGGTCACGCGCTTATCTTGTCTTGAATACAAGGTGTTCTCTTATTGGATGAGTGGAGAGGCAGGGTGGGATGTCACAATCTCCACCTTTGCCCAATCAGAGAATGCGTTGTGTTGCTTGAGAAAAAAGCAAGATGCTTTCCGAGCGGGTGGCCCCTATTGATCGTTCCAGTACAAAATATACAGTATATACTTACAGTACAATGGTCCAAGCTGAACCAATGTAACTATGCAAAAGATGCCTGAAATTCAATTTTAACTGCAGACATGCTAAATAATGTACAGATATTTATTACCTCTTATGGAAATCACAGTTTCTGTCCTAAAACTTCTTTTAGTTGTTTTTTGTTTTTCTCAAGATTTTTCACCTTAATGCATTCTATGCTTTAAGGTGAAAAACATTCTGTAGTGCATCAGCCCCCCAGAGCCCCAATTTTACTTACCTGAACCCGATTGTTCCATCAACAGGGACAAGCAGAGCAGCTCCATCGGCTTTCCCTGGACCTCATTGGCTGGATTGATAGCAGCAGGAGCCATTGGCTGTCAATCAAAGCCAGTGACATGGGAGCTGAGGGGGAGCAAGTCCTGCTGTCGGTGTCAATGGATGCAGCAGCAGGACTCAGGAGTGTGCCCGAATGAGTGCCCACTGGGAACGCGGCTCTTTGTGGGGGCATTCGAGAAGAGGAGAACCAGGGGCACCGCTGGGAGGGGGCCCAGAAGAGGAGGATCGGGGCCCCTCTGTGCAAAACCCTTGCACAGAGAAGGTAAGTATGACATGTTTGTTATTTAAAAAAAAAAAACGTTACAAGGCATCATCTAGGTACAGCACCAGCTCACAGATGACACGTAAATCCTGGTGCTTATGTAGTTTTTGATTATTATTATACATGATTTATATAGCGCCAACAGTTTATGCAGTGCTTTACAACATGAGGGCAGACAGTACAGTTACAATACAATTTAATACAGGAGGAATCAGAGGGCCTTGCTCGTTATTCTTGATTGTGCTTATACATGTTTAACACAGACCAGCCCTTGCTACAGTCTCTTACCTTGTGACTTTAAACAAAGTTTCAATGTATTACCTGATAACTGGAGGAGAGTAGACCGAGGAAACACTTCTTCCTGCCTGAAACAAACTGATGCTATTGCCCCAGTCTAGGTCAAGTCACTGGGCTGAAGCTCCGGTACTGCATTTAAATGATAAAAGGTACAGCTTTTTACAAAAAATTATCTCGGAGCATATAGTGCTTGGCAATAGTGTATGAATATTTATATCTTACTGGCCAACCAGGTTTATTGCCAGTAGTCAGACAGGCTAAAGAATAAGCAAGGTTGCTTTGAAACGCGTTCCGGTTGCAGCTCCAGCTTTTTCCTACTACATAAGGTGGCTGTATACCCTGGTCCCTGTGTTCCATCCATGGCTTTGGCTTTCCAGTGACAGTAGTTCTTTGCTCCCATTCTATCTCGGCTCCCTTGTTAGTGGGCAGTGTAAAGCAACCTGGTGAAGTGTTTGATCCCTGTCCCAAAGGCTACCTGACCGTCATGCTGAGCTCTATTTCATCTTTGTGAGTTATTTTTTTTAAATATTTTCTATTAAAATAACACTTTAAATGCTACTCTATGGTTGTTGCACTTCTCTCCTGCTTCCCATTTATTGACGGTAGTGCATGCTGTTGATAGGTAAAAATATTTAGGGGGATCCAGTCGAAGGTCTCTTGCTCTCCTTTGCTCGTGGAGGATATGTGTTCAGCTGTTCTCTGACCTCCCAGGCCTGTTGCCTTTGAAGGATACTCGTGCTCAAAGAAGAAAGGCCCACAAAAAGTCAAGGATACAAACCTTAGGTGAAATGTTAGTCAATGAGCCACCTGGGGGTCCCTAACTGTGTCAAGTGGGTGAGTGGGTGGTACATTATTGACCATTAAGTGGTGGGTATGCTGGAACCTTAGGTGAAAATAATCTTTGTGTTTCAATTTGATATTGCCACAACTGTACTGATGAGCCACCCGGGCAACCAAGTGATATGTAGGCTGCTTCAATACAGAGAGGAACTAAAACAGAAGCCTCAGGAAGTAAATGCAGTGTTTAGTCCAAAAAGCGTGATTTTATTCCAAACCTATGTTGAGTAAATGATCCATTGTGTTTTGCGGGCCACACAGCTAGAATTTTATAAATGTTGATGTGGAGTGAGTGATGATGAATGCGATATATAATTACGGTATTCCTGCGCTACCATGTGCGAGAGGCAGAGGGTGGAACTGCTGCAAGCAACGAATAAGGTTCAGACCATAAGACCCATAAGAGAATAGAATAAGGTGGGGGTTGGTGCTGCAAGGTTCCCATCAGAATAGAAAAATGTGCTAGTACAAAGTCAATGGAAATAAATTAATAATGCAAACAATAAAGTGGCTGATATCAAAAGTGCAGAGTGCATAAATACAATGCTAATAACACACGTGATAAGACTTATATGCAAACGGTATGCAAATCGTAACATAAACAATAATAAATAGGGTGACTGGTATCAAAGTGCAAAGTGCAAAAATAAAATGCTAATAACACTGTGATAAATCTGCTTAGTATACTATGTGTACAAAAAATAAATAAACTGTGCAAAATTGCAAAATCAAATGTGCAATATCAGCAACAAAACTTCCTGTGCAAAGTGCAAATGGTCTGTGCAAAATGCAATAAAATGTGCAGAAAATAATCAGATCTAAAATTGTGCCGGCTGCAATTATACAGAGCAATTATACAAAGCCTGTAGCAAAATACATAGGCCTGGATTCACAAACGTCTTACGCCGGCGTATTTAGAGATACGCCGTCGTAAGTACAAATGTGCGCCGTCGTATTGTTAGGCCGATTCGCAAAGCTAGATACGTCGTAAAACAAGACTTCAGCAGCCCGACGTAACTTGCCTATGCCAGCGTATCGTGGCGCTGGACGCATTCGGCGTACCCATGTTAAATATGCAAATTAGTAAGATACGCCGATTCACGAACCCCATCATTTGCATGGGGTCACGCTTCATTATAATATATCACGCCCACTTACAGCCGGCTTCCACCTACTTTGACTTATGTCGGCTTACGCCGAAAACTATACGCTACGCCGGCACAACATTCAGCGCATATTCTTTGAGAATACCATGCTTGCCTCTCAACATTGCGCCGGCGTAGCGTAAACAAGATACGCTACGCCCTCACAAAGATATGCCTCTCTACATGAATCCGGGCCATAGTATTTAAGCACAGGGCTGGCATGACTGGGGTAGCAGGGAACAGCACTATGGGGTTAAATTTAGTGGGAGTGATAATGGCAGGCTAGGGGGGTAGCCAGAGTTAGTTTCCCCGGGGTTGGAGGGGTGTGGGGGAGGTCTGCAGGTCAGTTGCTGGACAGCATTAGAAGAGGAAGCTCCCACCCTCATGTCCTAATATGTTGGGATTGTATATAATTAGGGTGTTTGGGGAAGTATTGGCGGTTGAGTATCTTTAGAAGGTAGTAGACATTTTGACCAATTTGGCATAAGTGGGGAACCATCAAGGTATGGGATCCTCGGTTGATGCCAGTTAACCGTGGTTTAGCTGGCATCGGTTGATTGGTATCATGGTGGGGAAGGTTCAGAGTGCTATGGTCCTTGAGCCGGCGCACTGCGACTACGAAGGAAATATGGTCAATGCCTTCAAGGATCCTTAACAGGGTGATAATGGTATCTGTGAAGGATTGGGTAGTGTAAATAAAGATGTTTGGTTAATATGGTTAGCGTTAATTTGTTAATAAAATGGTTGTTGTGGCCAATTTTACTCCAAAATGGATGTCACCTGTTTATTCCTAGTTTGAGGTAGAGTTTTGGTTTATATGTCAATAGGCGGTTTATTCGGCTTACCATAGTCAAATCTGGTCCAAAGTGTGCAAAATGCAATCAAACTGTGAACCGAATACAATGAATTTTGTTCTCCTTTGTGCAAATGAGCATTCCAACGTGCAAATAACAGAAGGTGCTGGAGAGATAAATATCTCCTCTTCGTGCAAATACACACGCTAGTGAAAGTGGCCTCTTACCTTGTGGTAATGAGGCAAACCGTATGTATGTATACACTTGTAATGACTGCTTCTCCCTTGTATTCCTGGACCAATGTGGGTCTGCACTTTTCTTTGTCTCTCAGTGGATGCAAAGAAGAGTGATAAAAGAAGTTGGGTTCCAGATAGTGTAGTATTTTTTAACAATAGGCGTTTTTTATTAATAAAGCAATAAGGGTACACACATAAGCATAACATAAAATACAATGGACTTATCTCCACGAACGGGCGAGCTCGTTAGCCTACGTCAGCCTGAGTGCCTTTCCGTCCCTACGCGTGGCGTCACGGTCACGGTCACGGTCACGTGACTTCATCAGGGTATGATGAATGAGTGCAAAGACTCTACAGGGGACAACTTGATCGCCTTCAGCAACTGGTTGGGCTGATCCATATAGACAGAAAGACTGATGCCGCGTACACACGGTCGTTTTTTGCGATGAAAAAAAACAACGTTTTTTAAAACGTCATTTAAATTGATCGTGTGTGGGCAAAACGTCGGTTTTTGTCTTTAAAAAAATGACCAAAAAAAAATTCCAACATGTTTGAATTTTTTGTGTCGTTTTTCAAAACGTCGTTTTTGGTTTCACAAAAAGTCACCGTGTGTAGCAAAAACGTCGTTCAAAACGACGTTTTTCAACCCGCGCATGCCCAGAAGCTAGTTATGAAGCGAGCTTCAATGGAAAAGTGTGGTGAACGTAACCTTGCTTTTTGTGAAAAAACGATGGTGTGTATGCAAAATTGTCTTTGAAAAGTGACGTTTCAAAAACGTCGTTTTTTACTTCACAGAAAACGTCGTTTTTTTTCATCGCAAAAAACGACCGTGTGTACGCGGCATGAAAGGCTCTACCTCAATTCTCTAACTCTACAGGGTTAAGCCTAGTAAGTGAATGAAACTCGGTAAACTGGTCCTTTGGTCTGTCTTCTGGATGAATGATGTTTATCAGGACACTAAACATTATGGTGTGCCGCCATGTTTTTTTTTTTGAGTGGACTATTTTGGTGAACAGTTGAGGTGAGATATTTAATGGCGGCAGCACCCGGCCTGGGAGGACACTAGTAAGTCACTTGGGAGTATCTATCTTCTATGAATGGATCAAAAATTATAACCTTGATTATCTTACTAATTAGAGAAGGGCTGAGAACAATATAGAGTTCCGTTAGTTATGATGTGCTAGACTCACATCAATTTCTTTTTTATTTAGGTAATGGTTCCTTTCCCGTTCTCTGCTTTGTTGTACATCTTTTCTAACAAACTTAATTCCCCAAGTCTGGTGTGTCAGCCAGTATAAACAACACTTGATGAATGAGATTCAAGGTGTTCAGTCACCTGAAGCATGTGTTTGAAGTAGCAGCGCACTGCCCCAGGACTATGTTTTCACAGCTGCGAGAGCGTTTCCAAAGCTCTCCCTCTTGGCCCAGCTCTGTGCTATGACTTTAGACTCTTAGCTCAAAAAAAAAAAAAACCTGGACAATTTCAAAAGGAGAGGAATGAAACAGGAGACAGTCGTTTTTGATGTTTCCGAGCCAAAAAAATAGCTCAAAGTAAATAAATGAAGTACATTTGAAAGTGCTGTACCTAGGTGGGCCGTATATCTCAGAAACATTCACTTAAGGGCCCATGCAGTTATTAACTGTAGGGATGAAAGGATATCCACTGATTACACAAGCGTATTGTAATTGGGGCTCTTTTTATGGCTGGATTGATTGTTTCCATAGGAGCTCTTGTACCTGAGGAGAAAAATATATAAAAGAAAATGGTTCTGTGGGGCCGAAGCAAGGAATTGTGGGTAAACTGAACTTTTGCAGTGAAATAGGAGCAAGATAATTAAAGTAAACCTATTATGGTGGAAATGCTGGGGCTTATCTCCTTCAAACATGTGAGTTGGTTGACTGTTATGATGACCTTCTTCAATGCTTTTTACGTGGCAAAAGTATGTAGATCAAGGACAGCTAAAGCTGGAATTTAGCTAGAAATTATTTTTATCCCTACAGCTTTATTGACCTAACGTACCTATAATGAAGTATATTCAGGGCCACCATCAGGGGGTACAGGCAGTTCACCTGTAAGGGTCTCAGAGGTCCCCAGGGGCCCGGATGGCAACCCCCTTTGTTTGTTTTTTTAAATAAAAAACTTTTTTTTTTAAGGGCCAAGAGGTCCCCAGGGCTCCGGGTGGCAGCCCCCCCCCTTTTTTATATAAATATATATATATTCTGTTTTTATTAAAGGGCCCGGAGGTCCACAGGGCCCCGAATGGCAACCCCCCTTTTTTTTTTTTTTTTTTTTTAATAAAAAAACTTGTTTTTGTTATTATTAAAGGGCCAAGAGGTCCCCAGACCCCCGGATGGCAACCCCCCCTTTTTTATATAAAAAAGTTTGTAATATATATATATATAGGTTTTTTTTTTCATTAAAGGGCCCGCAGTTCCCAAGGAGCACGGGTGGTTACATCCCTTTTTTATATATATATATATATATATATTTTTTTTTTTTTTAATAAAAAAAAATATTTTTATTAAAGGGCCCAGAGGTCCCCAGGGCCCCCGTTGGCAACCCCCCTTTTTTTTTATATAAAAAAGTTTGTATTTATATATATATTGTAACAGTAGGAGCTACTGTCACGGTAAAATGGACACAGGGTATTCACATTCGAGATGTGCAAGACTACAGAGCATAGCTGTGGACTGGAGAAGACTGCTTTTGCAGCTTTCTCCAGGTTTTGGTAATCTGTCATGGGGCTCTTTAGTTTGGAGATTCCACAGTGTCTGGGGTGGGATGGAATCTCCAACCCTGTATCCAGGCTTTGTTCATTACCAGCAGGGTGTGTGCTCAGGTGAGCACAGCCCTTTATAATAAGAGTGTAGGAAGATCTCATGGCTCCCAGTTGGAGACAGCTCCACAGGAAGAGACAGGAGGTCTCCAGGAATCAGAGAGGCTGTAGGAGACAGCCAGAACCTTGTGTAGACGCTGAAGGGAAGCCGTCTACGTTGAGAAGTCCGCTAGTCTGGGTGACCAGGACAACGTGCAGAAGTACTGCTACAGAGAGCCAGGTGGGCTAGCATTTTCTGTTTTGTATGTGATGGAGAAGAACCCCTGCATGGGAAAACGCTTTTTTTATTTTGCCTTTTTAATAAAAAGGGCTACCATGCCCTTAAACATAGTTCCTGGCTGGAGTGAATCGCTTAAAAATCGCATATCCCACTTGAGCTAACAACCCCCAACCTTACAATATATATATATCCAAACCCCCCTGACCTCAATTCACGGTGGCAGCAGGGGGCCCATGCCTGAAGCTGTGTAAGGGGCCCCATAATTCCTGATGGGGGCCCTGAGTATATTCCACATCGTGCAGACAGCTGGATCCTGGAGAAAATCTTCACTGCAGGGAGCCCCGTGTAGCTGGCCAGCTAGAACCTGTCCTAGGTAGCTAATATAACCTACATGTATATACACCTAAACCTGCTAGGAACCTAAATGTAGTGCACAGGTGTACATGTGAGAGACAAAAGCAGAGTTATTCACTGTGATTTTATGCGTGGATGTCATATAACAGTTGTATGTTGTGTTCACAGAAGCAAAGAAAAAATATGCCTTTAAGAATCGTTTACCGTATTTATATGACAGCAAGAGGTAAGCAATAACACAGTAGAATTCATGCCAGAAAGCATAGAGTTAAGCTTTTGTGACTCATCAGGGGCCTTGGCCAATCACAGCTCAGTCAGTCAGTCAGTGACAGTGGGAGAGTAGGACGCTCCGGCCTCCCGCACGAGTCGCTCTCGCCAGGGACCAGTCAGCCAGACAGTCAGGCAGGCTCCCTCCACCCCTCCAGGGACTCATTAGGCTTCCCCTGACTTGCTTGATCCCCGCTGGCTCCCTCCTTCATCCCTTCGCCAGGGAGCCAAGTCCTTTTCAGGACAAGCTGCGGCAGCTTTTCCAACCCCCCCACAGCTCTCCCTCTTTCATCCGTACCCCCATACTACCCCCCCCCACTCAGTGCTACCCCCCCAGTGCTATCCCCGCAATTCCACGCCATTCGGGCGTTTCTTTACACTTCCGCGCCGGCCTGTGAGGATTCGCGGCAGCCGCGATTTAGGAAAGGCCACGGCTTCACCTGCGGCCTAGCGGCGCACCGCTCCTCACGCCCGGCAACCGGCAGCAAATCACCTCAACGGCCCAGAAAGCCTCCTCCTACCCCAGCAAACCCCCCCTCTCCTCCCAGCTATTCTTCCCGGCCCCCCAGGCAGCACCGATCCACTTAATTAGGTGGACCCCAGTCTGGATCCTGCTGCCTGGTCGGCGGCCATCTTGGTACACCCAGCCCCAAACCCCTTTCCATAACACTATTAGGACTTGATCCAGGGTTCGCCGATCGCCTCTTAAGGGGTCAGGAAGGAATTTTTTCCCCGCCGTAGCACATTGGCATTGCAAGGCCAGGGTTTTTTGCCTTCCTCTGGACCAAGCCTGGGTGGAGGATTCAGTCACTTCTTGAAAATCCTCCACTCCCCCCCCCCCCCCCCCGGTATATGGCGACCATGGTCAATCTGCAATACACGGCAGAGACCATTTGGGACTTGAAGCAATATGCCGCATTTTTACCAGCCATTACCAAAAAAAAACTAAAAATTCTGCGCCTTTTGAGAAACGATCGGAGATCGACTATCAAACATCACAGCCGCCTACCCCAGCCTAAGCACATATCATGTGCGTTGATCAACACCAGATCGGCAGTAAAACATCGATTAGAAATCCATGATTTCATTCTACAATACGATTTAGACTGCCTCTTTATTACAGAGAGCTGGCTCACAGCCGACTGTAACACCATTTTAGGAGAAATGGTGCCAGAAACCTACCGTATTATAACGGAAAACAGAATAGGGCAAAGAGGAGGAGGACTGGCGGTGATCCACAAGTCCCATCTTACGATCATTAAACCAGTCCTTCAAAACCCTCTTCCATTCATGGAAACCCTTACGCTGAAGCTGGAAATAAACTCCCAGGAGACAGTACAGATTTTACTCTGCTATAGACCACCCGGCCCAAAATCGCAGCTTTTACTATCATTGACGGACTTCATCTCTACCTATACCCTTAACAGCAAACACCTTTTGCTGCTCGGGGATTTTAATCTTTGGGCCAATTCATCACAAGACCCCATTGCCGACGCCTGCATTGAACATCTAGGAGGATTAGGGCTACAGCAATTAGTATGTGGGCCCACACATACTTCAGGTCACACCCTCGATCTTATTTTCAGGCAAAATCTGGAAATAAAAATCTTGGAAAAGGAACTATTGCCATGGACAGACCACCATGCAATTAAATTCATTATTTCCGATTTCCCTCCCTTAACAAAAACATCAAAACCAGTGACAACACACTGGACTAGATGTCAGAAGAAGCTCCATTCGGAACTCTTCAAAACCACGTTAAGGAATAAAATAAAAACAATTCAGCCGAACCAAACGGCTGTAGAAACACTGGATGCCATAAACACAGCCCTATTACAGTCAGCTGACTTAATAGCGCCGAAACATAAAACCTGCATCCGAAAAAATACCTCCAGCTGGTTCAACAACCAATTGGCGTTATTAAAACAAGAGCGTAGAAGGGCGGAAGCCGCCTGGAAGAGAAGCTCTTCAGAGGCGAACCTCTCCATCTACAAGGCATCAACCAGGAAATACCACAAAGAAATTTTCAAAGCCAAGAAAAATTATTTTTCCGAGGCTATCAACAGCGCCCTAAATCGCCCCCGCGAGCTCTTCAGATTGATCAATCAGACCATGAATCCAAGATGTCTAGAAGCCCCCAACTCTGACACCCAAGAATTTTGCGATGAATTGTCGGATTACTTCATTAATAAAATTGAGGCAATCCGGGAAAGCATTCAGCAGAACCAAACCCCCCCCAATCCCTCCCGTAATCTTTCACACAGCACCATCAATATTTCGCCACAATCAGGTAAGTTCACCCTGGAACCCATTACTATACAGGCCACAAAGATTATCATTGATTCTTTGCGTAACGGCACAGCGCCAAATGATATCATCCCCACTAAACTGCTGAAGGAATGCGCCGACATCCTGGCACCTCCGATCACGCAGCTCATAAATCAATCCTTCAAGGAAGGCATAGTGCCCTCCCAGTTGAAAGAGGGCATAATTCAACCCATTCTGAAAAAACATACCCTTGACCCCAAGGACCCAACTCACCGCCGTCCCATAACAGGCCTAAATGTCCTCTCAAAGGTAATGGAGAAAGTAGTGGTACAACAGCTGCAACAGCATCTAGATACCCACAACCTACTAGATCCATACCAATCTGGCTTCCGTCCTGGACACGGGACGGAAACAGCACTGCTCAAAATATGGGACGACGCCCTCGAGGCCGCAGACGAAGGCGAATCCTGTCTCCTGGTCCTGTTGGACCTAAGCGCAGCCTTCGACACTGTAGACCATAAGCTATTACTGACTCGACTAGTCGAAGTAGCCAGAGTCGCAGAAAGCGACTTATCTTGGTTCTCCTCTTTTTTGGAAAACCGATCGCAAACTGTGAAGTTGGGATCTTTCACTTCCGAGAAACGCACAGTATCGTGCGGAGTCCCACAAGGATCGCCTCTGTCGCCGGTGTTATTCAACATCTATCTTCGTCCCCTTTTTGAAATAATTAGCAGCCAAAAACTGCTTTATCACTCATATGCAGACGATACGCAACTATATTTCCACATATGCAATAAAAAGGATCATCACCTCAATCTAGAGACATGCCTCTCTTTGATAGAGAACTGGATGACAAAGAGTTACCTAAAACTCAACGGAGCAAAAACAGAACTTCTACTGTTTCACGCCAAGCGCACAAATCACCCGGGGACAACTTGGATACCCCCGCCCATTTTGGGCAAAATCATCACCCCTAGCACCAAAGTCAAAAGTCTTGGGGTCATTTTTGACTCCTACATGACAATGGATGCACAAATAGGGTCTGTAGTCAGCGGATCTCACCATCTGCTACGCCTACTACGCAGACTTACTCCTTTCATCCCCAAAGAAGACGTACCAGTCGTGGTGGGAGCAATTGTGAATTCAAGATTAGACTATGCAAATGCTCTTTACCTCAGACTCCCCAAGTACCAAATCGCTCGTCTTCAAGTCGTGCAAAATACGGCCGCTAGACTTGTGACTGGAAAAAAACCATGGGAATCAATCTCACCTTCTCTGAGATCCCTTCACTGGTTGCCAGTAAAAGACAGAATTGTTTTTAAAACTCTCTGCCTAACGCATAGATGTATTCATGGGAATGCCCCCCATTATCTATGTGAAAAAATAAAAGCTCACAATCCCAATCGCGTTCTGCGATCCACCAATCAAAATCTGCTCCAGATTCCGAAAGCCAACTTTAAGTCCAAAGGAGAAAGAAGATTCGCGCTCCAAGGTCCCAGACTATGGAACGCTTTACCGACCAGTATTCGGTTGGAGGAGAACCACCTCGCATTCAGGAGAAAGATCAAGACTCATCTCTTTTGATTTCAAAAGAGAAAGGAACAACAAGCGCCCAGAGGCGATTAAATTCGCATGTGTTGCGCTATACAAGTTTTTCATTCATTCATTCATTCATTCATTCATTCACAGCTAATCTCACATTGAGCAGAGTCTTGACCTATCACAGCCACCTTTGCATCCACTATGTCTGGGAGGTTCCTCAGCACATGTGCTGCAAATTCATTCCACATGGAGAGAACAGAGCAGAGCAGACACAAAGCCAGAGTTCTGTTTTATGGAAGCAAAAGGGGCCAAAATAGGTATGTCATACAGTTATATAAATGTTCCTATTGTAAATAGTGTAGTTAGAACTGTATACTGATCTAGTTGTGTGTTCACTTGTAGTTCCACCATACCTTAATGCCTTCAAACAAACTCATATCTCCAAACCAAACAAACTAATTCATGAACTAAATGCAACCTCACCAAACCCTGCAAACCACAGAGTTATAACTTTCAGAGAAATCAGAGAATGCTTTAATAACTTACAGAGAGAGAGTAAATACTGAAGAAAGAAATATATCCACCATCTTATGTTAAATGACAAGACTGAATATTTGAACCACCACTTTCTGTTATACTTCATTCAACATGTGTTTTTGTACATGGACTGTCTGCTGCAAAGCAGCAGTATTATATATGAAGAAAAGTGAAATTAATAAAGAAGTTATTTTAAGCATTTGGTGTGATCTTTAAACCTACTGCTTCCATAGAACGGTGCTAGAGGAATTTCAGAGTAATAGACAGTCTTGTTAGACTGAAAAGTCAGAGATATCACAATTCTTCTAATGCCACAGCGCATGAGGCACTTCATAGTGCTGCGCCTGCCACACACCCCCCTCTTCCACTCACATAACTTCCTGCATGCAGACGGTTAATAGCTTCAGGTCTCTGCATTAATGCATTAGCACAGGGGTCTCCAAACTTTCTAAACAAAGTGCCAGTTTACTGTCCTTCAGACTTTAGGAGGGCCGGATTGTGGTCATTGGAAGTAGAAAAAGGTCCTGACGTCAGTGCTAAAAAACAATGCCCCATATATTGTCTCAGTGGGAGGAATTGTGCTCCTTTATTGGTGTCATTGGGAGAAATTGTGCCCTATCATTGGTATAATTGGGAGAAAGTGTGCACATTATTTGTGTCATTGGGAGAAATTATCCCCCATTTGGTGTCATTGGGAGAAAATGTGCCCCATCATTGGTGTAATTGAACCACATTGTTGGCATCATTGGGAGAAATTGTGACCCATTATTGGAGCCATTGGGAGGAATTGTGCCCGTTCATTGGTGGAGGAGGGCGGATTTGTGCCCCATTATTGGTATCAGTGGATAAAATAGTGTCTCAAGGGCCAGATAAAAGCAGGCAAAGGGCCACATCTGGCCCCTGGGCCGCAGTTTGGAGACCACTGCATTATCGTGTCATTCAAAATGTGTGTTACCACAATAGATGTGAGTGGGCCCTTAGTAGCTGACCTGAAAATTGGGGGTCGATTTACCAAAACTGGAGATGCCAGATGAAGCCGTATTAGGAGAAGCGCGTCAGGAGGGGCTCTGCTGATGCCACTGCGTTATTTTGATCTTATTTGCTTTGACTTGTCTTCTCAAATGTGAGTGACCATTTTATATTTTATTTAATAAATGACCACTTTTTAAACGGAATTATACTATGTGGCCCAATTTCTCTCCATAACATATGTTATACTGGGAGGATTTGTGTATGAAGTAACATTGCCTAAACCCATGGTGGATACCCATTGATGTCAATATAGTGGGATATCGTCGCCTGGTCTCACTGCCTGGCCCCATTGGAAGCTGTGCTTGCTGTACCTCTCCCTGGGTGTGTTACACCAACAAGCTCATTCCATACTTCAGGCATATGCCCTGCTGGGTCCATCTTGTCTGGTAAGCCTTTGATCTTCATGGTGGTGGATTGCCTACAGACAACTATATACAGAGTCACTTTTATCACAGTGGATCAATTTCGGACTTTATATTTCATTTCTTCACTAGCGCTTTTTTGGTTTATTTCCACCTTTGGTGCTTTACTTTGTATTTATTATGTTTATTTATATAACATTGGTTATTTATTCACTGTATTCATTTGGTGCATTTTCAACCTACACATATTTATTTGGATCATGTCCAAATTTTGAATAACACAATTTTGTTCAGTCAATGATCTTATGACAATGATATTATCACTGCAGGCATCATTCAGATATCGCCGTCTTCAGCCGGTGATTCTGTGCACCAGAAGAACGATCAAAGTTCCGCCGCTCGATTGTTCTTCTAGGCAGCGGGAGGGGGCGCCCCCCCCCCTCCCGCTGCCATCCGGTGCTTCTCCGGGCTCTCCCTTGCCATCAGGGGCCAGGAGAGCGAATCGGCCGGCGCTCGTTGGTGAAGCATAAAGATGACTGGTGACCAGACGGTCACAGTCATCTCTATGACCGTCGGAGGACCGGGCGCGACGTTATGACGTCACACACGGTACCAGGAAGTAAACCAAGCCGCTATCCCGGCTGACGGCATTTAATCAGTGATTTTTTTTCCACCGATTTCATGCTTGTAAGCCTGTAGGAGAGATGTGGGGTCTTATTGACCCCACATCTCTCCATAAAGAGGACTTGTCACAGTGATTCCTATTACAAGGGATGTTTACATTCCTTGTAATAGGAATAAAAGTGATAAAAAAAAGTGTAAAAAAAAAAATGAAGTAAAAAAAAAAAAATACATTTTTTTTTAAAACGCCCCTGTCCCGGTCGCTCGCGTGCAGAAGCGAACGCGTATGCAAGTCCCACCCACATATGTAAACACCGTTCAAACCCCACATGTGAGGTATCATTGCGTGCGTTAGAGCGCGTGCAATGATTCTAGCACTAGATCTCCTCTGTAACTCAAAAATAGTAACCTGTAAAAAAATTAAAGCGTTGCCTATTTAAGTAGCGAAGTTTGGCGCTATTCCATGAGTGTGCGCAATTTTAAAGCGTGACATGTTAGGTATCTATTTACTCGGCGTAACATTGTCTTTCACATTATACCAAAAAATTGGGGTAACTTTACTGTTTTGTTATTTTTTAATTCTTTTTTTTTTTAATTATTGCGCAAATACCGTGCGAGAAAAAAAGTTGCAATGACCGCCATTTATTCCCTAGGGTGTCTGCTAAAAAAAAAGATATAATGTTTGGGGGTTCTGATTAATTTTCTAGCAAAAAAATTGTGATTTTTACATAAAGGAGAAAAGTGCCAAAATAGGCCCGGTAACAAAGTGGTTAATTTTAAGTAAATACAAGCAATTTATGGAAAGGAAAACACGTCTTTAAAATACTTTATTTTTCTGTGCTTTTACCTGCAATTTTTTAAATTGGTGACTGGGTCTCTTTATTGCACTGCTATGAGACAATCAAATCCAATCCCCTCTGAGTGAGACCTATGGCTCTGCAATCAGCAAAGCTGATACTCCTTGCTGCTTGGACAGATCTAGCTGTGCCGGAGCAAGCAGAATATGGGACCTCTGCAGGTAGTCCACTGCTTCCACACAGAGAGCAAGGTTCCTTCTCTGCAGTGTGCTGGCAGGAATAGGTTATTCTACTCTTTCTAAAGAAAATGAACTGTAAACTTTGCACACATTTTATTTTGAGTCACATTGACTGTTTGTAGCTTAATTTAACTGAAAGTTCAGCTGGGCTATAATACATGTGGACTTCATTCAGTTTTATTCAGCTGTATTTTCAGAGGTAAATTCAAAATAAAAATTGTAATTGGTGGAAAATTACATTGCATTTGTCCATGTTACTATGCTTGTGGTCATCTTATGTGATCACATTCTATATTTCTACACGCATCTCTTCCTTTTATGTTAAAAATATATATCCTACTGCAATATATTATACAGTACATGTATTTTTATTTTTTATATACAGTAAAACCTTGGATTGTGAGCATAATTCGTTCCACAAACATGCTTGTAATCCAAAGCACTTGTATATCAAAGCGAATTTTCCCATAAGAAATAATAGAAACTCAAATGATTTGTTCCCCAACCATTAATTCATAAGTCCTTCAGTTTACAGTCCATATAAAAAGATTACAGCATTGTGATAGGTTGTGTAACCACAAAATGTCCATCCACAAATGGAAGCCTCCAAAAGGGGATTAGAAGCAAAATGCAACAGGAGCTACAGAGTATAAAAGAGAGAGAGGTGCCTCTAAGTAAGGGGGTTCTGTGCAGACTATAATGTAAGGGGGGTCTGTGTGGACTCTGATGTAAGGGGGCTCTGATGTAAGGGGGGGTCCTGTGCAGACTCTGATGCAAGGGGGGTCTGTGTGGACTCTGATGTAAGGGGGCTCTGATGTAAGGGAGGGTCCTGTGCAGACTCTGATGTAAGGGGGCTCTGATGTAAGGGGGGTCTGTGTGAACTATGATGTAAGGGGGGGGGGGGTCTATGTGTACTCTGATGTACGAGGCTCCACAAGGGGATTAGAAGCAAAATCCAGCAGAAACTACAGAGTATAAAAGAGAAGAGAGGCGCCTCTAAGTGTAGCAATATGTTGCTAAATGTTGTATCTTCATTTAATGTAACCATATTGCTACACTTAGATGCGTCTCTCTTCTGTTTTGTACTCAGTTGTGACATGACGCTACTTGTATATCAAGTCAAAATGTATTTAAAAAATGTTGCTTGTCTTGCAAAACACTCTTAAACCAAGTTACTCTCGAACCAAGGTTTTACTGTATGTAGTAATAAAAGAAATATAAAAATACAAATAAAAATGTATTTGTGCTTGCCAGACCTAAAGAAAAATGTAAAACTATGGGCAAATTAAATGAAGACTGTAAACTAAGTAGCCAACATGTAAAAACACAAAATATGATTGGTTGTTCTTCATCCTTGCCCTTTGTTGGCACTTTACTGTAAGATCTGTACATAAATCGGCTAGTCAAGAAAAAGACAAGATGTGTGGCTTGGTTTCAATGCCAATAGGGAGGGCAGCGTGTATTTTGTATTTATTTTTTACATTTTCTTTCTGTACTGCACTGAAAATAAATAAGATGAGAGTAGATCAAGATTCAGCCAAATCACCAGAACTGTCAAATGTGTAGATTGAGAAAGAGCCAGGACTATATTCACCATGAGGGGCTCATGAGCCACTGCCTTGGGCTAAGGCAGAGAAACACTTAAGAAAAACATATGGCATCTGTTTTCAATCTGTTCTTTTTCTTTTTTGTTATGCATGGGGACCTTTGGACACCTTGGCCCAGATTCTCAAAGAAGTTACGTCGGCGTATCTCGAGATACGCCGCGTAACTTCTAGGATGCGCCGGCGTATCTTTTTTCTGTATTCAGAAAGCAAGATACCCCGGAATTTTGCTAAGATCCGACTGGCGTAAGTCTCTTACGCCGTCGTATTTTAGTTGCATATTTACGCTGGCCGCTAGGTGGCGCTTCCGTCAATTTACGCGGCAAATATGCAAATGAGCTAGATACGCCGATTCACGAACGTACTTGCGCCCGGTCGCATTTTTACGTAAGTGTATGTCCGGCATAAAGTTACCCCTGCTATATGAGGCGTACGCAATGTTAAGTATGGACGTTGGGACAGCGTTGAATTTTTCGTCGTTTACGTCGTTTGCGTCGTTTGCGTAAAACGTTCACGAATAGGGCTTTGCGTAAGTTACATTCACGTCGAAACCAATGAGTATTTGCGGTGTAATTTTGAGCATGCGCACTGGGATATGTCTACGGATGGCTCATGCGCCATTCCTTAGAAACGTCATTTACGTGGGGTCATGGTTGATTACAATACAACACGCCCACTCCAAGCCTACTTTGAATTCCGCGGGCTTACTCCGGCCAATTTACGCTACGCCGCCATAACTTAGGTGCTTTGTGAATACGGCACTTGCCTCTCTAATTTGCGGCGGCGTAGTGTAAAGAGGATACGCTACGCCCGCACAAAGATACGCCTCTGTACGTGAATCTACCCCCTTGTGTGAAAACATAGATTAGACCTAAGAGAGAAGACTTGAAGATGCTGCTGAGAAAAGTCTCAAGAGAAGTCATCTCTTTTACTGCAGGCTTTTGGCTTGTGTAGCTCTGCAAAACCTAGACCAGCCTTTCTCAACCAGGGTTCTGTGGAACTCTAGGGTTCCTCCAGAGGTTGCTAGGAGTTCTTTGAAAAATGAGCAGCTTCTGCCTCTCAGATAAGTAATCACTAACACCAATGAACTTTTTAGCCATCAGTAAGAGATTCTTCCCAATGACCACAAAAGTAAGAAGCAGGCCGGACTGGCCATAGGGCAGAGCGGGCATTTCTCCGGTGGGCTGGGACCACATGAGCCGGGGCCGCCTGCTCCGTGGCTTCTTGATGTCCAGGCCGCACAGCGGTAGGTAAGTGGCGACCGCGGCCTGGACAGGGTTAATACAGGCCACGGCCGCCTCTCGCCTACTGCTATGCGGCCATACCTGTGTCTTTTCCGGCCGGAAAAGATGTCGGTAGCGGCTGCATGGGCTGAGCTGTCTCACACACAGCTCAGCCTCAGAGCCGCACTGACAGTTCCGCTCTCTGCTCGGATGGACTGCTCCTCCTCCTCCCACCCCTCTGCTGTCTGCCCCACCCACACACTCGGGGAGATGTGAAGGAAGTTTGCATGCATGCTACAGACAGCCTGTGCCCGAGCCTCCATCCTGGGGTGAGTAAGATCACCCTCTTTGCTGCATCCCACTGTGTAAAACAAATTTAAGGGGTTTGATGTAAGCAGACTCTGATGTAAGGGGGCTCTGTGCAGACTGAGATGTAAGGGGGCTCGGTGCAGACTCTGATGTAAGGGGGGTCTGTGTGGACTTTGATGTAAGGGGGCTCTGATGTAAGGGGGGTCCTGGGCAGACTGTGATGTAAGGGGGCTCTGATGTAAGGGGGGTCCTGGGCAGACTCTGATGTAAGGGGGCTCTGATGTAAGGGGGGTCTGTGTGGACTCTGATGGAAGTGGGCTCTGATGTAAGGGGGGTCTGTGTAACTCTGATGTAAGGTTGGTCCTGTGTGGACTCGGATGTACGGGGTCTAATGTAAGAGGGGTCTGTGCGGACTCTGATGTACGGGGCTCTGATGTAAGGGGGGTCTGTGTGGACTCTGATGTATGGGGCACTGATGTAAGGGGGCAGGAGGAGCTTGAGATCTGCACAGTGAGCAGACAGTAAAAGGGGGCACTGTGATTACAGAGTAAAGGGGGGGGGATAATTGCAGAGGCACTGTAATATAAAGGGGTATGCCTGTAAAGGGGCACTGTAATCACTACAGTGCCACTTCACAGTGCTGTCCTTCACATTACACTGTGGAGGACAACGACACCAGCCACCCCCGCAAATTTCTACCGGATACACACCCTCCGCTTCCTGAAAATAGTCTTATAAATCAGATCGCCAGCTTTACTGGAAAGCATGCACCTAAATAAAGGCATTTTCAGATTGTTCCACATTTTTTTCTTATAAATTTACAGAGAAAAAGCTTAGGGATACAGCCAACTGTGCCTCCAGTTTCAAGATACCTTCTTACGTAACAAAAATAAACACACGGCAAAACATGTTTAATTTTATGTTTTTCTGCGTCCAGATTTTTTAGAACGATTCGGCTAGTTTTAAAACTCCCTTTGCATTCCCTCTTTTCAGCTTCTAAAGCTGTTTTTAGTTCTATAACCTCTTCTGCTTTCCATTAGCGAGAAAACACACACTGGTTGCTAGGGACAAAACCACAGTAAAATATTAAATTTCATGTTTAGTAGATATTACCTCTGCTACATTCTGAAACATGTAATAACTCTATGAAATTACTTCTTTAAAAAAAAAAAAAGTAGGGGAGAGAGCTCAGCAAATGTGTGTTTTTATCCTATCCTAGGGCTATAATGAAGTTAACATCTATTTAAAGTACTGTCCTTTTCCCAGTAATTCATGTAAGATACAACAATTACAATGCACAGGGTAATACTTTGCAGATGTCAAATTACAGGTTGAATGGAATGGTTTGCTTTTTTTTTCCGGCCACCCACTCTTGTTCCCTTGATATAGGTGATCGGTATATCCTGTGCTCGTAGGTGCTCCTATTCCCTATCCACTGGCTCATCTGGTTTAAATGTTTTCCATTTGTTCCTTCAAAGGATGACAGAATGTGAGAATCAGATTGTTTTGCAGGTAGAAAATGCTTTTTTTTTTTTTTTCTTATAACTGGCAGAACAGTTAGATCTGTGTCTGCCAAGGCTGTAATAATTTTCTTTATAATATTAATAACAGTTGGCATTTCGACTGCTTTAACTCTTTCTAAGAAGAAGAAGGAAATAAAAAAAAGTGTGATCTTCAGCTGGTGGAAAGCTGTGTGCTTACACTTCATGGTCTTTGATATCATTTATCTTTAAACCTTAAGCCCTGTACACACGTTTGGTTTTCATGGCAGGAAAAAAGTCTGCCGTGAAAACCGAGGGGAAAGCCGAGAACAAGGCAGGAAGACTGCCACGGAGCTTTGGTCGGGAATCTCGGCCGTGTGTATGCTCCACGGGCACTGTTTCCCATAGGGTATTAGTAAATCTGGTGGCAAAAAAGCCGCCGGGAATCCAGATGGGAAAATAGAGAGCAGGTTCTCTATTTTCCCGTTGGGATTCTTGTCTGTTTTCCTGATGGGAAAACTGCTAGGAAGCATACACATGTCCGGTTTTCCTGGCCAAAAGCTCTTGGCAGTTTTTCTGGCAGGAAAACCAGTCGTGTGTACAGGGCTTTATGCATGAAGAACATAAAGCCACACACTGTGTTTCGTATCCATTTGAAGAGCTGTATTAATTCACTAGTGTCAGAGATACTCCACCTATATCCCCTTGACACACTTCACCCCTACTAGGACTTAAAGCGGAGGTTCACCCTAAAAACATATATCTACCATTACATCCAGCATACTTCCGACATGTACAGTATTGAATAAGTGAAAATCAGCACCAAACAAATAAATAAATACTTCTACAAATTATGAAAAGCTGCTCCTCATATACAATACTGATTGCAATGGTTGAAGAGAAAAATAGAGGGCGCTATACCACAAAGTGATAAATCAATAAACATTAATTAATTGTGATCAATAAGAAACTAATAATTACTATAGTGAATATTAACAAATACAATAGTGTCTCTGTGTCATGAATCACTCAATGACATATTGTCCCAACATCCATAGGTGGAGTGTACCAATTAAATGATTTGAATCTTCTTAATTTGTTGTATCTTGCTTATGTGAAAGTAAAATGCCACCACCAGACTTGAATCTTCTTTACACCCAAAAATTTGCTGATAAAAATGGATGCGCTTACCAGAATGAATTGACTACTTTAGTTAAAAAGTTAGTCAAATGAGCATATGCAGGATTATGCCTGCACACATACCCACAGGAAATGATTGATGTATACCTCGTCACCAGGATTCCAAATAAGGATATGTAAAAAAAACAATGGAGAAGCCAATAGCGTAATATTGTTTTAATAAAAAATAGTAAAAACAAGGAAAAGCCAAATATCCTCTCACTTTAGTTGTGCCTACCCATCACTGGGGCTGCAGACGTCTCACCGTCAATAACGGTACAAGTGTTTGGGTCATCCGGGATCTCTGCTACCGCCGTAGCACAACCTCGCGTTCCCAGCTGCTAGCTCCACAGGTCGGGAAGCACGTCACATGACCGGGTACCACCTCCGACGTACGTTTCGTTTGTTGAACGTCCCCCTAAAGACGTTCAACGAACGAAACGTACATTGGAGGCGGTACCCGGTCACGTGACGTGCTTCCCGACCTGTGGAGCTAGCAGCTGGGAACGCAAGGTTGTGCTGCGGCGGTAGCAGAGATCCCGGACGACCCAAACACTTGTACCGTTATTGACGATGACACGTCTGCAGCCCCAGTAAGAGGCCATTTGGCTTTTCCTTGTTTTTACTATTTTTTATTAAAACTATATTACGCTATTGGCTTCTCCATTTTTTTTTTACATATCGTTATTTGGAATCCTGGTGACGAGGTATACATCAATCATTTCCTGTCGATATGTGTGCAGACCTTCACCCTTTATATATGAACCTCCACTATCTCCACCCCTCCTCCCTTCCTCTTCACAAATCAGATTTTTAAAAAATATATATATATTTTTTGGGGAAAAAAGAGAGACCCTGCCCCTCAATGCACATAATTTGCCTAGATGAATGACATAATGACATGCATAGCGCTTGCTAAGCCTCCTGGGATATGACCGTCACATATCCCAAGAGGCCTTAAGTCATTGATTCAAAAGTAGAAGGGGTGGGCCTAGCGGCACATCATCGCAAGGCCCCACTGACTAAACCCAGAAAAGCCCACAGGTCTTTTGATGGTGTCACAAGTAAGATACCGGTGCATGTCACATATCCTAGGATGTCTTAAGTCATTCATTTTCAATTAGGAGGTGCCTAGCAGCACGTCATCACAAGGCCCTGCCAATGGAACCTTGAAGAGACGATAGGTCTCTTGATGACGTCAAGTAAGATGGCTGACAGAAGGATGTCAACAAGACAATGCTGGATCCGATGGTTGGGTAAGTATCCAAACTCTGCCTAGAACAACAGGAGGTAAGTGGGGCAGAGAAAAAATAAAATGGCGTGAAGGTCTTCTTTTAAGTCTTTATCAGAAGTTGATGTAACAGGGGGACAACGTAGGAGCGCAATTGCAAAACAGAGAAAAATTGTTGCCACTCTATACCAGGAAGAGCAGATTTTCCCTAATGGTCTCAGAACCACCCACCCAACCTTTACTTTAACCCTCCACTGCCTATCACAAACTGAATAATGACTTTAATGTATTTAATACTCTGAGTTGTCCTTATTGTTTTATATCAGAATACTAAAATAAAGCTAAAAAAGTGTTACAACTCTTGATAGATCTAAACTGTACTACTTTCTTTGTTCTCAGAGCAGTGTATTATTGGGTTTTATTTTTAAAATATGGAAACTTATAATGCCAAGATGCCTTAAACATATAAGAAACTCAAACAGAAATTGAATTTTGTATAATTCCATTTTTAAATCTTAAACATTAACTATACTTAGAACATATTCCATGTGTTTTCCATAAAATGTTCAATTGTTATACTAGAAACTGAGAGACAGATCTGTATTGTAATTGTAAAACACAGAAAGTATATATTAATAGGCAAACATGGGTTCCTCTATATACTTACACAAATGAAAAATGCTATTATAAAAATTCCAGGTATAGATATTTTATACGTAGTTACTGTACATTGCCCCTGCTTTAACCGATGTAACTACTGTATATATTTGAGTCTAAGCCAACGTTTTCAGCCCTTTTTTTAGGGCTGAAAATACCCCTCTTGGCTTTTACTCGAGTCAGTGTACCCGAGGGCCTGCGGGCGTCCATTTTTTAAAACTTGTGGCTTCCTCCTGGTCCCTATCACGGACCTTCTCTTGTCCAAGGATGAAAGAACGTCCGTGATTGGCCAAACACTGAAGTGTCAAACGCCTATCACGGAACGGGGCGAGTTTTAAAAAATGGACGCCCACAGCGCAGCATGTCAAGAATTTCAGGTACGTTGCAATGAGCACAGTGAGGTTGTAATGGGCACAGTAAGGTTGTAATGGGCATAGTGAGGTTGTAATGGGCACAGTGAGGTTGGGCACAGTGAGGCCTGCAAATGGGCACAGCGAGGCATGCAAATGGGCATTGTTAACCCTCTTTTCCGCTTACAGTAGCTGCTGCATTTCTCACCCTAGGCTTATACTCGAGTCAATACGTTTTCCCATTTTTTGTAGTAAAATTAGGTGCCTCAGCTTATACTCGGGTCGGCTTGTACTCGAGTATATAAGATATGTATATACCATATCTGGCCGATGCCAGTAGAAATAGACACTGATACTCCAGTGATTTCAACTTGCTTATGTGGCCCTGTGCTAACAGTGTACAAGTGTCACTGAGATCAGTTCTGTAGGACTACGTGGGATTACAGGTCCCAGGAGAGGAGCTGCTACAGAATGAGAATGGAGTAGAAACCCGGGCTAAAGATACCCTGTCTCACAAGCAGTGCAAGGAGAGAGGTACTGCTGGAGGGATTGCTGACTGTACCATGCCCTAGAGCAGAGGGACCTTTGAGGCTGTGGGTATAGGACTGTGTGCCATAGAAGGTGGGTGTGTTTTTCGTTTCTCTGCACAAGAGGGACTGCAAGACTCAGTATGCTGTGGGAGAGAACTACTGTACCCGGGTAACCTGCTGTTTTATCCAGGTCACAGTTATAGTGTTTAGGACTGCCATCATCGCCTGTATACAAGGCCGAAACAAGGGGTGGGCAGGAGGGTCTGCCCCGCCCTGGGCACAGTGGTATCATATGGGATGGGGGGCACCACAGTGAGATAGAAGGGAGGGTATTTATGTTGCAAGATTTTTGCTATATTCCTATTTAAAGGGATAATACTACTCCCATTTTTGGACCCATGAATTTGCTTTCAGCAGTGTTCTCATTCCCCTTGGAATTGCAAGAGAAACTCTGTTTAAAAGCACACCAATGTTTTATTGGGCCCCAACGGCAGCCACAGACTGACATTTGCCACTGACAAGTGGGAGGGGAACTTAGTAGGAATTGTTTTTTATAGCTCTTCTATTTATATTTCCCGTATTCAGGGCAGTCATTTAGTTAGTATCTTGGAGGTATAGACTTTGCCCCTAAAACCAGAACTCAGGTGCCTGTTATAAATAGTTTTGATTATATATTGTGTTATTCAGGAAACTGTAATTTGTCTCTATTTTCTTTTATTGTTGTTGCAATTTGTTCTATTTGGCAGGTATCCTGAATAAACAACCCTTTTCTTCAGCTTTGTTGTGTCGTTGAGAGTCGTTGGCACTGAGAACAGGGGACTCAAACAACAGCGGCTCCTTTGGGGGTAGTGCTTCACCTACAACTACATTACTTCCTTCTATTGTCTTCAGATCAACAAATCAGCAACAATAACATATTAGATAAGGACTGCAGATAGATTTTAGCGCACACTATTATTTAACAGACCTCAGTTGCTGTAGTCTCTAATTCCTACTGACAATTCATATCTCGGGACGATACCTCTGGAGATGAGCGGCAGCATACATTAATGCTCAGAGACAGATGTTCAAATTGAGTCTCATTGCGCCGATCACATAGTAACATATAGCATGGTACATAACTTTTGTCTCATCTGCCTTGCTCTCATAAGAGGCTGTGAACACAAGTCAAGGTTTCCTCGGAGAATACTCAGTAACACAGATGTGTTGTACTGTACGTCAAGATTGCTGTCTGAGTTATGATGTTAAAGGTTAGCTAGTTATTCCATGCATGTTAATCCAAAGCTGGCCATACATTAATCATTTTTTTGTCATTCAACCAAGCAAAAAAAAAACCTGATTCTCCCATCCACACTCTCAATGTGGATAGGGAAATCACTCCCACTGTGCTATAGTTGGAGGCACTGTTCGTTTGGGAAAAGCCGGCAGGCTGGTTCTACCGAAGTTGATCGGTAGATCGACATCTGTACAACCAGCCTGCCCATACATAGATCCCAATTTGGCTGGTCCCTGTGCTAAATTTTGATCCATGTATGGCTGCCTTAACTTCTGGAAAAGTATTTTTTTTTAGTGTGTTTAGCTGCTTTGAAAGTCGTACAGTTTGATTTTAAAGCGGAGCTCCACCCAGGAAAACAACATTTTCCCATGTTGTTTAAAAAAATTAAATAAAAAAAACCTGAAAATAAATAAATAAATACTCACCCGAAATACCTGTTGCTATGCGGAAGTCCGTAATCTGCCTCTTCCACTCCGCGGTGCCTTTTCTTCTTGTCCTTCTCCTTGTGAATGGGGCGCGCTGCTTTCTGGGAACTGTGTGTGTTCTCAGAGAGCAGCGCGCCCATTCACAAGCCAGCGTGAGACTCACGCAGGCGCAGTAGGAAATGGGCAGTGAAGCTGTAGTGTGAAGCCCATAGTGTGAATGGCGGCGCGGGACCCGGAGCGATCGTGGGACCGGCATCGGGGGGCCCATCAGCGCGGGCAAGTAGGACAAGGTAAGTGTCCTTATTTAAAGTCAGCAGCTACACTGTTAGTAGCTGCTGACTTTAAAAAAAAAAGAAATTGCGGCTGGAGCTCCGCTTTAATGTGTTTGTACTTCTAAAGCTTCATACACACGATCAGACTCCCATCTGACTTTTCAGTGGATTTTGGTCCGAAGGGGCGTTGGCTGTGAACTTGGTATGCATACACACGGCAGAACATTCCCAGCCAATATCTTCCTGATTCCCTTTTTTCTGTCTGAATGAACATTTGACCTGGAGAGAAAACAGCCCAAACATTCGATTTTCCCCCATTTATACTGAACAAATTTACATGCATTTTCAAATTCATAGGATGAACAGTTCTGCATTTTTTTTAATATATATATATATATATATATATATAAATACAGTAGAACCTTGGTTTACCAGTAACACGGTTTGAAATACAAGCAACTTTTTTTTTTTTAATCCTGACTCGGTTTGCGAGTGTTGTCTCACAAAACAAGCAAATTTCAAGCTAATGGGGTGTGCAGTACCGCATTTGCCCAGAGGTTCCGGGGCGCCGGTGACACTCAGAACGGTTTGGAGCCATTTGGAAATACTCGGAATCACTCAGAAATACTCTGTTCCTGGGTGTTTCCGAGCATAAGTGTGTGCACAGGGGGTGCCAGATGTGCCGAGGCACACCCTAACCATCCTGTGCAGCACAGATTCCCCCTACTGCCTAGGTTCCCTCCCTCCTTCCCCTTGCAGCGCTGCCGGCTTTCCTAATCTCCTCTTCCTCTAACTGTTGCTGCAGGGATGTTTTAGGATGAATGGGGGAAGGGGTCGGTAAATATGTGCCCCTTTCCCTTCATCGGGTGTGATCGCCAGTATGCGTTTAAGCTTTGGGGTGCACACCCTAATGCAATAGGCTGCGCACAGGTGTGTACCCCAAAGCTCAAACACATACTGCTGAGCCTTTCCAAGGGTTTCCGGAACCCCCCCCCCCCCACCTCTGGCCACATGCGGTATTGCATGCCATAAAAGTCAATGCGGAATGAATTATCTTTGTTTCCATTGACTTCTATGGGGAAACTCGCTTTGATATGTGAGTGCTTTGGATTACAAGCATTCTCCTGGAACATATTATGCTCGTAAACCAAGGTTCAACTGTAGACCCTAAAGACAGGCACTAGAATCTATAATCTCAAAAGAAGGCAACGAAATGTAAGTAAAATGTGGAATCCATATAGAAAGCTATTTACAGGTAATCCCTACAATAATAAATCAGCATAAGTCTCAAATAAAAATTATATTTATTTTCCCTTTAATTGAGTTTGAAATGTGTTTGAAATGTCTTTAAACTGCCAGATGATTGCCACAACTAGGAGAACTAATAGTCAAATAAACACTAGATATCAATAGAGGTCATTTTCCTTGAAGACTTATTTTTCTTTTTTTTTTAAACATCACAGTGGATTCTCGAATTCCCCGACTCTTGTGTGGCACATATGATCTAAAGATGGCTTCATATTAAGATGGACATAATTTAAAGCGTCTTTTGTTCTTTTTGCTGTGAGCCAGTCCCAATCTGGCTGTCTGACATGTGCTCCCCCCAGGGCTCATTGCACATTAACCCGACAGATTATGTGCTCTTTCAAAAGAAGTCACCTATCTGATTCCATCCCCCCCCCTCCTCTTTGTAGCCGCTTTACCGTCAGCAGAATAACAGAAGTACATCTGGACGGCTTGCCCACGCCAGGTCACCTTAAATAGCACTCTCAGTCCGTTGACACGATGTTGCAATTCGAAAGGTTTTTTTTTGCCAGTGAAAACATTACAGTGTTCCCTTTTGCAACGTTTACCAAAATAAATAAGGAAGAGGTGAGTAGAAGGAAACAAAAAAAACATTAACATTTTCGGAGAAAAATGTTCTGCGTACGCAAACAAAACCTTACGAGACATAACTGAAGACGTTTCCGAATTTACCGGACATGTTAGTTGTGTCACTGGTGGGAAAACACCTGTCTGGCACTCCATATTTATTTTATATATAACTCTAGTACCCTTGATTTTTAACCATTTGAGCTCTGAAAGGTTTTACTCCCTTAAAGGGGTTGTAAAGGTCATTTTTTTTCCTAAATAGCTTCCTTTACCTTAGTACAGTCCTCCTTCACTTACCTCATCCTTCCATTTTGCTTTTAAATGTCCTTATTTCTTCTAAGAAATCCTCACTTTCTGTTCTTCTGTCTGTAACTACACACAGTAATGCAAGACTTTCTCCCTGGTGTGGAGTGTCGTGCTTGCCCCTCCCTTGGACTACTGGAGAGTCAGGACGCCCACTAACACACAGCTCCTTTCTCTATCTGCAACGTAGAGAGCGTCCTGATTCTCCTGTAGTCTGGGCTTTTTTCAGCAGGAACGCGGAGAACGCAGTTCCGGCACTTCTAGCTCTGAATGTATGTAATGACAAGGGATGCTGGGGTGTACTGGAGGGTCTATTTATGCTGGCTGCTGGGCAGGGGCGGACTGACAACTCATGGGGACCCTGGGCAATAGAAGATTATGGGGCCCCTGGGCTTACAGATGGCCACTATGCCAGGAGGCAGTGCAGAGGCGGGGCAGCTAAAATCATGGGATTTTCACATCAAAAGCATGTCGGTTTCAGACATATCAGGGACAGATGTAAAAAAAAACATAGATTTATACATACTGTCCCTGGTTTTACTGGGCCTGGCAACCCTGATGGGGCCCCCTAGTGGCATTGGGCCCTCGGGCAGTGCCCGAGTGACTCAATGGTCAGTCCGCCCCTGATGTTGGGGGATCTATTGTTGCTGGAAGGGATCTATTTTTACAGGGGTATCAAGTATCAACCAAGTATCAATTTGATACTTGGTTCTGAATCCATTACTGAGAGGTGGGTAGGATGTGGAACCACCGAATGGTGCTTGGAGGTGGGTAGGGAGTGGAACCAAGGAATGGTGCTCGGAGGTGGGTAGGGAGTGGAACCAAGGAATGGTGTTTGGAGGTGGGTAGGGAGTGGAACCAAGGAATGGCGCTCGGAGGTGGTAGGGAGTGGAACCAAGGAATGGTGCTCGGAGGTGGGTAGGGAGTGGAACCAAGGAATGGTGCTCGGAGGTGGGTAGGGAGTGGAACCAAGGAATAGTGCTCGGAGGTGGGTAGGGAGTGGAACCAAGGAATGGTGCGCGGAGGTGGGTAGGGAGTGGAACCAAGCAATGGTGCTCGGGGGTGGGTAGGGATTGGAACCAAAAAATGGTGTTCAGAGGTAAGTAGAGGGTTGGAACCAGTGAATGGTGCACGGAGGTGGGTAGGGGGTGGACACAACAGGTGACACAGAAGTAGGGAGTTCCTGCACCAATTCTCTGAGAAAAAAAGCCCTGCCTGTAGTCCATGGGAGGGGGCAAGCACGGCACTCCACACCAAGGAGAAAGCCTCACATTACTGTGTGGAGTTACAGACAGAAGAACAGGAAGTGAGGATTTCTCAGAAGAAATAAGGACATTTAAAAGCAAAATAGAAGAATGAGGTAAGTGAAGGAGGACTGCACTAAGGTAAAGGAAGCTATTTAGGAAAAAAACAATTGTGCCTTTACAACCCCTTTAATGATCAGAGCATTTTTTTATTTTTTGGCACAGAGCTACTGGCAATTGCGCGGTCGTGCGACACTGTACCCAAATTCAATTAATATAATTTTTTTCACACAAATAGAGCTTTCGGTTGGTGGTATTTGATCACCTCTGGGTTTTATATTTCTAATTATATAATTAATTTTCTGCTATAAAACATATTTAACCACTTGCCAACCGCCGCACGACTATTTACATTGACAGAATGGCACGGGCAGGCAGATTGGGCACGCATGCGCGCCGCATGACTCGCGAGGGCGGCTGCGGGTCCCGGGAACTCGATGTTCCCGGGAGTCCCGCGATTGTGGTTGGCAAGGGCAGAACAGGGGAATGCCTTTGTAAACGAGGCTGGGCTTCTCCTATGGGTCACAGGAGTGCAATTAGTTTTGCACTCCTCTGACCCATTTTCAGCAGAGAGTGGACTTCTGTCCGCTCTCTGCTGACGTCACAGGAATCAGTCCAGGCACTACGTCATCCCGACAATGGGAGTCTGGATCCGCTAGGTGCATTGACTAATGCCCGTCTCAGCCTCTCAGCAAGCTGATTGACAGTCAGCAGCTCTCCGCTCTGGGATCTGTGAGAACCGAGCCATCGGTGATGTTCAGTCGCTTAGTTCTCAGTGTAGAGGCGCCGGGGGACAGATGCAGCATCGGATCGATGCTGCATCCACCTAGGTAAGTATGATGGAGGGGGGGGGGGCCGACCCATGCTTCTCTTTTGCGGTTTCATGCAATCTTTTGAAAACACCCTTCTCCTAGCAAGAGGAAAGAAGCTTCAGAAAAGGCTCCTAAGCTGGGTTTTTGCAAGCATGTTTAGGATAGTCAAGTGATTGGCCTTATTTTTCATTGGACAGAATGTTCATTTAATCTGGCCATCAAAAAAAACAAAAAACGGTTGAGCAAGCGATATAACACTAAAAATAGCACCTAAACAGCCGCTGCTGTCTCTCCAGAGTGAAAGCCCCCGAGGTCTTTCGCACTGGAGCTGTGCGCAAGCGGGATGGTAAAAAAAAGTCCTGCTAGCAGCATCTTTGGAGCGTTGAAGGAGCGGTGTGTATACCACTCCTCCACTGCTCCAGCATATTGAAATCAATGGGCACCGCGGCTATACCACCGTTTAACCCTTTCTCAGGCGCTAGCGGGGAGGCAAAAGCGCCCCGCCAGTGGCAGAATAGCGCAGCGATATTGACAGTAAAGCACCTCTAAAAATAGCAGCGCTTTAACGCCGATTCCGCCCCTGCCCCAGTGTGAAAGGGGCATTAGACGCATTGGGGGTTCTTTACTAACACTAGAGTGTGCAAGATCTAGTGCAACTCTGCATAGAAACCAATCAGCATTCAGCTTTAATAGCCAAAGCTTAATTAAACAAGCTGAAATTAGAAGCTGATTGGCTGCCATACACAGCTGCACCAGATTCTGAGCGCACCCGTTTTAGTAAATCAATCCCTTTGTGTCTTTTTTCCCCAAAAGCTCCTCTCCTGAATACAATTTTGGTAGATTGAGACCTTCTGCCTTTAAAGGGGTTGTAAAGATTCGTCTTTTATTTTCTAAATAGGTTCCTTTAAGCTAGTGCATTGTTGGTTCACTTACCTATTTCTTCCATTTGCCTTGTTTTTTTCTTTGTTTGAATTTCTCACTTCCTGTTTCTCCTCAGTAAGCTTTCCACATTATCATAGTGGTGTAAATTCATTTAGAACAGCTTACTGAGGAGGAACAGGAAGTGTGAAATTCAGACAAAGAAAACAAAGAAAAAAAAACATTTAGAAGGGAAATTGAAGGAAAAGGTAAGTGAACCAACAATGCACTAGCTTAGGCCACGTACACACGATCAGACCGGTCCAATGAGACTGGCCCTGACGGACCATTTTCATCGGACAACGCTGAAGTGGTCTGATGGTTTGATGTGCGTACACACCATCAGTCCAAAATCCCATCGGGCCAGAACGCGGTGACGTAGAACACAACGACGTGCTGAAAAAACGAAGTTCAATGCTTCCAAGCATGCGTCGACTTGATTCTGAGAATGCGCAGGTTTTTGGCCCGATGCTTTTGTGTACTAACCATCGTTTTGGACCGATGGACAGGTGTCAGTTGGACATATTTTAAAGCAGGTTTTAAAACTCTGACGGACAACGGTTCGATGGGCCGTACACACCAGTTTCATCGGACCGGTCTGATCGTGTGTACGCGGCCTTAAAGTAACCTATTTAGAAAATAAATAAAAAAAACTTTAAAACCCCTTTAAATGCCCCGCCTCTAATCTCCTCTAAATGCCAAAAAAATAAAGAAAAAAAATGCAGCCACCCCATCTGATTGGTAAGCTGCCATTTTTGGTTTTGGGTTTAACACCGCTTTGAAAAAAACACCTTTTTACAATCACATTTTTTTTTTCAAGGCCACCTAAATAGGACACAGCATCATTAGTCCAGTTGACATTTGTCCAGTTAAAACTATTGAGTCACGGTGTCTCTACTTCCTCCTCAAATTACTGCCGTGCCATGGCTGATCTCACTATATTTTCCATTTCTTATAAATAGCCACCACAAAAGTATTAATTATCCTTGTACGATTTAATGCACTGACTGCCTTAACCTTTCAGGTTTCCTTAAACGCCAGAATAACAAGCCGACCGTACCGGGGCGCTGAGCGTGATTTATGACGGGCGTTGTTTAATTTCTGTTTTTAAATACGTTACCCCGCCGATCTGCATGCATTTAAATTCGTCTGTAACACTTCCCTCTGTCTCCAGGCTGTTGTTTAATATTCAAGGATAATTTTTGTCCACGTACATATTGGTCTATGTCACCTCAGATTAAATTATGACTGTTTGGAGCCTTTCGGAGCAGGCCTCCGGCTCTTATTTACAAGAATCAATGAAGCTATAATGAAAATCCATTTTTCATACTATCAGTCCCGGCCCGCTTTTATTTAGTTAGCGGTGTCAAAGTAAGCAATTCATTTTGCGCAAATGTCACGGGAAGAAGAAAGGGACGGGCGGCCGAAGGGTTAATTAGCAGATAAGATCTGCCTAATTCTATGGCACGGCTCTCAACGGTTAACGGCGGAGGGGAGGTGGGAAAATCTTAATGTATGCAAAGTAATGTATATTGACACATAAGCAAAGGCTTTTATGATGAATATTGAAATATGTATGCAAAGCAAAGGCAATGTGTTATGTTATAGATCTCGGTGTACATGGTAAGCAAATGAGCCATTTGTATTCAACAATTTAGCGAATATCTAGTGTTTATTGGTACCGAGCACACAGGAGTGTATTTGTCTTAGTAATTTATTTAGGTAAATATATTTATTCTTCCAGGGGTTCCTGCGCGCTCCTTACTTTCATCGTCCGGGCATAAATATTTAACAGCACGTCTCAAATGTTATTCATGTCATTTATCACGGGGGGCTTGGCGGGTGCCGGAACTTTTGATGTTTCACCTTAACCGAAAGTTACGGAGGATGAAACAAAGGCAGATGCCTGGAAAGAAGGAGACGGCCTTGCTTGCAAGAAGGAAACTTGCTTTAAACAAACAAAGGGAGAAAATAAACAAACATAGCGCAAAACAACTTCCACAGAGGTAGAATAGCAATCGTAAATCAAAAAACGGAGTTGCTTAAAGGGATGCGTGCGTGAAAGAATTGTTGAAATAAACGTGGAGCGCATCGGAGTAATGAAAACTTAAGCTGGCAGTATGCCAGTAGAATTATATTGGAAATGTTTTAAGAACATTCGTTCCATCTTCTAATGGTTGACGTGAGAGTAAACTCCAAAGTATAATTTTTACCAGTGTCGTTGGTTGGTCGGTAGCACTTACCCCATTACCAGCATCTTCCACTGCTTGGCGGCCTCCCATTCTCATGCTCTCCATAACCAGCAGCTTCCCCTGCTCGGTGGCCTCCCATTCTCCTGCTCTCCATCACCAGCGACTTCCCTTGCTCAGCGGCCTCCCGTTCCCCTGCTCCCCATCACCAGCGGCTTCTCCTGCTCGTCGGCCTCATGTTCTCCTGCTCTCCATCACCAGCGGCTTCCCCTGCTAGGCGCCTTCCCGTTCTCCTGATCTCCATCACCAGCGGTTTCCCCTGCTCGTTGGCCTCATGTTCTCCTGCTCTCCATCACCAGCGGTTTCCCCTGCTAGGCGCATACTCGTTCTTCTGCTCTCCATCACCAGCGGCTTCCCCTGCTTGGCAGCCTCCCGTTCTCATGCTCTCCATCACCAGCGACTTCCCCTGCTAGGCGCCTTCCCATTCTCATGCTCTCCATCACCAGTGGCTTCCCCTGCTCAGAGGCCTTCAGCTCTCCAACAGCAGCAGCTTCCCCTGCTTGGTGGCCTCCCATTCTCATGCTCTTCATTACCAGCGGCTTCCCCTGCTCGGCGGCCTTCAGCACTCCTTCAGTAGCAGCTTCCCCTGCTCGGCGGCCTCCCGTTCTCCTGCTCTTCATCACCAGCGGCTTCCCCTGCTCAGCGGCCTCCCGTTCTCCTGCTCTCCATCACCAGTGGCTTCCCCTGCTCGGCTGCCTCCCGTTCTCCTTCTCTCAATCACCGGCAGCTTCTCCTGCTCGGCGGCCTATCGTTCTCCTGCTCTTCATCACCAGCGGCTTCTCCTGCTAGGCGGCCTTCCGTTCTCCTGCTTTACATCACCAGTGACTTCCCCTGCTCAGAAGTCTCCTGTTCTCCTGCTCTCCACGATGTCGGCTTATGTTTCCTCCCTCCTCCACAGCAGTCAATTGGGAGTCTTCTTTTTTCGGCCAATTGGAAAACGGGTCTCACACCCGCTTCTGATTGGTTGGATTGAGTGTTTCAACAGCTAATATACATTTTCTGTTGTAACACACCTGGGTGGGCTCCAGTTGCATGCTATTTCTAAGCCTTTTAGAGCCTCTGGCTCTAATCAGGTGTTTAAAAAAAATCCCCTGCCGCTGTAATTTATAAACCCGGTGCCCCAAAAGGGGCCGGATGCATGAATAGGGGTTGGCCGCGGAAGCAATGGATAGACTCATGCTATGCATAAATCTATCCATTATGGATATAGGGGGCGGCGTGGAGAGAGGGGGCGGCTCGTCCTAATGGACGAGCCGCCACAGATTTGTATCTATAAGTAAGCCTATAAAAAGGCTTACCTATAGGTACTGTAATTACAGTGCACATTTAGGAGATATTTACTGTACATGCAGCCGGTGACATCACCAACAAATGCGCTCTGAAGGAACGTCATACCTGTGCCATTCCTTCATTCCTGTGCCATAAATGGCAGCTTCTGCGCACACATGCACAGGAGTGATGTCATCATGGCTCTGGCCATTCCCACAGCTGAAGTCCATGAACCCAGAAGGGAGACCGGGTAGAAGCATTTTCAGTGGTGACAGCGCGCTGCTGAAAAGCTTTGTTCTAAGTAAGTTTTAAATAATGTACTAGGGGTGGGGAGGATTTGTACTAGTAGAGATGATTGGGGGGATTTGTGCTAAGAGGGGAAATTTGGGGGGGGGGGATTACTGCCAGGAGAGGGGATTTCAGGAGATTTGTGCTGGGAGAGGGGTATTTGGAGGATGGGCAGAAGATTTATGTTCAGATGGGAAATTTGAGGGGTAGACGATTTGTGCTAGGAGGTGGGGGGTTTGGGGGTTTTGGAGAGGATTTGCGCTGGAACTGGAAGAGGTGGAATTTTTGTTTGTGGAGAATTTTGGCTTGCAAAGGGAAATAAGGGGGTAAGCGTGAAGATTAGTGCTTACATTTTGTAGGGTGAGGCAGGGGATGTTTGCTGACACATAATGCTTATTCATTTGGGGAGGGGGGGCTGTTTGGCAACTTCGTCCTTGGTGCTAGATGAGCTTGTCCCGGAGATGAGCTTGTCCTGGCACTGGGTCATAGCATGATGAGAAAATGTGAGGGAGCTGGATAGAAATTTTTTCTCAAGTTAACAAAATTCTATAAATGTGGTCTTTAGTCAGAAAAAAAAGTGTACATATGGCCAGGTTGCCTACAGTGTGTGTTTTCTGCACAAGTTATGTAGTTTGCTTTCCCAGGATGAAGAAAGCCTTAAAGGGTTTGTAAAAAACATGTTGGGCCAGATTCTTGTAAGAGATACGACGGCGTAGCTCCAGATACGCCGTCGTATATCTGTTTTTCCGCCTGGGTATCTATGCGACTGATTCTTAGAATCAGTTACGCATAGATTTGGCATAGATCCGACTGGCGTAAGTCACTTACAGCGTCGGATCTAAGTTGCAATGTTACGCTTGGCCGCTAGGTGGTGTTCTGCGTTGAATATGCAAATGAGCCTGATTTCCCACCCACCCTCCCTGTTTGTGTGTGGTTTTCTGTGTTGTCGGTTTGTTCTCTTTTCTTTCAGGGTGTATGGATTCTGGACGTCATAGCAGCTGGAACAGGCAGTATCTTTGGTCTTTGAAGGTGGCAAAATCAGATGTCATGGTAAATAGTGGGGGGCTCATCGGTGGTATGTGCCCCTCTGTTGTATTCCAGTGGAACAGTGTCTGCTGGAATACGGTTATGGTTGCACTGCGGAAGGGGGTTGTCTCCGAGCTGGTAATACGGCTGGAGGCCTGGTATGGTAAAATTACGGTCCTGCAGTGTAGTGGTGGAAAGTGAGAAATTTTTGGGGTGCCGTCAGAGACCAACAGACTGGGAGTTAAAGGGGTTGTAAAGGAAAACAATTTTTCATAATAAGCATCCTTTACCTTCAGACATTTCTCTTTTCACTTCCTCATTGTTCATTTTTGCTCAGAAGTTGCTGTATTTCTTCTCTGTTCTGTTCACTTCCTGCTTGTCTGATTTTACTGACCACCGTAAAGGGAGGCTTTACTGCGGTGATCAGTGAAGTGCTCGCCCCCTCCTGGGAACTACATCTGTGTGGAAGGATGTTCTCTACGTGTTAGAGACTTCAAGGAGGTGTAAATTACTGGGCGTGCCGCAATGCATACTGGGAAATGTAGTTCTTACATGAATGAGTGCCGCAAACCAGGAATTGAATGAGAGAACAGAAACTAGACCGCCGGAGGTGATATAGATGAAGGAATTCAATAGGTATTTACTTGTTTTTTAACAGAATCATTACACTATTCTGTCTGTCTACCTTGCAGACATTAATTTTAGGAATAAATTTGTTTTCCTTTACAACTCCTTAACCACTTAAGACCCGGACCAATACGCTGGTAAATGACCCAAGGTGTTTTTGCGATTCGGCACTGCGTCGCTTTAACAGACAATTGCGCGGTCGTGCGACGTGGCTCCCAAACAAAATTTGTGTCCTTTTCTTCCCACAAATAGAGCTTTCTTTTGGTGGTATTTGATCACCTCTGCGATTTTTATTTTTTGCGCTATATACAAAAATAGAGCGACATTTTTGAAAAAAAAACACAATTTTTTACTTTTTGTTAAAAAAAAAATCAAATAAACTAAATTTTAGTCAAACATTTAGGCCAAAATTTATTTAGCCACATGTCTTTAGTAAAAAAAAAAATCGCAATAAAAAAAAATAGCTACCTAGCGGGAACAGCGGCACTAATACTGCGATCAGAAAAATGATCGCTTAGTGACGCTGGCAATAGGGAGTGAAAGGGTTAACTAGGGCGGTGATCAGGGGGTTAAAACTTTATTAGGGGGGGTGGGGGGGCTATCCTGAACCTAACACTAACTGTTTTTTACACTGCCTGTCACACTGACACTAAATGCAGTGATTAAATCACTGCATTCAGTGACACTGTGACAGGGGGGTGGGGGGGGGCGATCACAAGGGGTTAATGTGCCTATGTGAGTGTGTGTCAGTGTTGTGTTGGTGCACACTTACTTGTGATGTCTTCTCTCATCAGCAGCGCTGGGAAACAGCGCTGCGATGAGAGAATACATCATTTCCTCCTTCCTGTGTAAACACAGGAGGAGGAAGTGACAGGTTGGGAGCGCGCTCCCATTGGCTGGGAGCGATCGCGGGGGGGGGCGGATATCACGGACATCCGCCCGCAGATCCCGGATCGCTCCCAGAGGTAGGGGGACCCCCGCACACCGCGGAGGGGGTCCCGATGGGACCCCCGAACCGCACTCAGGCGGGGACGTAAATTTACGCCCTTGTGCCTGTACGTGCCATTCTGTGGCCGTATATGTGCGTGCGGGGGTCCTTAAGTGGTTAAAGAAACTGTGATTTAAAATGTGGAATACATGTTAATGGAAAGGTATTTGATAAAAGTTATTTAATATTTGGAGTTATTTATATTATTGGTTAACTTCCCTGGCGGTATTCCCGAGTCTGACTCAGGGTTCGATTTTTATGCTGTGATCGGTAACCCCGAGTCTGACTCGGGCTCGCCTCGCAGCTTTCACAGGCAGGGTTTACTTACCTTGTCCGTGGATCCAGCGATGCATCCGTGCTGTGTGGTGCTCGCTCGATACACACAGTGCCTCTGTGTGCCGCCGAGCTCCGTTCCCTGCGACGTTACGATGCACGGGGACGGAGAACGGCGCCATATTCAAAAAAGTAAACAAACACATTACATACAGTATACTGTAATCTTATAGATTACAGTACTGTATGTAAAAAATACACACACCCTTTGTCCCTAGTGGTCTGTCCTGTGCCCTACATGTTCTTTTATATAATAAAAACTGTTCTTTCTGCCTGCAAACTGTAGATTGTCCATAGCAACCAAATGTGTCCTTTTATGTCAGAAACGGTTTTAGAGCAGCTAGAAAACAGCGATAATAAATTATAATCACTTGCAGAATTGAGCGATAGCGACTTGTGGGGGAATTCGTCATAAAAAAATAAATAAATAATGACAGCAAAAATTCTGCAACTGAGCAAATTTCAGTGATTTTGAGTTGATTACATTATTGAATAATTTTTATTATAATTATATTATTATTTGTTATAATTATTTATAATTATTTATTATATTATATATATATATATTTTTTTTTAATCATACCAGGGATGCCTATTAGACTCTTGTTTGGTCAGATTTAACTGAGTTATTCCTAAGAATTACAGGCCTATAGTATAAAACACCAAATTACCATGCAAATAATGGTACCGCTTTCAGCACCTAAAATCAGAAAGAATCATACCGCCAGGGAGGTTAAGAAACTGTGATTTAAAATGTGGAATACATGTTAATGGAAAGTTATTTGATTAAAGTTATTTAATATTTGGAGTTATTTATATTATTGGTTAATAAAAAAGGCTGTTATGGCCAGTTATACTCCAACTCTGGTGTGGTCTATTATTATTATTAATGTGGTATAAAAGGGGTATGGTTATTTGAAGGGTATAGAAGGGGAGGTAAAAAGAAAGGGATAATGGGGGTTAGACGGAAGGTTGGGAATATCTCGAGTACACTGGTCATGGTCTTCTGGGGTCCCTTGGTGGCTGTCTCGGCTCCCCCTCGCAAGAACTCATCACCTTGATGCGAGCGAGCTTTATCATATTTGTTCCGGATTTAAGCAAGGTGCCAGCTAAGGTGGCGTACACACGAACAAGCTTCTCGGCAGAATCCAGCGAGAAGCTCGCTGGGAGACATATTCTGCCGAGGTTCTCGGTCGTGTGTACACTTCCGATGAGCGTCCCGTCGCGAAGCTCGTCGAGCACGCTCTCTTTTTCCTCTTTGATCAATGAGGACTTTGACTCGACAAGCTTTTCCGACCGCTCATCGGGAACCTTGTCGGGCGGAACGATGAGTTTAGTACGTGTGTCAAATGCCTGGTCTGTTCTTGGCTGTATTCATTAAAAATATGACACAGATTAGGCCTTTCTACAGCCTTTTGTGACTTGCTATAAAGTTACAATGTTGTAGTCTGATTGCTGGAGGGGAGGAGACTGAGACAATGCTTCTTACTATCTGCAGCTGACTGATGGCATCATCTTTTTTTTTCTTTTTTTTTTTAAATGATTATAGGTCCAGTTTCTTAAAAAATGATATTGTGGATCTGTATTGTGATGTGAAGAATGTGTTCTTGAATGATTGTAAAGTCACTTTAAATACAGCAGAGATTCAATTTACCATAATAACCCCCCCACCACCACCACCATTACCCCCACTACCACCATCTCAATCTGCCACCCTAGACAGTGATGTTTGAGGCATTTTCCATTCAGAGTGTGCCATTTCCTCCAAATGCTAAAGAGAATGAGACACCGCTTACGGAAAATGTGGCAATGCGGTTATTTTCCCATTTACCGAGTTCCTGATAGGTTCATAAATGGAGACACAAAGGAGGAGGGAAAGGAATAAAATTTAATAACAGAATAAAAATGTAAATAAAGATTTGCCTAAAATGACTTGTCCAGGAAATAATTCTCCCTCCCCTTGAGCTAATACTTTGATAAGCTCAGTATGGAGATCCTGATTTGGAGCGTGACCTTTGAAAATGCTCTCCAGCTTGATTAAAGATGTATTAAATTTGTTTAAATAAACCTCGTTGTAATGGCATATCATTTGTAAGAAGCTATTAGGGGGTTAGAAACTGTACGCCGATATTTGCATGAAAATGTTCCAGCGGACGGAGGATCTCTCCTGAATTAGCTGAGGAAGAGGAACTCTTTCATCATTACTAGAAAGACTGAACTGTAACACCGAGCGACAGGAGGAGGGAGGGACACGCCGCCAATAATACCCAGACTAAAATAAAACAACTAATGTATGCAGGGGATGGCATCGTTTTAGTGTTAATGTGCAAAGAAAATTGTATGTTCAGGAAATGTCACAATATAAGTGTCATACTAAAACCTGGAATGCGGGAGAACCCAAACACCTAATATCTGTATCAGACAGAAAGGAAACTATAGTACATTAGAAATATGTGCACCTTATTATAAAGTTATTCCTATCAACTTTACTTTAGCCCCAGACCATTTGGCTGTCCAAGGACCAGAGCACTTTGTGCGATTTGGCACTGCGTTGTTTTAACTTTGGCCGCTCACACACAATCAAACTGTCCTGTCCGACACGATCAAACCTGTCCGATGAAACTGGTCTGCACACCAGTTTCATCTGACCAATACGATGGTGTGTACGGCCCATCGGACCAAAGTTTTAAAACTTGCTTTAAAATCGATGGTTAGTACGCCAAAGCATCGGACCAAAAACCTGCGCATGCTCAGAATCAAGTCGATGCATGCTTGGAAGCATTGAACTTCCTTTTTCCAGCACGTCGGTGTGTTCTACGTCACTGCGTTCTGGTCTGATCGGATTTTTGGTCCGATGGTGTGTACGCACATCACACCATCAGACCACTTCAGACTGGTCCGATGAAAACGGTCCGTCGGACCAGTCTCATCGGACCAGTCTGATCGTGTGTACGTGGCCTTAGTGTTTTTCAACTCCAGTCCCCAAGGCGCACCAAAAGGTCATGTTTTTAGGCTTTCCATTATTTTGCACAGGTGATTTGATCAGTTTTACTGCCTTAGGCCTCGTACACACGAGCGGATATGTCCGCTGAAAACGGTCCGATGGACCGTTTCAGCAGACATCTCCGATCGTGTGTATGGGCTAGCGGACAGATTTGTCCACCCGACAGATTTCAAAGCATGCTTTGAAATTTATCGGGTGGGAATGTGTCCGCCCGACATGTCTGCTGGTTAGTACACTTACCAGCAGACATGTCGTCCCGCACCGCCGCCGTGCCGCCGCCGAATGGATTCGGCGCATGCGCGGAAGTGTTTTACTTCCTGGTGCGGTGACGTGGCGGCGTCAACGTCACCGCCACGTCACCGCCACGTCACCGCCACGTCACCGCGCCGTCCGCCGGCGGGAAATTTGATCCGATGGTGTGTACACGCCATCGGACCAAACTCCAGATCAGACATATCCGATGGAAACGGTCCGCGGACCGTTTTCATCGGATATGTCCGATCGTGTGTACAAAGCCTTAGGAACTCGTCGTAAAAGAAACATCGTTTTCCTCGATAAGTACCTTGTCAGGCTTGTCGAGAATCTTGACAAGCTTTCTTTGCATACACACTGTCAAGACAAAATCTCATTGTTCTCAAACGCGGTGACGTACAACGCGTACAACGGCACTATAAAGGGAAAGTTCGATTCCACTGGCACAACCCTTGGGGCTGCTTTTGCTATTCTCATGTTACTGCGTGTCAAGTAAAAGTTTGGTAAGAGACGATTCGCGCTTTTCAGTCTATTACAGCTTGACAAATGTGCTATCTCCATTACAAACGCTACTTTTACCGAAGGTGCGCTCCCGTCTAATACTTTATTCTGAGCATGCACGGGTTTCTAAGCATACACACGAACGTGTTTCTTGACGAAAACCAGCCCGACGAGAAACACGACAAGGAAATTGAGACTGCCGACAGTTCCACGACAGTTTTCTCAATGAAGAACATACACATGACCGTTTTCCTCGACAAAAAAGCTCTCCCACCAAGTTTCTTGATGGATTCTGACGAGGAAAACGGTCCTGTGTACGAGGCCTTTAGTAATCACCAAAAAACATGACCTGTTGGGGTGCCCTGAGGACTGAAGTTGAGAAACACTGTTTTAACTGACAATTGCGCGGCCGTGCGACGCGGCTCACAAACAAAATTTACGTCCTTTTTTTCCCACAAATAGAGCTTTCTTTTGATCACTATTTGATCACCTCTGCGGTTTTTATTTTTTGCGCTATAAAAAATAATAGAGCAACAATTTAGAAAAAAAAGGCTATATTTTTTTACTTTTTGCTATAATAAATATCCCCAAAAAATACGTAAAAAAAAAAAAAAAATCCTCAGTTTAGGCCAATACGTATTCTTCTACATATTTTTGGTAAACAAAAAAAATCACAATAAGCATTTTTTTATTGGTTTGCGCTAAAGTTACAGGGCCAGATTCAGATACACTTAATATTGCGCTGCGTAATCGAAATACTCTACGCTGCCGTATTTCACCAGGCTCTACACCGAATCCTGGTAGATTTTTGCCCGTACGCTACGGCGGCGTAGTCTATTTCTCGCCGCGTAATCGAAATACACGATTGGGGGGCGTGAAGCATTTAAATTAAGCGCGTCCCCACGACGATCGAACTGCGCATTCTCCGTTCAGAAATTTCCCGCCGTGCATTGCGCGAAATCACGTCGTTACTTCATTTGTTGTTTGAGTAGCGTCATTTATGAACATTCCTATTCCCGGACGACTTACGTAAAAAATAATAAAAGACGTCGGAAAACGTAGAAATTCGACGCGGGAACGACGGCCATACTTAACATGGGCTGTCTAATATTAGAGCAGCAAAAAGCTGGTATAGTGTTACGCAAAAAAAAAGATACAAAATAGGGGGTAGTTTTATGGCATTTTTATTAATATATTTTTTGACTGCGACATTATGGCAAACACATCAGACACTTTTGGCGCTATTTTGGGACCATTCACATTTATAAAGTGATCAGTGCTATACAAATGCACTGATTACTGTGTAAATGTGACTGGCAGTGAAGGGGTTAACCAGTAGGGGGTGAGGAAGGGCTTAAGTGTGTCCTAGGGAGTGATTCTAACTGTTAGGGGGCAGGGCTTACTGTGACACGACACTGATTACTGCTCCCGATGAAGCAGAAGATCAGTGTCCTGTCACTAGGCAGAATGGGGAGATGCTTGTTTACACAGGCATCCACCGTTCTGCAGCTCCGGGCCACATAATCGCGGGACACCAGCGGACATCGAGTCCGCGACACATGATCAAGTCTGTGTAACATAATCGCGGGACACCGGCGGACATCGGGTCCGTGGTTCCCGCGGACACGATGATGGAGGTCGTTGCACGGGCGCAAGCCCGTGCCCACACAGCGGCAAATTTAAAGGCATGTATATTTACATTGATTTGCCTGTCTGTGCCATTCTGCCAATGTAAATGTTTGTGCTGCGGTCCTTAAGTGGTTAAAGTAATTTTAAAGTAGATCCAAACCCTAGTTGGGTGATCTTTCACACGCTAAAGCACAATGTATCAAAAACAATTGTCTTGTGTTTTATTTTATGTTTTTCATAAAATACCGTTTTCACTTTTTTTCCTTTCTGTTGATCTCCTCCAGACTTTTTTTGACCACTTCCTGTCTATATGCACTTGCTTCAGCTTCTGCTGTCCATCATCCATGCTCCAGACTGGTTTCCTGATACTGACAGCGATGGATCATGCTTGCGAAATTTGTGCTAGCACATGTGACATCGTCCTCAGCATGCCCTAGTCGATGACATCACAAAGGGCCAAGGTCACCCAGTGACATCAGCAGGTGACCCTCACCCCTTTTTTTAGCAATGGGTGGAGCTGTCAGTCTATGGGAGCCAAGGGTCGGGTCACAGATCGTTTTTTTCTTTTCTTTTTGTCTGCGGGTCGGCGGTTGGAGTTTACTTTGGGGGACGTTTTTTTTTTTAATCAAAAACAGTCTTCTGTTTTTTATTTACTCTGCCTTTTTGTTTTTGATCTGGGGACCCCTGTGTTAAAGAGGGCTTCCATATTCCGACAAGTCACCTCCTGCACCCACACAACCACCGGGCCAGGGTTGTAGGGAAGAGGCCCTTTTCCTCATCAACATGGGGACAAAAAGCTGTAGGTTAAAGGGAAGTCCCCCAAAAGCAACCCCTGTTGAGGGCATGTAGCCTGGTATGGTTCGAGGGGGGGCACGCTTATCTCCCCCCATTCCTGGCCTGCATGCTCAGATATGGTATTAATTTTGGGAAGGACCTTGTGCCAATTAAAAAAATTTTGGCATGAGGTCCCCCCCAAAAACCTTTTTTTAAATGGTGGCTCTTCTTTTCTTTACATTCTGCTGTCTCAGTGGAAAGTCATAGTTGTTAAGAACATGGGGGGTTCCCGGCTCATTAACAACCAGCCATTCATGATAGACATATGGGTTCTGGAGTAGGATAGGACAAAAGGTCATGATAAGACTAGGGGAAGGGGTTCTGAGAATGTTGAGGCTGGGGGTCCCAAGAATAAGACAGGGGGGAAAAAGCAAAAATTAATTTATGAAATGTAGCCTACTTTCGAATTTAGGCAGACCTGGGTAGATGAATTGCTATCTTATTAGACGAGACAGGGGTTGGGAATCCTCACCCCATAAATCCCCATAAATACTATTTCTCCGTTGGAGCATAGCCTACCTGCTGAGTAAATAATTTCTAGCAGGAGGTATCCTAGCAGGGATTGGACATGGGCATAGATAGTGGTTGGAAATGCAAGCAAAACTGAAATGCTCAACATTTTTTAATCAGATGTATAAAGATGTAGATCAATTGAATCTGCGCAATCCTGTACCTTGAAATTGGTGCAAGCTTGAAGATCCTTTTGTTGTGCAGTGATGGCGAAGAACGCCTAATGATTAATATTAGGTAAGTATGTTTTATTCCAAAAAAAATCTATAGTGTCACTGCTAACTGATAATGTCAGGTGTGTTAGAAAGTGTGTTCCCCCTGGACGCTATAGGTCATCCAATCCCCCCATTACCTTTCACCAAATTTTGAAATTACACTCCTTCTTCATGCAAATGTCCTTAAAAAATCATTTTTGTTTTCATTTTCTAAATAACGCTTTAAGAAGGCATTCCTTATTCTTTGCCTAGGCAAGGACGATGTAGGCCTTCTCCACTCCCAACCTCCAGGGATAAACATCATACATCCCAGAAGGCTGTAGGGTCGTTTGTGGCCTTCCTTATTTTCTGCCTAGGCAAGGATGATGTAGGCCTTCTGCACTCCCAACCTCCAGGGATAAACATCACACATCCCAGAAGGCTGTAGGGCCAATTGTGGCAACATTTTGTAAGATTTCCCACCTACATAGCTAACAAATGCTTCTCGTGCAATATCTCCTAATGCACATGTGCAAGATCTTGTGAGAATGCCATCGGTGGGCCACCTAAAGAAGAAACCAGGTACTAATAACATAAAAATTTAAAAAAGAGTGCTGTGAGATTGTAGAGCATGGAGTAGACAAAGCAATGGGACTCGGAATTGTAATCCAAGCCAGTAAGTTAGTCAATTTGGCTGTATATTAAAATATGGAGTTTATTATTCTATATTTTAAAAACTAGTCTGTGGGGAAAAGAGAGTCTGTTTTAAGTTTAGCTTTAGTTTATGCCAAAATTCACCCAAACCTTTTCATGTATCTCTGATGCCACTGGCATTTATCCCTGGGGGTTGGGAGTGGAGAAGGCCTACATCATCCTTGCCTAGGCAAAAAATAAGTAAGGCCACACACGGCCCTACAGCCTTCTGGGATGTATGATGTTTATCCCTGGAGGTTGGGAGTGGAGAAGGCATATTTAACAAGCTCCTCTCTTTTTTTAGAACCTCTGCTTTTCCTTGATGCTTTCCTATGTGTTGGTTAATCACAACAAGCTGTTAAAGATTGAAATTATTCAACGTGTTATAAAGTATGGAAAACAAAGGGACGAATAAGCAACCGGGATGACTTTTTCCCATCAGTTATTACTCATTGCCTATTTGTTTTTGGTGAATGAGTAGGGACTCTGTGTACTTCATACTTTTGTACGTAAGGAGGGGGCAGGATCTGGGGACCCTTTGTTAAAGATAGCTTCCATATTTCAACAAGTCCCCCCCGGCACCAACACAACCACCGCGCCAGGGTAGGGAAGAGGCCCTTGTCCTCATCAACATGGGGACAAAAATCTTTAGGGAAAGGGAAAGGGAAGTCAAAGCAACCCCTGTTGAGTGTATGTATCCCGATATGGTTTCCTGGCCTGCATGCTCAGATATGGTATGAATTTTGGGCAGAACCTGGCTTTTTTTTTGGCATGAGGTCCCCCCCAAAAAACTTTTTTTTAATGGTGGCTCTTTTTTTTTTAGAACATCTGCTTTTCCTTGATGCTTTCCTACGTGTTGGTTAATCACAACAAGCTGTTGAAGATAGAAATGATTCAACGTGTTATCAAGTATGGGACGAGCAAGCCATCGGGATGACTTTTTCCCCATCAATTATTTCTCATTGAGGAAAAAAAAAAAGTTATTTTTCTGCATCAACTGGTCAGTCTGCCATTGTTGTAGACAGTCGGCTACCTTGTATTTATGGAGTCAGAAAAGAGCTTCATATCTGAGCCGCCAAGAAGGCTCTACTTAGCAGAGTAGATTCATTTCCGTGAGTTATAGTCGCAATTATAGATTTATATGCGGCTGGCTTTAAGGGAGCCTGTGTTTGTCTCCCCAGCAGAGCCTGAGGTTATACTGGGATACGAATGACTTATGGCTAATATCTAGTTAAATTATTACATAGGTACTACATGAGTGATGTGGGGGGATACCTGTCCCTTAATGCTTGTTTCCATTCTCCCTTCCATTTTTAATTATTTAGCACTCTATTACAATGTAAACCCATTAAAAAGAGCCGGAGCAAAGTAAGCCAGGTTTATAGAGTTTAGACACATTTCCTTCTGCAGAAGTGGATTATTATTGATTAGTGACAGATAGCCGCTTCAGATAAAAAAAAAAAAAAGAATGATTGAAGAAAAGTGTGACAGCTTCACAGGAGCTTGTTAGGTGCTTAGATAGTTTTTTGTCTAATTAAAAAATATATATACTTTTTTGTTTCGCTGTAAAATCAAATATGGAGATTATGCATAGAAAAGGAAACTCCATATTTCTCTGAAAGAACATAACTGCAGCAAAAGGCATTGTGTCATTCAATTTTAGTAAAGCCCCACCCTGGGGATGTCTTCATTCTTCTACGCTCCCAGAGTCACTCAACCAGGAAGACTGAAAAAATCCAATCAGAGAATTTTATCACAATGCCCTTCATTTACAGTAAATGAATGCCATTTGGTTGGGATCACTATCCCTATAGAATAAACTAAGGGGGCCCTTTCATAACATAGAGTATATATAGCTAATCTCTCTCTGTTATATTGCATTAGGGCTCTTCATACCACGGATTGCATTTTACAGCCCATTCATAAAATGCAGTCTGCATTATAGAGTAGACATGTGCACACTGAAATATTTTGTTTCGTAATTTCGTTTTCGTCTGAAAAATAGTTACTCCCGAAATTCATTTTAATTTATTTCGTTTTTCGTAAAAAAAAATGCATTAGTCTGAAAATCCAAATTAACCACTTAACCCCGGGACCATATTGCTGCCCAATGACCAGAGCACTTTTTGTGATTCGGCACTTTAACTGACAGTTGTGCGGTCATTCGACGTGGCTCACAAACAAAATTGGCATCCTTTTTTCCCCACAAATAGAGCTTTCTTTTGGTGGTATTTGATCACCTCTGCGGGTTTTATTTTTTGTGCTATAAACAAAAATAGAGCGACAATTTTGAAAAAAATGCAATATTTTTGACATTTTGCTATAATAAATATCTCCAAAAAATATATATATATAAAAAAAAAAAAAATTTCCCTCAGGTTAGGCCGATACGTATTCTTCTACATATTTTTCGTAAAAAAAATACGCAATTGGCGTTTATTGATTGGTTTGCGCAAAAGTTATAGCATTTACAAAATAGGGGGTAGTTTTATGGCATTTTTATTTATATATTTTTTTTACTAGTAATGGCGGCGATCAGTGTTTTTTTTCAGTACTGTGACATTATAGCGGACACTTTTGACACATTTTTGGGACCATTGGCATTTTTATAGCGATCAGTGCTATAAAAATGCATTGGATTACTATAAAAATGCCATTGGCAGTGAAGGGGTTAACACTAGGGGGCAGGGAAGGGGTTAAGTGTGTTCCTGGGTGTGTTCTAACTGTATGGGGGGTGGCCTCACTAAGGGAAATCACTGATCTTCTGTTCATACATTGTATGAACGAAAGATCAGCGTTTCCCCCGCTGACAGGACCGGGAGCTTTGTGTTTACATACATAGCTCCCGATCCTCGCTCTGTACCGAGCGATCGCGTGTGCCCGGCGACGATCGTACCCGCCGGGCACACGCACGGGACTCGTGGCCGCAAAGTAGCGGATGTATAGCTACGGGCTCTCGCCCAGCAGAGCCGACTTCCCGCAGTAATATGACGGCGGGCGGTCGGCATCTGGTTAAGGTCGAATCTGTCTCTCTATGTCGAATCTTCATGTTTCTCTATGTCGAATTTGTCATTGAAGGCTTATGGTGCCTGTCGAATGTTCTAAAAAAAAAAAAAAAAGATTCAACTCTTCATGTCTCTCTATGTCAAATCTGTCATTGAAGGCTTATGGTGTCTGTCGAATGTTCTAAAAAAAAAAAGATTCGAGAGAATCTTTAAAAAAAAAAAAAAAAAATTAGTCTCTTCATGTCTCTCTATGTCAAATCTTTTCTCTCTATGTCGAATCTTTTCTCTCTATGTAGAATAATATTGAAATAATAGAGTTAAAGGGGTAGTTCCCCCAAAAACCTTTTTTTTAACATTTATTCAGGCTCGTTATGTCAAGGGGAATCAAGTTTTTTTTTTTTAGAAATGAAGCCGTACTTACCGTTTTACAGATGCATCGTCTCCGACGCTTCCGGGTATGGGCTCCGACTATAGGCGTGCCTATTTGATTGACAGGCTTCCGAGGTCGCATACATCGCGTCACGATTTTCCGAAAGTAGCCGAACGACGGTGCGCAGGCGCAGTATAGAGCCGCACCGTCGCTCGGCTTCTTTCGGCTACTCGTGACGCGATGTATGCGACCGTCGGAAGCCTGTCAATCAAATAGGCACGCCCAGACCAGACGATCATACCCGGAAGCGACGGAGACGATGCATCTGTAAAAAGGTAAGTATTGCTTCGTTTCTAATAAAAAACCACCCGATTCCCCTTGACATAACGAGCCTCAATCAATGGTAAAAAAAGGTTTTTGGGGGAATTACCCCTTTAAGGTTAGGCACATTCGACCGCAACAAAAACGAAAATAAAGCATTTGTTTATGTCGGATCTTTCGGTTTTCGCTTTCTGTGCTTTCGTTATCGTTTGTTAAAATGATAACGAAAATACCTGAAATTCAGACGAAAATGCATTCGGATGAAAACAAATGCACTTATCTATTATAGAGCCTGCAGTATTCCAGGCTGCGGTGTTCCATGGAATTTATTCTGCTTTAAAGCTTGCCTAAATCCTGGAGAACTCCATGACTGGAGGAGAGCCTGCCACTTGACTATGACAGGTCATGTGAGCTGAATCTTGTCTTAACTTTTTTTTTTTTTTACTCATTTATTTTATTTGCAATCTGTTGATATCTGAATCTTGAAGCTGGTAAAACTAAAAAGTGTTACTAAACCCACAACAGTAAAATCAGTCTGTATATGCAGTAAAGCCTGTTATACTTACTGTAGAACCTAAGGGGTTAGTCCTCTGTATTGTGTAAAAAGGCCGTTTGATCCTGTCTTCTCTGATTTTCCTCTTCTTCCACAGTCCCCAATTAGGGTGACCATGTGTTCCAGATTGCCCGGGGACAGTCCCGCATTTTGCAGGTCTGTCCCGGGCACATTCATTCCAGGACAATACAGTGTCCTGGAATGAAACTGGCATAGCCACCCCCCGGGCCAATCTGATGCCCCCAAAAAAATCCACCACATCACCGCTTTACTCACTGACAGTACTTGTCCTGGCCGGGATTGCCTGGAGGAGCACAATCCCGATTGGAGAAATCATAAATCTCGCCTCTTGTGTCCAATCACTGTGCTGTGATTCGTAGCTGATTTTTGGGAAGGGAGGTTGTCCCTGAATAGTAGTTTGGAAATGTGGTCACACTATGCCCAATCCATCTTCTGATAGTACAGAGCCTTGGGGGCAAGCTTCACATGCTCAGTTTTGTGTGTATTGCTAGAGAGTTTTTTTGTCTTGGGAGAGTGCCTGTGATCAGCACAGGGCCAATCAGCACTGTCCAGGCAGAGGGTCAGGGATCCTGTAGCCTCATAGGACAGTCAGAGAAGAATGAAAACTCCTCCTACAAGCTTTAAGCAGACACTAAAATAAGTCACAAGACTGCTGTATACTACTAATGAGAAAAGGTATTTATCAGTTTATATTAAGTTTAGTTTAGGGTTTATTAACACTAAGAAAACCTTTAAAGATACTGCGGCACTTTATAAATATACCCTTTTTTTTGTTCTTTTTTTTACAGTGGTTTGGCTGCAATAAGGCCATACTGCTGCTATTTACACAGAATCCCAAGTCTCACCATTCATCTGTTAGACTTTCATAGACCATGTGTGGAGCCACTGTGTGAGCTTTTCCTGAACTTTTCCATAGTTTCCAACTGCCCCTGATTTCGAGGGACTGTCCCTGATTCAGAACAAAGCCCCTCTGTCCCTCCTTATTCCTCATTTGTCCCTCATTTTGGTCTGATCTATATAGTTGTATATAAAATGTACCCTTTATTCTTAAAAATGCATTTCCCGGCGCTAAATCTTTCATTCAATTTCTAAATTTCTGCATTTGTAAATTTCAAATACCAATATAAAGGAATAGTAGTGGTAAAAAAATGAACTTGTGGGTTTAACTAATCTTTTTTTTTTTGTATAATTCTCCTTTAAAATGGATGTAAACCCTCCATACACTCAGTGAAGTGAACAGCCTCAGATTATACACAGAGATGAACCAAATCTCCCTATATAGGTTTTATATGTATATCTGCTGTCTTCACATTTATATACTGTTTACAAATTTACATTGTGTTAGGAAATCTTCTCTTCCTGGTTAACAGAGTGTGATGTCTGGGCATACATCCAAGATAGCTAACATTGCTGATTGGAGGAAGGGCACACACCCCCTCTCATCATAGGCAGAGACTCTCAGAGGTGTTATGTAATAGGAGCTGCTCTCTGCTAATCTATTTTAGCAACCTCCCCGGACAGAAGATTCAGGCTGCTTTTGTCTAAAAAGTCTGAGAATTTGTCCGGACTTATCAGGCTGATGACAGAGGAACAGTTCAGGAGAGAGCTACGGGACTTAGCTCATTGAAGAGAGATAACAAAATACTGCAGATATATGTGCCCAGCTCAAATTCCATGAATCAGGTTTACATCCACTTTAAGTGGGCGTGACAGGGGTTGTGTCCTATTCCTAAATACTTTTGCTAATATGCAAAATTGTATGGAGAAAAACCAGGACGGCCACACTCCAAAAAATGTTCCTTTATAATAAAACAGATCACAACATCAACATGTCACAGCAAAAAACAGAAAAGAGCTGACGCATTTCACACCAAAATACAGTGCTTATTCATGAATAAGCACTGTATTTTGGTGTGAAACGCGTCAGTTCTTTTCTGTTTTTTTTCTGTGACATGTTGATGTTGTGATCTGTTTTATTATAAAGGAACATTTTTTGGAGTGCGGCCGTCCTGGTTTTTCTCCATACAATTTTGCATACTATTGCAGTGCCTGCACCCAGGGGTTGGATCCTACCTTTCAGCTTTAGCTCCTTGGGACCTCTGAGCGGTTAACTTTTTCTCTCAACTTTTGCTAATAGGTGTCCCTCATTCTCATTCCCATCTCAAAATGTTGGGAGGTATGTTTAACCTTATTTAATAAATGTAATGAATTTCAACACCATCCTTACCCTTTTCCCCTGCATTAGTCTGAGAGCCCATTCATACCATTGTGTTGCTTTGCATCACCTGCAGGGCTTTTTTCGCAGAGAATAGGTGCAGGAATCCCCCTCTTCCGGAGTCACCCCATTTACCCACCCCCAAGCAACCATTTCTTTGTCCACCCCTTTAAAGAATACAAAACCAAGTATCATTTTGTGGTGCCAAGTAGTTTGTATGGAATTTGTTAATGGTAACAAGAAAGGCAGTAAAATAAATCTAGCAACAATGGACACCCAAGCGACAATAGATACACCCTAGCAACAATAGGCTTGCTAAAGCCAGCATCAATAGACCCTCCAACAACCAGGTACATTAGACCCTAACCTCAACAGTAGATCCATCACAGCACTGATTGACCCCCCCTGTAACATAAGACCCATCCCAGCAACAATAGATCCTCCACAGCAACAATTGATCCCACTGCAAAAATAGATGCCCTCCAGCAACAATAGATTCCCCAGCAGCCAGCATCAATAGACCCTCAAACAGTCAGCAACAAAGACCCCTTCCTCAACAGCAGATCTCTCCCTGCAAAGATAAGACCCACCCCAGCCATAATAGATCCCCACAAGCAACAAAAGACCTCCCCAGCAACAATAGACCCCCTTCCTCCCCAAAAATAGATCCCTGCCAACAACAATATATTTCAGAGCATCAATAGACCCTCCAGAACACCCCAGAACCCATTACTATTTTCTAGATTTAGGCCGGGTTCACACCTATGCAAATTGGTTGTGGCTTAAACCGCATCGAATTTGCATAACACTATCAAATACATTGGGCCAGATTCTCGTAGATTTGCGTATCTACGAGCGGGGCGTAGCGTATGTCATTTACACTACGCCGCCGCAAATTACTGGAGCAAGTGCCGTATTCTCAAAGCACTTGCTCCGTAATTTGCGGTGGCGTAGTGTAAATGGCCCGGCGTAAGACCGTGTAAAGCAAAGGGGGCGGCTTGTATTTAAATTAAGCGCGCCGCCGTGCCGAATGAACTGCGCATGCCCCGGCCTTAAACGTAGGCCACTGCGCATGCTCCGTAGTATGCCGCAAATACATTGGTTGCGACGTGAACGTAATTAACGTATAGGCCTATTCGCGTGTTACGTAAACGATGAGATCGGCGGCCTAAGAGGAAAGGTGCATGCTCGGAAAAAGTAATCTGGTGAGCCGCACACAGGCAGAGCAGTACACGGGTGCTCTCCTTACAATTCTCATTAAGCCATGGGACCTTCTCTCCTCACTGCCAGCCCGAATAAAAGGGGGAAGTGGGGACATGCAAGCACGGAGCCGCACACACAGGCTCCTGATGATGAGGTGAATAGGAGAGGGAGAGAGAAAGAGAGAGAGAGTTGCAGAGGAGACAGCAAGAGAATAGGGAAGAGATCCAGTTCTAGTGCCCTGTCCCTCTGGTCTGCCCCCAGTGCCCTGTCCCTCTGGTCTGCCCCCAGTGCCCTGTCCTATTTTGTTAAAGTTGTTGTTGGTAATATTTAATTTTGTAACTTGATTCTGCATAAAACATTTAACAGTGTCAATGAGATAATCTACGAGGAAGTGTTTACGGGTGCAATTAGGCGCAGGGCAGTGTATGAATTAGGTGGGGCAACTGGTGACGAGTAACTCTAGTAGCTCAGGACTTGAAATTTTGAGCCCTGGCTATATAACAAATACAGTAACACATGCAAAGTGAAGAACCCCAATTCAAACCAATCAGATTTCAGATTAGCAGACCCAGGCTGCTGAAAAATGAATTTTGTTTGGCCGTTGAGGGCCGGTGCACTTTGTAAATTGTCCTTTTCATCACTGAATAAACACGTGCTATACAGGCTTGCAAACCAAAGTACGCTTTTATTCTTACACGACTCGCTGTTGCGGCTCTTTTTTGTGTCGGTTTCATCGCACGCTGCGAGAAGAGTTTGCAGGGAAGACAAACACCAGACAGCTTCATTTTCAAAACAATAAAATGGATCCTGTTATCCTTTAATGCTACCCTAATACTTTACTAAAAGTTTACTAACAAGTCCTTAGGGGGCCGTCTGTCAATAACAGGCCGATAAAATCGATACGGACAAAGGAGGGTCTGTGTTCTCATAAAGAAACTTCCTTTTTATCTAAAGCAGCTGTTTTCTGTGTCATGTCCAAGCAGGGACAGATCCTAAGACATGCCTGAGCCTTTACAGCAATCTTATGACCTGAGTGCTATGCTGGGGGGAGAGCGCTCAATACTGATTGATCAATACTTGGCTATTTATTGCAGCAGCCATCTAGAACTATTGTTTCTGGTCTTTTCCTGAGGGCCTGGGAGCTGGATCAGTCATCGTTTTACTGAATAAATTAAAAGATTTCTTCGGATGTCAGCCAAGTGAATGCTAACGAATGACAGCAACTGCTTGTTAAAGTGAACCTGTCACTTTCTCTTTATCTACTCTGCTATTATTTCTCAGCTCTTATGCAGCTAATATTTACCATACCCCACTTATCATAATAAGCAAACTAACTTGTGTATAGTGTAAAACATAAATCTCAATTAATACAAATAAAAATAAATAACAGTTCTTCAATTATCAGACAATAAAGTGCATAATAGTGCAGTCCATAGACAAATAAATATGTGATGGTAAATGTGTATTAGTTCAATTTTCCAATTAGGGATGAGCCGAACAACCCACGGTTCGGTTCGCACCAGAACCTGCGAACGGACTGAAAGTTCACGCAAACTTTAGAACCCCATTAAAGTCTATGGGATTCGAAAATTCAAAATCAAAAGTGCTAATTTTAAAGTCTAATATGCAAGTTTTTGTCCTAAACAGGGTTTGGGGACCGGGTCTTGCCCCAGGGAACATGTATCAATGCAAAAAAAAGTTTTAAAAACTGACGTTTTTCGGGAGCAGTGACTTTAATAATTTCCTTAAAGTGAAAAAAAAAAAGTGAAATATTCCTTTAAATATCGTACCTGCTTGGTGTCTATAGTATGCCTGTGAAGTGGCACGTGTTTCCCGTGTTTAGAATTGTCCCTGCACAAAATGACATTTCTATAGGGAAAAAACATAATTTGAAACTGCTTGCGGCTTTAATGTAATGTCTGGTCCCGGCAATATGGATGAAAATCATTGAGAAAAATGGTACCCCTCCCCCCCTCAGGCCCTATATACTCTGAACAGCAGTATTTAGGCTGTGAAAACAAGACATGGAGTGGTATTAGTATAAGAACACCAGCAATTGTAGTCAGGTAGCTTTAGGTGAACACTGTGCAAAGCACATAGTACATTAAGTGAAAATACTGCAGCTAGCACAATCACCTGCCTGCCTGTCAGTATATTAGGAAGAGAATACAGGAACGGATTTAGCTAAACTGAATACAGTATATAAATATATATACACAACACCTGGGATGCATATATATCCTCTACACGCTGTAACTGCAGGTAACTGACTCGCCTGCCTGTTCTATCTAACTCAATTGAAATTACACTGTCTCTCTGTCTGTTTCTCTCTCTCTCTCTGTCTGTCTTTCACCACTGCCGCTACACACGCAGGCGGCCTTATATAGTGTGGGGCGTGTACTAAACCCCCTGAGACATAATTGGCCAAAGCCACCCTGGCTTTGGCCAATTATGGCTCTCTTTGTTTATGGCACTGTGATTGGCCAAGAATGCAGGTCAAAGTGCATGCTTGGCCAATCATCAGCCAGCAATGCACTGAGATGCTGCAGTGAATTATGGGCTGTGATGTGCCACTCGAATTTGACGCGGCCCATAATGTTTGAAATTCGACGAACGGGCAAACAGGCGATGTTCGAGTCGAACATGGGTTTGTCTCGAACTCAAAGCTCATCCCTATTTCCAACGGTGAGCCCTGGTTCACATTGATGCTGTTTTGAAATCACGTTGCTTCACTTGAACTAGTGCAATTTAAAAGTAGCAAGGTTATTGTGTATTCAGGTGCTACTTGATAGACATCTATGTGGCTTCATGCCTAGAAGTCAATTGAAGTCGCACCTGAGATCGGCAAAAGTAGGGAAGGACATACTTTTGCAAACCGGTGCAGAGCCGCTAATTCGGTGTCACACTAATTGGAGTGTCATGCGATTTGAGCTCTCGAATCGCATGAAAAATCGCTCCAATGCGAACCTAGGCTGACTTTTTTTCTAAAAGTAGCAAACTGCGTGTATAAATGTGCTTATATAGAATCGTGTGCTTCCACCTCCTTTTGATTGATTGATTTTTAATATTTCTATACAGCGCCACATACACCCTGAAGGGTGTGTCTAAGCGCTGGAAGGAGGTCTGCCGGTCTATTCTGGACCAAAAAGCAATCCAAGAAAACAAAGAAAAAAGACTTCACAGGCGAACTGATAGCTTGTGTACATAAAAAAAAAAGAAACCATGTAAAATATCAACAATAAAAACACAGTAGCAAGGGAGTTTGGGGTGAGGGGGACATAGGACAAAGGGAGGAGGGGCCAGGTTGGTTTAATTAGGCGTGGTCATAATCAACTTGTCTCAAAGAGGAAAGTTTTCAGAGCCTTTCTGAAGGTAATAAGAACAGTAGACTTCCTCAAAGGCAACGGGAGAAGGTTCCAAAGCGAAGCGGCTCTGGCTCTAAAGGATCGGCCACCGAAAGAAATCAACCTTACTGGAGGGACGGCAGCAAAGTCCTGATCGCCCGATCTCAGTGCCCTGGGGGGGTGGTATTGTATGGCCAAGTTGTTAATGAACAATGGGCCATGTTGTTTAAAGGCCCTGAACATGACACACAAAGCCTTGAATTCGATCCTCCTTGCGCATGGGAGCCAATGAAGTAGTCTGAGAACGGGTGATATATGGTCCCATCTTGAGGTCCCCGTAATCAACCTAACTGCCTGGTTCTGCACCAGCTGCAGCTTGGAGAGCCATTTAATAGGGAGTCCCAGGTATACCACATTGCAAAAGTCAAGGCGTGAGATAACTAAGGCCTGTACCAGAGTATTTCTATGTGTTTGGGAGAGCAGATGTTTTACCCGTCGTAGCATCCGAAGATAGTAAAGGGCATTCTTGGTGCAATTCCTCACCTGTGGAATCCATGAAAGTCTATTGTCGAATATGACGCCCAGGTTTCTCACTTGGCTAGATGGAGTGGGGCACGGGCCCATTGATACGGGCCACTCTGCAAGCAGGTTTAAGCTTTGTGTTGGACCTTTTGGATACGTTCAGGGCCAAACGATTGTCCTTCATCCATATCTGGATAGATGAGAGGCAGCAGGAAAGAAGGTGGGCTGCCGTGGGGTTGAGAGCATCACTGGCCACAATTTGTATGTCATCAGCATATACCTGCGTGGCCAACCCCCATGAAGAGATGATATCTACCACGGGCCTCACATAGCAATTAAACAGCCACGGCGAAATTGCCGAGCCCTGAGGGACCCCGCAAAGAAGGGGCACCCTCGCTGACCTAAATGGGCCCAATATTACTTGGAATGTTCTACCTGTCAGGAAATTGCGTATCCAAGTAAGCGGTATGCCTGTGATATAGAACTCGTCCTGTAGCCTAGCCAGGAGGATCTTGTGGCTGACAGTATCGAAAGCCGCGGAGAGGTCAAGCAGTACCAAGGCCGCCGCCCCCCCCACGTCTCTCGACTCCAGCAGCCTTTCTCTAGTGGCCAGGATGGATAGCTCGATCCCTCTTTTGGGCCTAAATCCCGATTGAGCATCGTGAAAAAGATTCTGTAATTCACAATGAGCTTGGAGTTGCATAAGAGCCTTATGTTCCACCAGCTTAGCCAGAAAGCATAGTCCTGAAATTGGCCGGTAATTGGACATAACCTTGGCATCCAGCGTGCTTTTTTTCAAGATTGGTGTGACCAGGGCATGTTTCCAGTTATCTGGAAACTCTCCAGTTGTCAAAGAGAGGTTAACCATGATCAGAATCTCATCGATGACTGTGTTGATGTTTTGACACCAATGTGTTCACAGAACTCTCACCTCCTTGTGTAATCAATTGCGCCTTTTGATTACACTAACCTCCTTTTGGGTGATGATCCACTGATCTCAGTCTGGATCTGTCAGATATCCCCAGGTGATGTGTGGTATTGGTCCCTTTAAGACTCCTTCCACTGTGTTTATCCATATGTTAGGGTGAGATAAAACAATTTCCCATGCATTAGTAATTAAAATTAGCAAATGTATTTAAAATGTGTAACTCTTACATTCATTTTGAATAAAAAATGCCTTGGTGTATCAAATATAACTCCAGCACAAGGGTCTCCTACATCACTTCCAGTCCAGGATGCCCTACGCCAGGGATATGCAATTAGCGGACCTCCAGCTGTTCCAGAACTACAAATCCCATGAGGCATAGCAAGACTTTGATAGCCACAAGCATGACACCCAGAGACAAAGGCATGATGTAGTTTTGTAACAGCTGGAGGCCCGCTAATTGCTTATCCCTGCCCTACGTGTTACGTCATGTGACTTCATCAGGGAAAGGTGGCTGTAACCCTGTACTAATACACATTTACCATCACATATTTATTTGTCAATGGACTGCAATATTATTATGCACTGTATTGTCTGATACATGCATAATATTTGGTTATGGTAGCAACATAAAAATATACAGGACATTTTTTATTTTTTATTTTTACTATTTTAGGCCAGTGTATTTTTGAAGCGGATCTCTGCCGAAAAATCGAATTTTTGATTATGGGCTCTTTAAATTAGTAATCACACTGCTGTGCTAAACTCACGGTTTTTGTTTTCAACAGCCGCTTCGCTCTTTTTCTGTCCCAAATAACAACTTTTATTCTGCATGTCCTCGCATTGCCATCTTGGCTTTGGGCAGGAAAAAGCACACAGGCATGTCACTTCCTGTTTTCCTGTCCCAGCATTCACCGCTCGATCTCGCACACGCGCACTGGCAAAGGTGTCCGGCGGCTCAGTATCTGTGCTGTAATGAAGAATTTTCAAACACCCGCCCTTTCCTTTGTTTACATCTGCGTCACTTCCTGTAAAGCGAAGTCGCGCGATGTCTCGGCTAATAGAGAGAAAAATTATAATTAGGGAGCTCTGAGACAAGCTCCGAGCATGCACAGCGAGGGACAGGAAGGAAGGAATAACCCGAGGAAAACCCGACTGCCTGCAGACCGGAAGCCTGTGTGTTTAACAGGTATTATAACACTACATTTTTTAATAATCGCCGATTAGGTATTGTTTTGCAGCGCTAGTAATATTAAACTAAAGTCAATTTCAGGGTGGAGCTCCGCTTTGATAATAAAAAAAAAAAAATCAGGAAATATCCATAACTATTTACTACCAAATGAAAGCCCAATTTGTCCTGGAAAAAAAGGTATAATCCACCTGGATACACAAAGTAGTTGTGATGATATGAACAGTTTTGCTAACACATGTCAAAGATTCAAAATTGTACTTGGTCATTTAGATTTGTTTTACCCTTAGGCGTGAAGGGGTTAAATTCCGTAAACCGAGGGGCACCAATCAGAGAATTGAAAGCAGAAGAGTACAAAATGGCTCTTGGTTGGTTGTTGTGGGTTAATAAAGAAATAGCATTTAGGAATCAGAAGTCTTTATTGAATAAGGTTGATTATGACAGGTGACATCCTGTGTGTTGTGACATGATCTGCTGTGACAGTGCATTGTCCTCCTAACATAATGATGTGTTGTGACCAGGGCTTTTTTTCTGGGGGAACTTGGGGGAACTCAGTTCCACCACCTTTGGCTCAGACCCTTTGGTGCCCGCTCACCACAATCACTTGTGAACACAGAAGTCTGGTTTCAGTGTTTACAAGTGACTGCTTTGTAACCCCCTGAACTCTGCACACTGTATGTAATGCAATTCTGGTATTTAATGCCCCTTTAAGACCCTTCTACTGTTTGTGAAATCTGAACGGGTCGTGGTTGAGTTCCTGCACCTATTTTCTGAGAAAAAAAGCTCTGGTTGTGACAGCGCAGTCCCCTGATGTACCGTCATGCTGTGACTCTGCTGGGTTGATGCAGAGTTGGGCATTTTTTGCATTATTTCTGCAGCTCAACAGACATACTTTTGCTTGTAAATTTACAAATTGTAGTGATTTTTATTATGTGAGGTCAGCAATGGTTGTATATCTCATGGGAGAATTACGGCCATTGCTGACTTCTTTCTGTATCTTCTATTTGGCTGGCTGTTATACGGATCCTTTAGATTCAATAATCTTCTGAAACACGAACTCGAGTTGCCATTAGAATGCAATTCAGAAACATTAGACAGGTGTCAGAAGTCCTTATCTGCATACTCGTTCCAGGTCAGAAGTTCAGAAATTAAAAGATTAGCATGACAGCCAAGCAGTTATCATTTTCATAGGCAGGAGTCAGCAAAGGCAGCCTTTGTGTGTCTCCTGACAAGTTTACTTTAAAGTGGATGTAAACCTTTCATACACCCAGCGAAGTGAACAGCCTTTAGATGATACACAGGGATGAACCAAATCTCCCTACATAAGTTTTACATCCATATCTGCTGTCTTCACATTTATATACTGTTTAGAAAGCTCAGATTGTGTTAGGAAAATTTCTCATTCTGTTTAACACAGAGTGTGATGTCTGAGCATACAGCCAAGACAGTTAACATTGCTGATTGGAGGAAAGGCACACACCACCTCTTATCATAGACAGAGACTCTCAGAGGTGTTTTGTAACAGGGCCAGCTGCCTGCTAATCTTTTTAATGCAACCTCCCCGGACAGAAATTTCAGGCTGCTTTTATCTGATGTGTCTGAGAATTTGTCAGGAGTTCTCAGGCTGATAACAGAGGAACGAGTCAGGAGAGAGCTATGGGACTTAGCTAATTGAAGAGAGATAATAAATTACTGCAGATATCTATGCCCAGCTCAAATGTCATGGACTTACATCCACTTTAAGTTCATATTCAGACCTTTGTAGCACGTTACTGCAGTTCATAAAATTGGAATATCCTCAAAAAGTTATTTTTTTCAATAATTCAATTCAAAAAGTGAAACTCATATATTGTATATAGATGTATTCCACACAGAGTGATATATTTCAAGTATTTCTTTCTTTTAATTCTGATGGTTATGGCTTACAGCTAGTGAAATCGCAAAATTAAGTATCTCAGAAAAAGATAAATAAAAAATAATTTTTAATACAGAAATGTTGGCTTACTGAAAAGTATATACATGTACAGTATAGTTTACACTCAATACTTAGCCGGGGCTCCTTTTGCATGAATTACTGCATCAATGCAGAGTGGCATGGAGTTGATCAGGGCTGGACTGGGACAAAAATGTGGCCCTTGACTTCATCCAGACTGGCCCACTTAGACAGGTCTCTCCTATGGTGGGTGGACAACTCCTGCCCTGGCCACCAGAGCTCCCTCTCCCCCTTCACTAGCCACTAGCCATTCTACTTTATTAGAGTAGAACGGCTGGTACTGGTATTCTTATAGGTAATACCAGTGGGGGAGATAGACATTATTTCACCCGGGTAAAGAGTCAGTTCGATGCCCCCTTCCCCATGGGACAAGATTAGGCAGAAGTGAGAAAATCCCAGGCCATAACTGTTGAGTCAGCTGTCTGTCCCCTCCCCCGTGTTTCTTCTGGTCCCCCCCATGCTCCTCTGTCGTCGTCCCTGCTCCTTTGGTCCTCCCCTTGCTTCTCTGTTCCCCCCCAGGTGAGCACTGCGGGGAGGGAGAGGAGGTGAGAGCTGCGGGAAAAGAGAAACAGAGGAGCAGAGGGGGGTGGCGGTCCGCTGTCACTGAAGCCGGCCCACTGAGCCATCGGCCCACCAGGAAACTCCCGGAAGTCTCAATGGCCAGTCCATCCCTGGAGTTGATCACTGCTGATGTGTTATGGAAAGCCCAGGTTGCTTTGATAGCAGCTTTCAGCTCATCTCTATTGTTGGTGTCTCTCATCTTCTCTATGGGATTTGGGTCAGGCGAGTTTGCTGGCCAATCAAGCACAGTGATACCATGATCATTAAACCAGGTATTGGTACTTTTGGCAGTGTGGGCAGGAGCCAAGTCCTGCTGGAAGATAAAATCAGCATCTCCATGAAGCTGGTCAGCAGAGCGAAGCATAGAAGCATAAAGTGCTCTATAATTTCCTGGTAGAGGGCTAAGTTCACTTTGGACTTGATTAAACACAGTGGACAGTGGCGGCCCATTCATTAGGGGCGCCCGGGTGCCACCCCCTCTCTCCATGCCACCCCCATATGCAATTGATAGATGCTGGGGGCGTTAGTGCCACGCCTCGGGTTTGCTGGGGGTGTTAGTGCTGCGAGGGGGTTTGCTGGGGGTGTTAGTGCTGCGCCGCGGATTTGCTGGGGGTGTTAGTGCTGCGCCGCAGGTTTGCTGGGGGTGTTAGTGCTGCGCCGCAGGTTTGCTGGGGATGTTAGTGCTGCGAGGGCTTTTTCTGGGGGTGTTAGTGCTGCGAGGGGGTTTGCTGGGGCGTTAGTGCCCCGCCGCCTGTTTGCTGAGGGTGTTAGTGCTGTGTCGCAGGGGGGGTTTGCTGGGGGTATTAGTGCTGTGAAGGGGTTGGCTGGGGACGTTAGTGCCGCGCCATGGGTTTGCTGGGGGTGTTAGTGCTGCGAGGGGGTTTGCTGGGAGTGTTAGTGCTGCGTCGCAGGGGGGTTTGCTGGGGGTATTAGTGCTGTGAGGGGGTTTGCTGGGGGCGTTAGTGACGTGCCTTGGGTTTGCTGGGGGTGTTAGTGCTGCGAGGGGGTTTGCTGGGAGTGTTAGTGCTGCACCGCGGGTTTTCTGGGGTGTTAGTGCCAGGGTTTGCATGCGGATTAATGTGAACAAGCCCAGCCAGCCTGGAATGGGACTTGGAGATAAACTTATCACCTGTATCGGTTCTTTAATGTTGTAACATTTAACGTTGAAAAAAAAAGAAGACATTTAATTGTCGTTAAACAGTGTAAAAGGTTGTCCCTAAACACAAAAAAAATGAAAGTTCTGAAATGCACCATCAGGCGAGCTTATTACGGGCTAGCGATGCTATTTTTGCAGTTATGTGCCTTGGGTCTCGTCAGTCCATGTAAACTGGGTTTGTGATACATTTATCAAAGCTGTGCATGACTTATCAAGCATGCAATCATTTCATTAAGTAATGCCACTGGGTAGCTGGCAGTGATACTGCGTATCCAAAAGGTTCAACCAGGCCTCTCAGTTGTAGCAAATAATGTCATCCTGTGCACGATTGCTTTGTGATGACTGCAGACAGCATCTCTTGTCTACAGAATTTTTAGCTGGGTAATTAAAAGACAGCCCAGACGTAAAATGAACCATATGGTACATAATATCCGGCCACGCGCGTTATAAAGAAATGATAACGTATTATAGATATACGTGAAGTAGGTTATCTCTAGCCATTGCTGCAGGTGCAGTATCATTCTGAGTTCCCACTTATGTTTTCACAGAGTCAGTCCACCTGAAATTGATATTTCAGTTTTTGGTGGTTGATGGAAAATTTTAAGAGTTTTTACCTCTGCATTACACCTGCGGGCATAGGCGTGCGCAAGGGTGTGCCAGGAGTGCCTGGGCACAACGTAATCACCCTGTGTGGCATAGATTCCCCCTGTTTAGACCCTGATATTTCACCAAAGTCCCTTAACAGGGCTCCTAAAAAAATTGTAAAAGAATAATAAAAAATAAAAACAATTGTAAAAGAATAATAAAAAAAATGATTGTAAAAGAATAATAATAATAATAAAATAATTGTATAAAAATAATAAATAAATAAAATAATACAATACAATAAATACAATACAATAAAATAGCAATCAAGTGAAAATAGGTGATCTTGCGCTACTGTAATAGCTAATATAGTATCCAAAACAAGTACCAAATATATAAATACACGTGCCTTATATAAAAATGTGAAATCTAAATAAATAAATAAATGAATAAAGTCAAAAGTGCATAAGTGCCAAGGTGAATAAAGTGTAGGTACACGGCAATCCGTGAATAATCCAGTGTTCACAATGTTCGTGCAGGTGTCACTCCGTGGAACAAAACAGCCTCACAGGCCTCTCACCTCACTGCCACGAAATAACTGCATTGAGTATCATCTGGGGAGTCCCCAGATGAAGGCAGTAGCCGTAACGCGTAGGGATTGACGGACACCTGGAGTGACGTGAGGATCCGGCTTATGCCGTGTGTTTTAAGCTGTTTTTATATATCTTGATGTAAGCAGATATTATTTTTTTTAATAAATGTCCCTTTTATGATAATACTTCACTATGGGAGTCTCTCTTTCTCCACTTTTGTTTTCTGAGTTGGTATAGTCTTATGCTTGTTCTGTGAAGACCCGGATGTCTACCAACCCAACACACCTGGCTAAAAAGTTTTGGAGTTATCAGATGATACTCAATGCAGTTATTTCGTGGCAGTGAGGTGAGAGGCCTGTGAGGCTGTTTTGTTCCACGGAGTGACACCTGCACGAACATTGTGAACACTGGATTATTCACGGATTGCCGTGTACCTACACTTTATTCACCTTGGCACTTATGCACTTTGGACTTCATTTATTTATTTATTTAGATTTCACATTTTTATATAAGGCACGTGTATTTATATATTTGGTACTTGTTTTGGATACTATATTAGCTATTACAGTAGCGCAAGATCACCTATTTTCACTTGATTGCTATTTTGTGTTATGTAAACACTTTTAGGTTTTGCAGCAACTTTTTCACTTATTTATTTATATTTATATATATTTATAATTTATATGTTTATATTTATATAGTTTATCTACACTATTATTACTCTATATAGCGCGGAGGCTTTCACATACAATACAATAAAATAATTCAAATAAAAATCACTGACAGCGTCCACTGCCTTACTGATACCAATCTCTGCCCTACTGACACCGTCCACTGCTCTACCGACACCATCAGTATACCGTATCTCACAAAAATTAGTACACCCCTCACATTTTTGTAAATATTTTATCATATGTTTTATGTGACAACACTGAAGAAATGACACGTTGCTACAATGTAAAGTAGTGAGTGTACAGCTTGTATAACAGTGTACATTTGCTGTCCACTCAAAATAACTCAACAGGTTTCCTTTTGGGATGACAGCCATGTAGACCAATTTGATGCAGTGTGTGGCGTATGGTCTGAGCACTGACAGGCTGACCCCCCACCCCTTCAACCTCTGCAGCAATGCTGGCAGCACTCATACGTCTATTTCCTAAAGACAACCTCTGGATATGAAGCTGAGCAGGTGCACACAACTTCTTTGGTCGGCCACGGTGTTGCCTGTTTTGAGTAGAACATGTCCTGTTAAACCGCTGTATGGTCTTGGCCACCATACTGCAGATCAGTTTCAGGGTCTTGGCAATCTTCTTAGGCCGCGTACACACGATCGGTCCAAACCAATGGAAATGGACTTAAGTCCAGTTTCATCGGTCCAAACCGAGCGTGTGTACGGCCCATCGGACCGTCGTCCGTCGGACCAAAGTTTTAAAACTTGCTTTAAAATCGGACTGATGGACTCCTGACTATTGGTCCAAACCGATGGTTAGTACACAAAAGCATCGGTCCAAAAAACCACGCATGCTCAGAATCAAGTCGACGTATGCTTGGAAGCATTGAACTACATTTTTTTCAGCACGTCGTTGTGTTTTACGCCACCGCGTACTGACACGATCAGTTTTTGAACTGATGGTTTGTACGCACATCAGACCATCAGTCTGTGAACCGATGAAAATGGTCCAATGGACCATTCTCATCGGGTTGGACCGATCGTGTGTACGCGGCCTTAAAGCCTTGGCCATCTTTATGTAGAGAAATAACTATTTTTTTTCAGATCCTCAGAGAGTTCTTTGCCATGAGGTACCGTGTTGATCCTCCACTGACCTGTGTGAGAGATTGAGAGCGATAACACCAAATTTAACCACTTCAGCCCCGGACCATATTGCTGGTCAAAGACCAGGCCACTTTTTGCGATTCGGCACTGCGTCGCTTTAACTGACAATTGCGCGGTCGCGCGACGTGGCTCCCAAACAAAATTGGCGCCTTTTTTTTACCACAAATAGAGCTTTATTTTGGTGGTATTTGATCACCTCTGCGGTTTTTAGTTTTTGCGCTATAAACAAAAATAGAGCGACAATTTTGAAAAAAAAATCAATATTTTTTACTTTTTGCTATAATGAATATCCCCCAAAAATATATAAAAAAATGTTTTTTTCCTCAGTTTAGGCCGATACGTATTCTTCTACATATTTTTCATTAAAAAAAAATTGCAAAAAGCGTTTATTGATTGGTTTGCGCAAAAGTTATAGCGTTTACAAAATAGGGGGTAGTTTTATGGCATTTTTATTAATATTTTTTTTACTAGTAATGGCAGCGATCATCGATTTTTATTGGTACTGCGACATTATGGCGGACACTTTGGACACTTTTGACACATTTTTGGGACCATTGGCATTTTTATAGCGAGTAGTGCTATAAAAATGCCACTGGCAGGGAAGGGGTTAACACTAAGGGGCGAGGAAGGGGTTAAGTATGTTCCCTGGGTGTGTTCTAACTGAAGGGGGGGTGGACTGACTAGTGGAAATTACTGATCGCTGTTCCTACATTGTATGAACAGACAATCAGGCATTTCTCCCCCTGACAGCTCTGTAACGAGCGATCGCGGGTGCCCGGCGGTGATCGCACTCCTATTAGCTGCTCGGCGAGATGACGTAATATTACGTGAACTCGCCCAGCAGAGCCGACCTGCCGCAGTAAAACTGTGGCGGTTAGTCAGCAAGCGGTTAACACCTACTTCTCATTCACACCTGAGACTTTGTAACACTAACAAATCATGTGACACAGGGGAGGGAAAATGGCTAATTGGGCCCAATTTGGACATTTTCACGTAGGGATGTACTCACTTTTGTTGCCAGTGGTTTAGACATTAATGGCTGTGTGTTGATTTATTTTGAGGGGACAGCAAATTTACACTTGTTATACAAGCTGTACAATCACTACATTACATTGTAGCAAAGTGTCATTTCTTCAGTGTTGTCACATAAAAATATATAATAAAATATTCACAAAAATGTGAGGGGTGTACTTACTTTTGTGAGATTTTGTCAATCTCGCTCCCTTTCTCAGCGAGATTGACCACCTACGAGCCGAGCTGGCTTGCCGCGATGGAGACAAAGCCGTCATAGAAGCGACGGGGATCCGACTTGGGTTCCCGCCAAATCTACACGCGGCGTTTAGTATGCATCATGAGGGGGAACTCCACACCGGATTTTTAAATACAAATAAATAAAAAACAAAATGAACAACACAGGGTTTTTAAAGTATTTTATTAGACAGCTCCGGATGCCCCCCCCTCTTCTTTAGCTCTTTTACCAGGGGGGGCCTTCTTCCGCTCTCCAGGGTCTTCTCCCGCTCTCCGCTGTTGACTTGGCGCTCTCCGGTGCCTTCTTCTTCTTCAGGACTGGCCACCGCTATCTTCGTGTTAGCTCAATTACAAGCGGCGACCAGTCCGCTCTTCTGTCGCGTCTTCTTCTCTTCTTCTCTTCTTCAGATGTTGACTCGACGCTTCCTCCCGCTGTTATGCCGGGCGCACGGCTCCCAGCGACTTATATAGGCCTAGACTGTGATGTCGCAGTCCCATCATGCTCTGGTACCTACCCACGTGGTACCTAGAGGGGGGGGGCGTCCGGAGCTGTCTAATAAAATACTTTGTTTTTACACTTTGCCTCCAGGTGAATGGGTAGGGGTACGATGTACCCCATATTCATTCACCTAGGGTGGGGGGCCGGTATCTGGGAGCCCCCTTATTAAAGGGGGCTCCCAGATTCCGATAAGCCGCCCACCCGCAGACCCTGACAACCAACGGCCAGGGTTGTCGGGAAGAGGCCCTGTCCTTATCAACATGTGGACAGTGTGCTATTGGGTAGGCGGGCCGCAGTGCGCCCCCCTGCCCCAGAGCACCTGACCCCCCCATGTTGAGGGCATGCTGCCTGGTACGGCTCAGGAGGGGGGGGGGCTCGCTCGCCCCCACTCCTTTCCTGATCGGCTGGGCGGCGTGCTTTGGATACGGGTCTGGTATGGATTGTGGGGGGACCCCCCACGCCATTTTTTCGGCGTAGGGGGGTGTCCTTTCAATCCATAGCAGTCCTAAGGGCCTGGTATGTCCCCTGGGGGGGAACCCATGCCGGATTTTTATTTAAAAATCTGGCGTGGAGTTCCCCCTCATGATACATACTAAACGACGCGTGTAGATTTGGCAGGAATCCAAGTCGGATCCCCGTCGCTTCTATGACGCGCTCGCTGGAATGTGCTTTGTCTATTCCAGCGAGTGCGAGATGTCGGCACCCTGTCGCCGAGAATCAGCGCGACGCTGTCGCGCTGGAAACACATTCTCGGTGACAGGTACTGTATACACAAACATGCATATATGTTTGAGCTTTGGGGTGCACACCCTAATGTAATAATCTGGGCAACCTTTGTCTGCAGGTATAATGGAAGGCTTGCAGGATTTGTCATGTGTTTTATATTATAGAGGATTCAACAGGAGGAGCTGAACCATGCAAAGGTGGACAGGAACAGCATTCAAGCAGTAGTAAACCGCTGTTTATTTTTTGTTTTGTTTTTTAAATCTGCAAAGCCTAGTTATAATGTGCTAGTATGCATCGTTTAACAGCACATTATGCAAAACGTACCTTTAAAATGAAGCCTTCCAGCGACACGCTGTCACCACTGACAGGGCTTCCATCTTCACCAAGTCTTTCTTCGAGTGGGATCCAGTCCTTTGATTGGAGGAACTGTGATGACATCACTCCCGCGCATTTGCGGGAGCAGCTGTTCACGGCACAGCGTGGAAGAAGGAAGGGTGTGGTATGGTGTTCTCACAGAGCCCATGTGTCGGTGACACCACTGATAGATTCACAAGCAAATATCTCCTAAACGCTGAATATTTACAGTACCTATAAGTAAGCCTTATTACAAGCCTACCTATGGGTAAAAATCATCCATGGGAGTAGTGATTAAATACCACTAAACAAAGCTCTACTTGTGTGAATAAAATGATATCAAAGTAGCAAAACATGGCCCGCTAATGAAGGGGGTAAAATCTTCTAGCGCTGAGGTGGTTAACCACTTGCCGACTGCTGCACGCCAATATATGTATGGCAACGGTAGGCACATGGACATCCCCCTTAAGAAGCCTTGCGGCGGGCGCACTCTCTGTGACCGTGCCCGCGGGCCCCGCAAACTCGATGTTAGCCAGCGACCTGCGATCGTGTCACAGAGAGGTAGAACCATTGTAAACAAGGCATCTCCCTGTACTGCCTAGTGACAGGTCACTGATCTTCTGCTCACTGTCATCGGGAGCAGTGATCAGTGTCATGTCACTAGTAGCCCAGCCCCCACATGGTTAGAATCACTCCCTAGGACACACCTAACCCCTTCCCCGCCCCCTAGGGTTTAACCCTTCCCTGCCAGTGTCATTTACACATGTAAACTGTGCATCTTTATAGCACTGATCACTGTATAAATGATAATGGTCCCAAAATAGTCTCAAAAGTGTCCGATGTGTCCGCCATAATGTCGCAGTCACGATAAAAATCGCAGTGGGAGCTGCGGTGGCTCAACGTGATTGGCACTGCGCTGACAAGCCGTTCACCTCTGCAGCCAAGGGTTCGGATCCCGGTCTCGGCTACATGTGAATTGAGTTTGGTGGTCTCAGTCCGGCTCCCGGTGGGTGTGCTATGCAAGGTACGCCTTGTATGCTTAGTATGCCCACCCCCCCCAAAAACCAACACACTAGCACGCACACAAAATTGGTTTAACACACACGCACTTTGGCCATGAGGTCTCCTAAAATAAAGAGAGGTGAAGGACCTACGGGGCTGGCTGGGTGTGCTAGACCCCCTCACTCCCTCATAGGGGGAGTCCCTCTGCCCCGTTGGGGTCCCGTTGGGCCCCAGTCGGGCTCCCAAGTGGAGCAGGTAGGGCGGGGTGAGTAGGAGGCCCCCCTCACACCCGCCATTGCCACCGGGGGCATGAAGAAGGATGGCGATTGCCTCCGGGGGGAGGGTCTGCCTACTCCTAACTCCTGCAGTCCAGCTCCTCTCTCTCGAGTTCACGCACAAAATACACTTAAAAAAAAAAAAAAAACTAGTGAAAAAAAAAAATTATAATAAAAATGCCATGAAACACCCCATTTTTTAGATGCTATAACTTTTGCGTAAACCAATCAATATACACTTGTTGTGATTTTTTTTACCAAAAATATGTAGAAGAATACATATTTGTCTAAACTGAGGAAAAAAATAACAACTTTTTTTTATATATATATATATATATTGGGGGGATATTTATTATAGCAAAAAGTAAAAAAAAATTATTTTTTTTTTCAAAATTGTCGCTCTTTTTTTTTTTATAGCGCAAAAAATAAAAGCTGCAAATACCACCAAAAGAAAGCTCTGTTTGTGGGGAAAAAAGGACGTACATTTTGTTAGGGTGCCACGTCACACAACCGCGCAATTGCCAGTTAAAGCGACGCAGTGCTGAATCTCAAAAAGTGGCCTGGTCTTTGGCCAGCAAAATGGTCTGGAGCTGAAGTGGTTAAGAAACCAAGTGTCTCAAAAGGGCTAACCACTGAGCCATTTGATCATTTTTGCAACCAAACTCTGGTTAAAGGCTAACCCAAAGCTGAAGGATCCAAACAGATTTCAAATTTATTATTTCAAGAACATGTTAGTAAATGGAAGGGAAGTTGTACCTGCTAAGAAAACAACCCACAGGCACCTCTTTCACTCACTTTTAAGACACTTTTATACCTGAGACCCCTGACGAATAATTTTCTACAGTGCCACAGAATATGGTGGTGCTTTAAATACATGCAACAATGACAGTATAGACATCCATTGCTCAATGACGGGATATAAGCTGTTTCCATGCAAACCATTTAAATGAAGGGCTCTCATTATTATTGTATCCTTAGCGTTTTCTGTAACAAACGTGTGAAGAGCAATCTTCTAAAACCCGTAACAAGGTCACAACACAACGGTGCACCTCACCCTGCGACGGAAATACTCCACTCTATTAGAGCAATCTTCGCTCCATAAAACCGGCACATAAACCCGTAAACAAGTCTGCAACTGATGATTGAAGAAAGGAAGAAAGTGTTTTGTTCATGCCGTCCAATAAAAATTATTTAACTGACATCTACGGTGAGCAGACACAACCATTCAGGATATGATGAGGTGAGCCTTAAGGAGCCCAAAAAAACTTTGTTACAGTAGATATAAACCCAATCACTAATATATCACAAAACCTATAAAATGTTAAAGTAATGTAAAAAAAGTAATTTATATATTTTTAAAGCTGAACTCTAGTTATGATTAGGGATGAACTCCGCGTTCGATTCGAACATTGTCTGTTCGTATGTTTGACTAAATTCGAACAAAACGGGTCGTTTGCGGCAAATTCGAGTGACGCGCAATGGCCCATAATTCACTGAGGCATTGCGCACTGATGATTGGCCAAACATGCACTATGACCCTGCATGCTTGGCCAATCACAGCGCGCAAAAAACAGAGAGCCATAATTGGCCAAAGCCAGGGTGGCTTTGGCCAATTATGGCTCAGGGCTTTAGCACACGCCCCACACTATATAAGGCCGCCTGCTGGGCGGCCTCGTGAAGTGTGTTCGAGCTCTGAACAGAGATCAGTCAGAGAGACAGAGAGATTGTCTTTTTATTTTTTTAATTTTTTTAAAGTGTATTTTTTGTGCGTGTACTCGAGAGAGGAGCCGGACTGCAGGAGTTGGGAGTAGGCAGGCCTCCCCAGAGGCAATCTGCCATCTTTCTCCATGCCCCGGGTGGCAATGGCGGGTGTGAGGGGGTCCTCCCACACAGCCCGCCCTACCTGCTCCGCTTTGAAGCCCAACGGGGCAGAGGGACTCCCCTATGAGGGAGTGAGAGGACCTAGCCCGCTCAGCCAGCCCTGTTAGTCCTTTGCCTCTCTTTTTTTAGAGACCGCATGGCCAAAGTGCATGCATGTTAACCCAATTTCGAGTGCGTGTAAGTGTGGTGGTTTTGTGGGAGGGGGGTGGGCGTACTAAGCGCAGGCTTACCTCGCATAGCACACCCATCAGGAGCCGGGCTGAGACCACCAGATTGTCTTTTTATATAGCTAGATAGAGCAGGCAGGCTAGTCAGTTTAGCTTCAATTACAGTGTGTAGAGGATATATATACATCCCTAGGTGTTGTACATATATTTATACACTGTATAGCTTAGATAGATCAGTTCTTCCTAATTTACTGGCAGGCAGGTGATTGTGCTATTTAAAGATGTTATCACAGGTATAGACACCCAGCAGGTACAATATTTAAAGGAATTTTTCTTTTTATTTTTTTTTATTTAAGCATCATTAAAATCACTGCTCCTGGAGCAGTGATTTTAATGATGCTTAAATTTAAAAAAAAAAAAAGAAAAAGAAAAATTCCTTTAAATATTGTACCTGCTGGGTGTCTATAGTTTGCCTGTGAAAACATCTTTGAGAACCCGGGTCTTGCCCGAGGGAACATGTATCAATGGAAAAAAGTTTTAAAAACGGTCATATTTTCAAGAGTCCTGCTCCTGAAAAAAACGTTTTTAAAACTTTTCCGTTGATACATGTTCCCTGGGGCAAGACCCGGGTTCTCAAAGACGTTTTCCAACAATAACTTGAATAATGGGCTTTAAAATTAGCACTTTTGAGTTCGAACGTTCGAGTTCCATAGACTTCAATGGGGTTCTAAATGTTTGCGCGAACCGAACCGAACGCGGGGGTGTTCGGCTCATCCCTAGTTATGATCTTTCTTGCATCCTTACATTGGTCCAGCTTGGGACAATATCAGTGCTACTTTGTCGATATTCCTGATATCATAACACAAAACAGGTATCCCTATTTGCAATAAATTCTAATGTGTCTAAATACAAAATGAACAAGTAAATTTGAATTTTTGTTTTTCAAAAAAACACATCAGATGATGATCGAAAAAGGCTAAAGATGTACAGTCCTCCCATAGGTAAGTTGGTGACTTCAAACCAGAGTAAACCAAGGAAAAGTGATTTAATAGGAAAGTAATTCTCCACCTTCTACATAACTGCCTCTTACCGAAGATGAAGATCCCAACTAGAGATCTTCTGTAGATGTATGGCCTTTAACCCGGCCTAAGGGTCTATGTGACTGGATGTCGCTCTTCGGCGATAAATCGTTCCCCAACCACTCACAAGCAGTCATGTATGATCATAGCCAGGTGAGGAAGGAAAGAAAGGCCAACATAGCGTAATCCAGTAAACATTTAATATAAAAATTGGTTAAAATTACACTTACAGAGTGAAGATAAAAAATCGCAGGTTAAAATTGTATAGCCGGCCGGCTAACACAGCCCGTTCACTCTGGGACTCTCTTGTGTAGTGATGACGTCAGCACACCGCTTCTCCCTACATTGTTTCGTCAAAACTGACTTTGTCCTGGGGCACGAAACGACATAGGGAGAAGCGGCGTGCTGACGTCATCACTACACAAGAGACTGCTTGTGAGTGGTTGGGGAATGGCATCCAGTCGCATAGACCCTTAGGCCGGGTTATAGGCCATACATCTACAGAAGATCTCTAGTTGGGATCTTCATCTTCGGTAAGAGGCAGTTATATAGAAGGTGGAGGATTTATTTCCTATTACATCACTTTACATTCACGTTTGCTCTGGTTTAAAGTCACCAATTACCTATTGGAGGACTGTACATCTTTAGCCTTTTTTGATCATTTTTGAAAAACAGAACATTCACTTGTTCATTTTGTATTTGGACACATTAGAAGTTATTGCAAATAGGGATACCTGTTTTGTGTTATGATATCAGAAATATCGACAATATATGCATTCACTTACTTGGTTATATTGGTTTTCTTGGATATTTTCACGTTCATTTGCACAGCTTGTTTTTTATATATGTCTATTTTTTGTGTGTGTCTCACATTTTAAGTTGCAGCATTATTGTTAATTGTTCACATTTATTGTAAACAGATAGCGCAGTATCACCCCTTTTCTACTACAACAGCTGCCGCCATCTTATCGGTCCTGTTCGGTGCGGCTGCCCTACTGCACATAGGGTGAGTGAAAAAATGCAGTGCTCATATAGATATCGAAGACCTGTATGTGAGTAAACAATGGCTGAATTAATGCACAATGATAATAATAATATAAAATTAAATAAAAAAATGTCTAAAGACAAGATAAATAATTTCATTGGCACAATGATGCAAGGTGAAAAACATTTGCTAGAAGAACCACCACAGACTGAAAAGAGACTTACCGGAAATCACAAACTTAAAGGGGCTTATACCTCTTAAGTCATGAGGTAATAACGGGTAATAACCAAATGGAATACGGCTGGTCCAGGTTCGATCACCAAAGCTCCACGGGACATAAGCCCTGTACACACGGGCCAGAATCTAGTCAGGAAAAAAAACGTTGTTTTTCCTGATGAGATTCTTGGCAAGAATCTCTTGCCGCCCAAATGTACAGACACTCCATTCAAAAGAACTGCGGTTCTTTAGGGCCCGAACCAGAAAAAAAAAATCAAAAGTGCCCATTTTGAGAGCTTATATGCAAGTTATTGGCCATGCAAAGTGTATGGGGGCCCGGGTACTGCCCTGGGGGACATGTACCAACGCAAACATTCAAAAAAAAAAATATTATTTTTAAAGGAACAGTGATTTTAATGATGCTAAAAGTGAAACAATAAAAAAAAAATTATTTTAAATATAATGGCTGGGGGTCCCCTTAGTCTACATGTAAAGTAGCGCATCTGTTGTAAAGTAAATTTTTTTTTCACCTTAATGCAATCTATGCATTAAGGTGAAAAAACACCTGATGCTGCCGCCCCCCCCCCTCCTGAGCTGCTGTCAATCACATCCAGTGACGCGGCCCGCTGAGGGGCGGTGCCGAGTGATACAGTGAGCGGCTATGGCCGCTCACTGTATCACGGGAGTGCGCCAGCAATTACTCACCACCATGCGAGCTCTCTCGCATTACTAAGGTCAGTACTTGCGGGGAGGACCAGAGACAGCCGCTGAGGGACCCCAGAAGACATGGATTGGGGCCACTCTGTGCAAAACGAACTGCACAGTGGAGGTAAATATAACATGTTTGTTATTTTAAAGGAAAAAAATAATTCCTTTACACACCCTTTAACCACTTAAGGACCGGACCAATATGCTGCTAAATGACCCAAGGGGTTTTTACAATTCGGCACTGCGTCGCTTTAACAGACAATTGCGCGGTCGTGCGACGTGGCTCCCAAACAAAATTTGCGTCCCTTTATTCCCACAAATAGAGCTTTCTTTTGGTGGTATTTGATCGCCTCTGCGATTTTTATTTTTTGCGCTATAAACAAAAATAGAGCGACATTTTTGATTTTGTTATAAGAAAAATCAAATAAACTAAATTTTAGTCAAAAATTTAGGCCAAAATGTATTCAGCCACATGAAAAAAAATCGCAATAAAAAAAAAATAGCTACCTAGCGGCAACAGCGACACTAATACAGCGATCGGAAAAATGATCGCTTAGTGACACTGGCAATAGGGAGTGAAAGGGTTAACTAGGGCGGTGATCAAAGGGTTAAAACTTTATTAGGGGGGTACGGGGGCTACCCTGAACCTAACACTAACTGCTTGTCACACTGCCTGTCACACTGACACTAAATGCAGTGATCAGTACATATATGACACTGCATTTAGTGACACTGTGACAGGGGGGTGGGGGGGTGATCGGGGATGTTAATGTGCCTATGTGTAGTGTGTGTCAGTGTAGTGTTGTGCAGACTTACTGTGCGATTGTGATCTCTCCTCAGCGGCGGTTGAAAAAAACGCTGAAGGGAGAGATTACATCACTTGCCCCTTCCTGTGTTTACACAGGAGGAGGAAGTGCACTGCAGGGGGGCGCGCACATTGGCTGGGAGCGATCCGGAGGGGGTGGACAAAAATGAACCGCCGCCCCCTCATCCCGGATTGCTCGCACAGCAAACCGGACCGCCGCATGTACCGGGGGGTCCCGATCGGACCCCCGACCCACGTCTAGGCAGGGACGTACAGGTACGCCAATGTGCCTGTACGTGCCATTCTGCCAACGTAAATGTACATGCGGCGGTCCTAAAGTGGTTAAATTGCAAGCAGACCCTTTGGGCCTGGTATGGATTGTAAGGGGAATCCCACACCATAATTAAAATAATAAATTTGTGGGGTCCCCCCCAAAATCCATACCATACCCTTATCCGAGCATGTAGCCCAGCAGATCAGGAAAGAGGGGAAACGAGAAAGCCATACCAGGCCACATGCCCATAACATGGAGTGGGGTGCTTTGAGGGAGGCAGCACCTTGTCCCTATGTTGATGGAGACAAGGGCCTCTTTCCGACAACCCTGGGCTGTGGTTGTGGAGGTCTGTGGGCATGGGGGCTTATCGGAATCTGGAAGCCCTCTTTAACAAGGGGGCCCCCAGATCCCGCCCCCTATGTGAATGAACATGGTGTACATAGTGTTTTTTTACACTCCCTGAACAGATATAACAATTCGCTTTGGCATATTTAACAGAGCAAAAGGGAGAAAAGTGAAGAAGCAGATTGTAAGGATTTGCATAAACTTTAAAACATTTTTAGAATTGCATATTTTTTTTAAATCAGGTTAAATTTAACGTTTGTCTTAGAGCTTCCTCGTGGTGACAAATGAAGAAGTTTTGTATAAAACTGCTGAGGCTGACATCAGGTGTTCCCTAAACAGTGCTGGAAAAGGAGAACTGAAGTGACAACACAAATTACCAGAAAACTTACAGGGGACATTCACTTTGATTTTATTCTATTTCTGATTTTCTTTGTTCTTAACTACGGGAATTCAGAAAAATACATCTGCGTTAACATTTTTATCTTCTGCAATAGTTGTAAAAAAAAAAAACACCTGCTGGAAGCATCTTTTCAGTGAGATTTGGGGTATATGACAGGTCTGTGTCACCAGTACCTCATCTGAACTTGCAGATGCACCGTATGAGTTTGTTAATTTGAAATATTAACCACTTGCCGACCGCTGCACGCCGATATACATTGGCAGAATGGCAGTGGTAGGCAAATGGATGTACTTATACATCCCCTTTAGGAAGCCGTGTGGCGGTCGTGTGCGTGCCCGCCGCACTCTCTGTGACCGTGCTTGCGGGCACCGCAAACTCGATGTCCACCGATGTCTCGCGATCGTGTCATGGAGCAGCAGAATGGGGGGTTGTCTGTGTAAACTTCTTCTCAGCCTTTTGGCTAAGATCAAGTATAGTATCTCTTCTTATCAGTTGCCAGGAGGTGGCGCTGTGCTAACTGTCCCTAGTACACGGAGAGGTGGAAAGGGATGGCGGTGGCATATGCAAAACCTGCTGGTGTGAAGGTGAAAGCCTTCTGATGAGGATGGAGAACCATTGGGTCGAGGCAGAGGAACGGGGGTTTTCTGGTCCTCTGGCTGGTGTTGGAGTTGGCGATGCTCCCATCGGCGTCCGGTGGAGAAGCTGGCGAGCCCGGTCGGAAGAGTCTGGGCGAGCGATGCAAATCTGCTGGATTAACAGGGGTTTGGAATGGTTAGTACCGGTTGAGGCTGCTGGGTATCGGCGGCTCTCCCTGAGAAAAGCCAGAAGGGATCTCATTCTGGTAGGAGAGGAGTGCCGCATCAACTGATCCGGTCGGGGGGTCAGATGGGAACCGAAAAGCCTATGGTGAATGTGCCCCTGAAGTGGCAGTTCAGGGGTGCCATAATTGCACTAGTGATTCTCTCAGCACTTTTGCTTTTTGGCACCACTGTCACTTCACCATACACACTTTTTTAGCACCTGCCTCTAGGGCCGAGTCTTTTGGCAGGGACCAGAGGAATTTTTAATTCCTGTCCGGAGGACCGGCCATTGTATTGCACGATGGTCACTTTTACACTCCCTCATCTTCCTTTCCCCCCCTTACTTTCTTTTTATTTATCCCTTGTTTGTCACCTTTTTGTATTTTTTTGTTTGTTGTCACGTTTTGTCACAGTGCGATTAGTTCTGAACGTTTTAGAAGTAGGTGGACATGGCCTTCTGGCTTAGTTCACCTGCTCTCATGGGGTCTCCCTTCGGGGGAGCCCCACCTAGTACTTGGGTGGGTTCTGTTTCGGAAGACCCTCCAAAGAATGGGGTCCGTGTCCGCTTTGGCTGCTCAGACCATGTGAAGTACCTCAGTCCCCGTCTGGAGCCTAATGCCGCGTACACACGGTCGTTTTTTGCGATGAAAAAAAACGACGTTTTCTGTGAAGTAAAAAACGACGTTTTTGAAACGTCACTTTTCAAAGACAATTTTGCATACACACCATCGTTTTTTCACAAAAAGCGAGGTTACGTTCACCACTCTTTTCCATTGAAGCTCGCTTCATAACTAGCTTTTGGGCATGCGCGGGTTGAAAAACGTCGTTTTGAAAGACGTTTTTGCTACACACGGTGACTTTTTGTGAAACAAAAAACGACGTTTTGAAAAACGACACAAAAAATTCAAGCATGTTGGAATTTTTTTTTGGTCGTTTTTTTTAAGACAAAAAACGACGTTTTGCCCACACACGATCAATTTAAATGACGTTTTAAAAAACGTCGTTTTTTTTCATCGCAAAAAACGACCGTGTGTACGCGGCATAACTCTTTATGGAGGATAGACATAGCACCCGTTGCACGTTTTTGTGTCACTCTTTATGTGTGTGCAAATTTTTTGGGAACCGGGTGGAGTTTTTAGGTGTGTTTTGCACGCCACAGGCTTTTTATATTTAAAAAAAAGCCATTTTTGGGTGTGTTTTGTACGCCACAGGCTTTTTAAAAAAAAAGGCATTTCCCTGTTCTGTCTTGTGACAGGACAGTGATCTACTGCTCCCTGTCATCGGGAGCAGTGATCAGTGTCGTGTCACTGGTAGCCCATCCCCGACACAGTTAGAATCATTTCCTAGGACTCGCCCCCTAGTGGTTAACCCCTTCCCTGCCAGTGTCATTTACACAGTAATCAGTGCATTTTTATAGCTCTATAAATGACAATGGTCCCAAAATAGCATAAAAGGACTCTGATGAGTCTGCCATAATGTCGCAGTCCCGCTAAAAATCACAGATCGCTGCCATAACTAATAAAATAATAATAAAAATGCCATGTAGAAGAAGCCTAAACTGAGGAAAAAAATATATATTTTTTTATATTATTGGGGATATTTATTAACCACTTCAGCCCCGGACCATATTGCTGGTCAATGGCAAGGCCACTTTTTGCAATTTGGCACTGCGCCGCTTTAACTGACAATTGCGCGAATGTTCGACGCGGCTCCCAAACAAAATTGACGTCCTTTTTTTACCCACAAATAGAGCTTTCTTTTGGTGGTATTTATAAACAGAAATAGAGCGACAATCTTGAAAAAAATGAATATTTTTTACCTTTTGCTATAATAAATATCCCCCAAAAATATATATATAAAAAAAAACATTTTTTTTCCTCAGTTTAGGCCGATGCGTATTCCTCTACATATTTTTCGTAAAAAAAAAAAAAAAAAAAACACCAAAAGAAAGCTCTATTTGTGGGGAAAAAAGGACGTCAATTTTGTTTGGGAGCCACGTCGCCCGACCGCGCAATTGTCAGTTAAAGCGATGCAGTGCCAAATTGTAAAAAATGGCCCGGTCATTGGGCAGCCAAATCCTCTGGGGCGGAAGTGGTGAAACCATAATTTCATATGATGTTACAAATGATGTTTAGATATTACAAATTCATACGGTGTGTGAGCAAGACCTCCCTGGAAGGCACTGGCGACCAAGTCTTTCCAGAAGGCATCTGTGAGGCCAGGGCTAACGTCACCAGTGCCTCCAGGAATCCAGGAAGTGAAATTACATAAAATGTAAGTTTAATATTAAAAATCTTTTTTTATACATATAATTTGAGGATGTTTTGAAATATGCATCTAACGGGGCTTCGTGGCTATGGAAGGAAGAGGCACTTTAATTATAGGGGGAGAAAAGGCGCCAAAACTGCTGGCAGCTGACGACTTATCAATTGCAGGATGAATTTAGAAAGTAAATGGAGTGTCTGCAACATTATAGTCTGCTCTACAGTACTGTGATCTTGCTTCACAAGTGCACATTCTCTTTAATGTCAATACGTGAGCGCCGTCAGTGTACAGCGAGCTTGACAGATGAAACATCTCACTTCGGACGCATCCGCCTGACTCTTAGCCGTGGCTGACTTCAGAGGGGCACACCTAACCTTCTCACACGTCCCTCGAGACTGCTGGGAATTACGTACAGTGTGGGACTTGGACGCTTCCCAAAGATTAGGTGTTTCTGGAAATTTTTTTTTTTTTTTACTTCCAGCATGTCATGAGAATAGACCCTACTCCTTCTTTTCCCCTTGAAGGACACATATCAAAACATCGACATAGCACTTAGGACCCCTCAGCGTACAAAGGTACACTCTACAAAGAAAAGAAAAGAAAAATGAACAACCGGCTGGAAGCAGCATGAAGAGAAACTGAGAATTGTTAAGTGGAAACAGGAAACAATTGCTTTATTGTTGTACAGTGAGGGAATTGCAGATTACAGCGCCATCTAGAGGACATTGCAGGTCAGACACTTCTGTAATTTTGTTATATTTGTTCTAGCAATTATGCCCCAAAAGATACATCAGAGTTTACAGCTTGGACTGCTACTTAGAACATGTTTAAAGGGCCACCAGGCATAAATTACAGGCTAGTTCATGTAAAACAATTTTAATAAGCTCCAAGGGTTAATACATTTGTTTCAATTTAATGTTTTTAAAAAAAAGAAATTGGGTACAACTGGCAGCAATACAATCACAGAGCTCCCTATTCAATATCATAGAAGAATACTGACAACTGTCATATTTAAAGTCCAGCGCAGGGGCGGACTGACCATTGAGGCACTCGGGCCCCATGCCACTAGGGGGCCCCATCAGGGTTGCCAGGCTCAGTAAAACCAGGGACAGTATGTAAAAATCTGTGTTTTTTTTGTCCCTGATATGTCCAAAACTGATATGCTTTTGATGTAAAAATCCAGAGATTTTAGCTGCCCCGCCTCTGTACTGCCTCCTGGCTTGGTGGCCATCTGTAAGCCCGGGGGCCCCCATAATCTTCTATTGCCCGGGGGCCCCAAGTGTTTTCAGTCCGCCCCTGGTCCAGTGTCAACCTGTTGAGGTCTAGCCAGTATATAGCCATTTATTACCAGGCATTTTTTTTTCAGAGCTACTTTATCTTCCTTGACAATAACTCATAGCTCCCAACTGTCCCTGATTTCGAGGGACTGTCCCTGATTTGGAGCAATGTCCCTCTGTCCCTCATTCCTCCTCATGTGTCCCTCATTTTGGTCTGATCTATATAGATGTATAGAAAATGCACTTTTTATCTTAAAAAAGTGTTTCCCAGAGCTAAATCTTTCATCCAATTTCTAAATTTCTGCATTTGTATGTTTTATAAGCCAATATAAATGAATAGTAGTGGTAAAAAAAGCTCTTGTGGATTTAATTAACCTTTTTTTTAAAGTTAATTCAGCTTTAAGGGGTGTGGCAGGGGGGGGGGCATGTCCTATGGCTACATACGTTTGCTGGTAGGTGTCCCTCATTCCCATCTCAAAATGTTGGGAGGTGTGCAATTACTCCATCGTGCAAAGCTGTACCCAAATACATTTCATCAGTGGTAGTTGATGATCAATTTTCTTCACAGCCAGCCAGACAACACCCCACCCCCCGGCACTCGCTCGATCACAGCTACCCCCCATCGCTTGGACGTTGCATCGCTCAACCCTCCACTTACCCCATCCAGGTCGTGGCTTTGGCAGCTTCCCCCCTGTGTCTCCTCCCGAGTCTTGGCGGCCGCTTCTTCTCCTGGCCAATCAGGACTTAGGACTCATGGCCAATCAGATCTTAGGACTGCTGGCTAATCGGGTCTCCTGATTGGCTGGAAGGGGAAACAGGAAGACATTAGCGAATATTAATTTGCTCATGTCATAGAACTGGGTGGTCTCGGGCGCAGTGCTCTGCGCCCCGAGCCCACCTTTTTTTTAAGCCAATTAGAGCCTCATGCCACGTACACACGATCGTTTTTCGGCATGAAAAAAACAATGTTTTTCAGCATGTAGAAAAACTATTTTTTTTCCAACTTCATCATTAAAACACACGGTCGTTTTAAAAAAAATGCTCTAACAAAGTGCGGTGATGTACAAGTACAACGGCACTATAAAGGGGAAGTTTCATGTTTGATGAATGTGCTCACTCCATTATGAACGGTAGTTTTACCAGAACGAGCGTTCCCGTCTCATAACTTGCTTCTGAGCATGCGCAGGATTTTCACGTCGGTTTAGCCCATACACGATCATTTTTTACAACCCGAAAAACTACATACTTCAAAACAACGTTAGAAGATGCAGCATGTTCGAAAAAAAATAAATTGGGGTTTTTCAGAACCCGAAAAATGATGTGAAGCCCACACACAATCGTTTTAAATTACATTTTTTAAAAACATATTTTTTTTCATGCCGAAAAACAATCGTGTGTACGCGGCATCAGGCTCTAATCATGTGCTTCAAAAAAAAAAACATTGAAATTCATGCATCCGGTGCCCTGCATGTCGATTGGGGACTGGCATGGTTCGGGGGGGGGGGGCATCGCCCCTGCGCCCTGCAGGAGCAGCCGACACTGCATTTCATCTAATTTTTGGAGACTGATAGAGCATTCTTTTGGTGCTATTTAATAACTGCTGGACTTTTTACATTATAAAAGAAAAGAAAAACTATTTCCTCTCTGTTATAAAACATAATAAATAAATGTTTCTGTACTGTAAACAGACCTCCAAAATTTCAAATTTTTGGAAACTAGACACCCCAAGGTAATCAATTTTTTTCCACAATGTTTGAAAATAAAGCATGCTGGTATTGAAGGGGTTAAAACATTACGTTTAATAATGAAGCACTGGGTACAGGGCATCATTCATGTACAGTACATATGTATAGGATGTACATACATGGAGGAGGCAGTGAAGGGGCTAATGCACAGTTCACATACAGTGGGAGAGTGGAGATGAAGGGGTCAATGTGTGGGATGAGGGAGGTGAATGAGTTAATATACAGGTCAGAGATAGAATGGCGATAGTATATGAAGCACACACTCAGAATGAAATTAATTTATCCACCTTGAATCTGCTACTACCTACGATCCCTTGGTAGATTGATTTATTCATTATACACTTTGTTACCAAAAGTATTGGGACACCTGCACTTACACGCACAGACATGGATGAGCGAGTTTGGGGTGGAGGAACTTGACTGGCCTGCACAGAGTCCTGACCTCAACCCGATAGAACACCTTTGTGATGAATTAGTGGAGACTGTGAGCCAGGCCTTCTCTCCAACATCAGTGCCTGACGTCACAAATGCGCTTCTGGAAGAATGGTCAAACATTCCCATGGACACTCCTAAACCTTGTGAACGGCCTTCCCAGAAGAGTTGAAGTTGTTATAGCTGCAAAAGGTGGGCCAACTCAATATTGAACCCTACGGAGTAAGGCGGCGTACACACGACCTGTTTTTCTCACCAAGAAACTTGATGGGGGACGTATTCTGCGAGAAAACCGGTCGTGTGTACACTTTTCGCCGAGAAACCCGCCGAGGAACTCGTCGAGCCAAAAAGAGAGCATGTTCTCTATTTCCTCAACGGGCAATGGGAAAATTTGGCTTGGCAAGTTTTTTGACTGCCGAACAAGGAACTCGGCGGGGAAAACAATGTGTTTCGCGTTTCTCGGTCGTGTATACGCCGCCTGAGACTAGGATGCCATTAACGTTCATCTGCGTGTAGCACCATCTTTAACCACTTTAGCCCCGGACCATATTGCTGTCCAAAGACCAGAGCACTTTTTGCCAAACAAAATTGGCGTCCTTTTTTTCCCACAAATAGAGCTTTCTTTTGGTGGTATTTGATCATCTGTGCGGTTTTTATTTGTTGCGCTATAAACAAAAATAGAGCGACTATTTTGAAAAAAATTCAATATTTTTTACATTTTGCTATAATAAAAATCCCCAAAAAGATCTAAAAAAATTTTTTTTTCCTCAGTTTAGGCCGATACGTATTCTTCTACATATTTTTCGTTAAAAAAAATCGCAATTAGCGTTTATTAATTGGTTTGCGCACAATTTATAGCGTTTACAAAAAAGGGGGTCGTTTAATTTTTTTTATTATTTTTCTTTACTAGTAATGGCGGCGATCAGCGTTTTTTTTTCGGTACTGCAATATTATGGCGGACACATCGGACACTTTTGACACATTTTTGGGACCATTGGCATTTTTATAGCGATCAATGCTATAAAAATGCATTGTATTACTATAAAAATGCCATTGGCAGTGAAGGGGTTAACACTAGGGGGCAGGGAAGGGGTTAAGTGTGGTCCTGGTGTGTTCTAACTGTATGGGGGGGGTGGCCTCACTAGGGGAAATCACTGATCTTCTGTCCATACATTGTATGGACAGAAGATCAGCGTTTCCCCCGATGACAGGAACAAAAGATATGTGTTTACACACATACCTCCCGTTCCCCGCTCTGTAACGAGCAATCGTGGGTGCCCGGCGGCGATCGTACCCGCCGGGCACGCACGCAGGACTCGCGGGACGCGCGCCCGACAAGCTTCTAAAGGGAGGACGTAGAGCTACGTGCTCCCGCGTAGCAGTGCCACCGTCCCACAGTAATATGACGGCGGGCGGTCGGCAATCAGTTAATACTGATTGGACTCTGGGCAAACATTTTCTTGGGCCCCCCATGCAATTTCTCTTCCCACCTGTTTTGAGACATACAATAAAAATAGCAGCTAGACTCAAAATGAGTTTACTGCACATTTCTGCTTGCTGATTGGTTGCTAGATGTTACTGTTCATCATTACCACTTACTCATAGAGGTAAATAGCAATCTCCGTCTGGAGAGTCCCCTGGACTGGAGGTTGGAATCTCTCTCAAGAGGGGCCCCTAGATAGAAGGTTGCAATCTCTATATGATGGGGCCCCAGGACTGGAGGAAGCAGTCTCCCTATGAAGGGGCCCCTGGACTAGAGGTATCAATCTCCATGTGATGGGGCCCCTGGACTGGAGGTGGCAGCCACCAACCATGGAGGCCTACAAAAGAGAGAATGCTACTTCCAGTCCAGGGGTCCCTCCATAGAGGGCTACTCCTACAGTCCCTCCAGTCCAGGGGCCCCTCCTATTGTAGAGAGACATAGAATGGAAAGCCGCAGGAGTGACAATAGTTAAAGCAGTTAGGAACATTGCGCTCCCCTCCCAGCAGTGTAGGGGTTAAGATGCCCCCCAGTGTGTGCCCTGTATGTGGGTCTCACTTGAGCTAAGTTGAACCTGTGTGGCTTTCCCCTCCTGCTTCACAGCAGGCAGGTGCCAATCAGTGTGGGCGCAGGGTGGCAAGGGCACTTTCTCTGAGGTGAAAGCAACGGAACTGTCACAGTGGGGCTGGGGGGGGGGGGGTCAAGGAAGCGGATGGTCCCATTCTCACAGCAAGCGCCAGCCCAGCAGCGGTAGCACCACCAAGTGGAAGTGAAGCTGAGGACAGATCTCTCATCTGTGACAGCAGCTGGGATTGTAGGAGCAGTATGGGCAAAAGCGGCCAACTGCTCCTTCAGCGGCTTCTTTCGAGGTGCCTGCCCAGTGCTGCCAGGGTCATTTGGTGGAAGTGCCGACCTACCAGAGCTAAATGTACTGTTAGAAATGGCAAACCTGGACAGTGGGCTCAAGGGCAAGCTTATTTGGGCCCCACAATAATGATTTGGCACGGGGCAGCTGCTCCTTTTGCCCCACCTTAAAGACGCCCCTGTGTGTGTAAAGGCAGGTGTCCCAATACTTTTGGTAATATCGTGTATATAGCTCACACTCAGAGGTGAAGGGGGGAAGTGAAAGGATTAATAACAATCCCACAATTAAAGTAATTTATCGACCTTGAACCTACTACTACCTACGACCCCTTGATTAATTGATTGATTCATTCATTCATTCAATCATTCATTTTATCTTCCTTCTTTCCCATCCTCCCATCGTGCCACCCCCTGTTAAGACCTGGATCACTGCTGGTGACACTATTGTTCCCTAGGCGGAGGGTTGTAATTCCAGTGTCCACCAGCAGATGTCTCCCAGCAGACCCCAGTAATAATAATATAATATAGTTTCTCTCTCCCTCCCTCTTTCTCCCTCCATCTCTCATTCATCTCAGACTCTAACTACACCCCTTTAAGCCACACCCAATATTTAGTTTAACCACTTAAGACCCGGACCAAAATGCAGGTAAAGGACCTTGCCCCTTTTTGCGATTCGGCACTGCGTTGCTTTAACTGACAATTGCGCGGTCGTGCGACGTGGCTCCCAAACAAAATTGGCGTCCTTTTTTCCCCACAAATAGAGCTTTCTTTTGGTGGTATTTGATCACCTCTGCGATTTTTATTTTTTGCGCTATAAACAAAAATAGAGCGACAATTTTAAAAAAAATGCAATATTTTTTACTTTTTGCTATAATAAATATCCCCCAAAATATATAAAAAAAAATTTTTTTCCTCAGTTTAGGCCGATACGTATTCTTCTACCTATTTTTGGTAAAAAAAATCGCAATAAGCGTTTATCGGTTGGTTTTCGCAAAATTTATAGCGTTTACAAAATAAGGGATAGTTTTATTGCATTTTTATGAATTTTTTTTTTTTTACTACTAATAGCGGCGATCAGCGATTTTTTTCGTGACTGCGACAATATGGCGGACACTTCGGACAATTTTGACACATTTTTGGGACAATTGTCATTTTCACAGCAAAAAATGCATTTAAATTTGCATTGTTTACTGTGGAAATGACAGTTGCAGTTTGGGAGTTAACCACAGGTGGCGCTGTAGGGGATGTGTGCCTATGTGTTGTGTTTACAACTGTAGGGGGGTGTGGCTGTAGGTGTGACGTCATCGATCGCGTCCCCCTATTACAGGGATGACGCGATCGATGCTACAGCCACAGAGAAGCACGGGGAAGCCGTGTGTACACACGGCTCTCCCCGTTCTTCCGCTCCAGGGACGGATCGCCGCACTGCAGCGGCGATCGGGTCCGCGAATCCCGCGGTCCCGGTCCTGGAGCTTCGGACCGGGTCGCGGGCACGCGCCCGCGGGCGCGGCCACTCAAATCAACGTATATATACGTTGATGTGCCCAGCCGTGCCATTCTGCCGATGTAAAAGTGCAGTAGGCAGTCCTTAAGTGGTTAAACCACAATTTGATTCCCCCCCCCTCCGGTACCACATTTGTCACCTTTCGGGGGGAGGGGGAAGCCGGTACCTATAAAAAACAGGTACCGGCTCCCCCCTCTTCCCGAAAGGTGCCAAATGTGGTACCGGAGGGGGGGGGAATCAAATTATGGTTTAAACTAAATATTAGGTGTGGCTTAAAGGGGGTGTAATTAGAGTCTGAGATGAATGAGAGATGGAGGGAGAAAGAGGGAGGGAGAGAGAAAGGAAGAGAAAGAGATAACGAGGGAAAGAGAGAGAAGGAAGTACAGAAGGAGGGATGGAGGGACAGCAGACCCAGATTCTACTCCACAATAGCAATATGTGTATTCCAGAAAGTTTAACAATTAGCAGATAAAGATACTCCAAACACTTGGTGTTAGCGCTTCAATAATCACGGCACCAAGGTTGTTATGGTGTCAGGATGATTGAAGCACATTATTTCTATTATTACATTGCAATATATAATGAAATAGTTCTACTTACCATAATGCAGAATCAGTGGGAGCCCTGAGCACACACTTGCCACCGCCGCCTGCCACCAGATGGAGCTTGTCCTTAGCCACTGTCGCCCGCCACCAGATGCATCTTTTCACTTGCCATGTCGCCTGCCACCAGATGCAGCTTCTCACTTGCCATGTTGCCTGTCATCAGATGCAGCTTGTCACTTGCTACCAGATGCAGCTTATCACCAGATGCAGTGTGTCACTTGCCATGTCACTTGCCACCAGCTGCAGCTTGTCCCCAGATGCAGCATTTCACCAGATGCAGCATTTAACCAGATGGGGCATGTCACTAGATGCAGCTTGTCACCCGATGCAGCATGTCACCAGATGCAGCTTGTCACTCGATGTAGAATGTCACCAGACGCAGCTTGTGATCAGATGCAGCATATCACCAGATGCAGCTTGTCACCAAATGCAGCATGTCACCAGGGGCCGCCATTTTACAGAGAAGACCAGCTCTCATGGAGGCCGAGGAGAAGAAACAAGAGGCAGGAACCTGGTGGTAATAAAAGTGGCTGCCAATAGAAATGGAGCTGCCCCGCATGAGCATGTTCGCAAAGCCCACGTGCAAAGCCCGCCAGGAAGTTAGCACTGCGCTGCACTAATCACAGGCAGTGAGACATTTCCCGATCCTTGCAGCCGCGTATCGGGAAATGTCTCACTGCCTGTGATTAGTGCAGCGCAGTGCAGACTTCCTGGCGGGCACTGCACGTGGGTTTTGCGATCATGCCAGAGCTCATCGTTAGTAACTATATTATTACTGGGGTCTGCTGGGAGACATCTGCTGGTGGACACTGGAATTACAACCCTTCGCCCAGGGAACAATAGTGCCACCAGCAGTGATCAAGTTCTTAACAGGGGGTGGCACGGTAAACAATATATCAGAGTGTAAGAGAGTATTAGGCCAGCTCCTAGTTGGTCCCAAAGATTGCACCCTCCCCTATATCTTAAATAGTGGGTTGCGTTAGAGAGTAAAGAAGTCTGGTGGGTAGAGAAGTTAGCAAACAGTTATGTAGCTGGCCCCTGAGGGACTAGATGGGGCTTTCTTTAGGGATGCAGTGATACTGCAAGCAACGGGCATGGGGAATGATTAGGAGTCCTGATGCCTGGGAAGGACTTAAAGGGGGACAGGACTAAAGATGTATCCCCCATCTTGGGGTAAAGTACTAACAAATGCCACCGCAGAATAAGGAAGAAGTTGTATGACTTGCTGTTTTGCAAATAAAAGTATTAAAAAACAGTTGGGTCATTCTGGTGCTCTATTCTGAAACTACTTCCCAGCTTAGCCAAGGAGGAAGCAGAGTGAAATGTCTTCTCAGGGTACTATGCATATTTGGGTGAACTGATTACTTTAATGCTCCCTTAGGGAGTGTGGACCCACACTAACGTAAAAATTGGACAGGAGGTTTGTTAGTGGCACCCAAGGATGCAAAATTGTACCAACATTTTCTTGGCCCTGCCTACATTTCTGCTCCACTTTTAAGTACATTGGGACTCAGTCGCAGTGCGTCCATAGAGGGCGCGGGAGTGCCACCCCCTCTCTCCTGAACCCATCAGTCAACAATAGATAGATTCATGCATTTTGAGCACCAGCCGTCACTGTTGGGACTCCCAGGCTACATAAGGAAAGCTCTTTGGTCATCATTCTTGTCCTGTCCTAGCTATGTGTATTGGTTAGTAAGGTTGCTTATCAAGTGATGAGCAAATAGTAGTTAATAAAACACATGATACACCACCAGATCAGTGCTATGAACCACAAAGCTCAATCAGTACGTACACTGCAAAGGGGTTTACAATGCTCTATAGGGGACCAAACCTGGTATGCAGGTACCTGGAAGTGTAATCTATTTATGGTAAAGACGGTTTTATAAAATAGTTTACCGGTAAATTCAGAGGATACTCTAAAGCTGCGTACACACAATCAGTCCATCCAATGAGAACGGTCTGATGGACCGTTTCCATCGGTTAAATGATGAAGCTGACTGATGATCCATCGCGCCTACACACCATCGGTTAAAAAAACGATCAGGTCAGAACGCGTGATGTAAAACACAACGACGTGGTGAAAAAAATGAAGTTCAATGCTTCCAAGCATGCGTTGACTTGATTCTGAGCATGCCTGTTTTTTTAACTGATGGTCGTGCCTACTAACGATCGATTTTGACCTATCGGTTTAAGGAATCCATCAGTTAAATTTAAAACAAGTTGGCTTTTTTTTAACCGATGGATAACTAACCGATGGCGCCCACAGATGATCGGTTTGGTCCGATGAAAACGGTCCATCAGACCGGTCTCATCGATTTAACCAATCGTGTGTACGCGGCATAACTCTACCACAGGTGTAATCTTCCATATATATCAGTTCAATTATTATTTTGCTTGTTGCCTAGAGCTTCTGATTAAGAAAGTATCAACCTGCATGTGTCTAAAACTGAAGGACCACGGCTTAATTCCTCAGAAATAAAATCAGTTTCATACTTCTACTTAATGTAAATCAGAGGCGAGAATAATAAGCAGGGGTGATACTATTTAGTGTATAATGGCGCTACATTTTACTGAGTTCTGGCATGTGGGGAGGTGGTCTGCATTTTTTCAGGGCGAGTACTTAAATTAAAAATGTAAATTTGCAATCAGGCAGAAAGTGGACCAAAATCTTCCCACCCCCTAAGTGTAATATATATTGGCAGATAATTACTTTTTAGAGTATAACAACTAAACGAGCATTAATGGATTAGCATCTGTAGCAGGTTTTAATTAAAGACACAACCTGCCAGACCAATCTGGCAGAATGTCTCCATCTTGAGTTACGCTCAATGATTAAAGGTGAAATTCATCAAATCAAATGTTCCAATAAAGTCATGGAATTCAAGATTCTCCCTATTTATTACACTTCCAAGCCAAAAAAAAGAGACTTACTTTTGTAAATGTAAAACACGTTTTATTTAAAGCACAAGTTCACCTTCATTACAGGGACACCTTTTAGCCAATCACATTTTTTCACATCTTGATGGTTGTCACGGGTGGTCTATACTTTCTATACTGTTCATGTTCTGCTTCCTCAATAAAAAGTGAAAACATGAGCCTACATTTTATTTGATAACTGTTCTGAGGTTGAACTAAAAAGAATTAATTTGTTGAATTGTACAATAATTTTCGATAAATTGTATCATGTGTTACATAATTTAACTTTTTTTTTTCAATTGGATTTTTCATTGCATGCAAACAAATTAATCAAAAATGTAGCATTTTTTTTTACAATTTGGATCAAAAAAAATATTTGAAACCAAGAATAACTGGTGCAAAATATGAGCTTTGTTAGCAATGCCTGTCATGTAAAGGGTGGGATACTGCAGTCCTTAGCAGTTTTGGAAGTGTAGCTAAAAAACTCGAAGGAACTGGTGGAAATATTTGGGTTTCCTATTGTTTCCAGTGATAACCCGCTCTGTAAGACCCCTTTCACACTGATGCGCTTTTCAGGCGCTTTCACGCTAAATAAAGCGCTTCTGAAAACTGCTTCCCATTAATATCAATAGATGCTTTCACACTGGGAAGGAGCGCTAACGGGGCGGTGAATACAGTCCTGCAAGCAGCAATGTGCTGATATTTTGGCACCAGCTATCATGCAGCTCATAAACCAGTCATTCAAGGAGGGCTTGGTGCCACCCTTGCTGAAACAAGGTATAATCAAACCAGTTCTAAAAAAAAAAACTCGACCCCAAAGACCCTAACCACCGTCGTCCCATAACTCCCCTTAATGTCTTCTCCAAGGTAATGGAGAAAGAAGTTGTACAACAGCTACAATATCATTTAGACACCCATAAATTACTCGATCCATTTCAATCGGGTTTCCGCCCCGGTCACGGGACAGAAACAGCACTGCTCCAAATATGGGATGACGCTCTCGAGGCCGCAGACGAAGGAGAATCATGTCTTCTGGTACTGTTGGACCTAAGTTCTGCTTTTGACACTGTAGACCACAAATTATTAGACATGTGCATTTGTTTTCGTTAGAATGCATTTTCGTCCGAAAATATGGTATTTTCGTCATTTAACGAACAAAATCGAAAGCGCAAGAAACGAAAACCGAAAGATCCGACATAAAACATGCTTTATTTTCGTTTTCGTTCAGATCCGACGATTTGATTTTGATTTCTGATGCTTTGTCGAATTTTCATCGTTCAATACGACAAAGCATCGAAAATCGTCGTTCTGAATACAGTGAATAGGTGGAAATTAAACAACGAAAATTCAACGATTTTCGATGCTTTGTCAAATTTTCGTCGTTCAATTCCTACCTATTCACTGTATTCATTGAATACAGTGAATATAGGTAGGAATTGAACGACGAAAATTCAAAAAAGCATTGAAAATCGTCGAATTTTCGTCGTTCAATTTTTTACCTATTCACTGTATTCAGAACAACGATTTTTGATGCTTTGTCCAATTGAATGACGAAAATTCGACAAAGCATCGAAAATCGTAGTTTTCGGACGGAAACTTTCCCGACGAAAACAACATAAATCAAAACGATTTTCGGGAGTAACTAAATCAATGTATTTTCCAAACGAAAACGAAAAAACTAAACAAAATATTTCAGTCACATGTCTACAAATTATTACTGACTCGGCTAACTGAAGTAGCCAGAGTCGCGGAAGGTGATTTATCTTGGTTCTCCTCCTTTTTGGAAAACCGATCACAAATAGTGAAATTGGGGCCTTTCACTTCTGAAAAACGCACAGTGTCATGCGGAGTCCCTCAGGGATCCCCTTTGTTGCCTGTTCTGTTCAATATCTATCTCCGCCCTCTTTTTAAAATCATCAGTAACCAGAATTTACTCTATCACTCTTATGCAGATGACACACAATTGTATTTTCGCATCTGTAATAAAAAGGATCATCATCTCGGACTAGAGAAATGCCTTACTATGAAAGAAAACTGGATGACAAAGAGTTATCTTAAACTCAACGGCTCAAAAACAGAACTTCTCCTGTTTCACGCCAACCGAAAAAATCATCCCGCAACAACATGGATACCCCCGCCCATTCTGGGTAAAACCATCACCCCTAGCACCAAAGTCAAAAGTCTCGGGGTCATTTTCGACTCCAACATGACAATGGATGCGCAAATAGGGTCAGTAGTCAGCAGATCACATCATCTGCTGCGCCTACTATGCAGACTCACTCCCTTTATCCCAAAAGAAGACATAGCAGTCGTGGTAGGAACAATTATCAACTCCAGACTGGACTATGCAAATGCCCTCTATCTCGGACTCCCCAAATACCAAATCACTCGTCTGCAAGTCATTCAAAATACAGCCGCTAGACTTGTGACTGGGAAAAAAAACATGGGAATCAATCTCACCTTCAATGAGATCCCTTCATTGGTTGCCAGTAAAAGACAGAATTACTTTCAAGGCACTCTGCCTAACGCATAAGTGTATTCAAGGAAATGCCCCCAATATCTATGTGAAAAACTAAAAGCTCACAACCCCAATCACGTTCTGCGATCCACCAACCAGAATCTACTCCAGATACCCAAAGCCAGATACAAATCCAAAGGAGAACGTAGATTTGCAGTCCAAGGAACTAGACTGTGGAACGCTCTACCAACCACCATCCGATTGGAGGTGAACCACTTGGCCTTCAGAAGAAAGATCAAAACCTATCTCTTCTGAGGTCAAAAAAAGTTTCACCCAGCGGTGATTCAGTTTGCATGTGTTGCGCTATATAAGTTTTTTACTCACTCACTCAGCATCGTTGGAGCATGTCTGGAGCGCCTAAAAAAGCGTCTCAAAAATGCCCCTGTCCATTGAAATGAATGGGAAGCACTTCAAAAGCGCCTAAAATAAGCAAACGAGAAGCTCTTCAAAATCACAGCAAAATGGGTCTTTTGAGTCACATGACCATAAAAAATGCACCGCTAAAATGTCGCAAAAGCGATTGAAAAGTACCAAAAAAACACTGTGCGTTTTATGGGAAGTTTTCGCCTCAGTGTGAAAAGGGGTCTAACCAAACCCAATAAAATACCAACAAAACAGACAAATCTTTGGGGTTTATTAACACAAGAACAACCCCTACAGGTTAATAAAAATGTAGTACTACCTCCATAGAAGTACTCTATCCTGCCATGACTCTCTAAACTGCTCAGTCCCCACCGACACACCTGATTATAGATTGTAGAGTGTCCCTAAGTAAGGGGCAGTCTCAGTTGCTATTAACTGTAGGCAGCAAAGGGTTAAGCTCAATAGTTCCTCTCACCACTCCCGGTATGTAATGGATCAGATCCAGTGCGCTTGGCAATCAGTTGTCCCAGATATCTCAGTTCTCCCGATCAGGACCTCACAAGGCTTTGGTCTCTCACTGGTGTAGCAACAGGTTTCTCCAGCTCAGGTCCCTGTTCTGCAAAAGACCAAGTCTCTCTCTCTCTCTCTCTCTCTCTCTCTCTCTCTCTCTCTCTCTCTCTCTCTCTCTCTCTCTCTCTCTCTCTCTCTCTCTCTCTCTCTCTCTCTCTCTCTCTCTCTCTCTCTCTCTCTCTCTCTCTCTCTCTCTCTCTCTCTCTCTCTTTTTAAGCCAGTTTTCCGTTGATAATAATAATAAAATAAAAAATCAAGAAATATCTATTACTATTTACCATCACATGAAAGCCCAATTGGTCCCCAAAAAAATGAAATATAATAAATCTGGATGCATAAAGTAGTTATGATGATATGTACAATTTTAAAAAACATGTCAAAAATGCTAAATTGTGCTTAGGCATTAACATTTGTTTTACCCTTAGGTGCGAAGGGGTTATACACATCCGGCAAGTAGGAAACTGCATTGTAGGCAACAAAAAACAGTATCAATATACAGACATACCCAGGTGTATAGTCTGAGGGCTGCGGCTAGCTACTGGGACCCAGTGACATTTTAATATCTATACCTAACCAATGACTGGTGAGTAAAACTACGAGAGCATTTGCTGGCTGTGTGGTCCTTCAAACTCAACAGCAGGGGCGGACTGACCATTGAGGCACCCAGGCACTGCCCGAGGGCCCCATGCCACTAGGGGGCCCCATCAGGGTTCCCAGGCTCAGTAAAACCAGGGACAGTATGTAAAAATCTGTGTTTTTTTTTACATCTGTCCCTTATATGTCAGAAACCGACATGCTTTTGATGTGAAAATCCTGAGATTTTAGCTGCCCCACCTCTGCACTGCCTCCTGGCATGGTGGCCATCTGTAAGCCCGGTGGGCCCCATAATCTTCTATTGCCCGGGGGCCCCATAAGTTGTCAGTCCGCCCCTGCTCAACAGCAAAGCACTGAACCTTCAACTGGTATTTGGAAACCACAAAAGGTAAGTTTGTCTTCACAATGTGTCCTGATCCAATGATTAGCAACAGGAAGATGATTTCTCGCTTAAAGAAGATTCACTGAGCAATAGTGCGCTTGAATTTTTTTTAGGCAACATTTACTTTACAGGAGAATGGCCAAAGGGCCTATCACCAATCTGATATGTGAATGTGAATATGAGAACAGTTTGTACCGTGAGAACTCTTTCTGTGGGTCAGATGAAGGTGGATGGATCCTGCATTCCACTTAGCTGGGTTATAAATCCTCGTGTTTTTTCACCTGAGCCTCGAATTTCCGTGGGCGCGATCCTGCATCACTTTCTCCACGGCTTCTTGGGTTTTCATTGGATAGATTTATAGCAGCTGTTGTCAATCAAATCCAATGACACGGCTGCTGGGTGATGTGTATGACGTGGGAGGGCGCCCGCAAGGTAACCCCCTCGTGACAGAGATTACCATAGTGGGTTATCTATTGCGGGGAGGAGCCGCGAGTGCCTCCGTGGGACCCCAGAAGAGGATGTTTAGGGCCACTATGTGCAAAATGAACTGCACAGTGAAGGTAAGTATGACATGTTTGTTATTAAAAAAAAAAGTTTACTATCACTTTAATCCTCCCACTCTCCCTCTCTGGTTTCCCAAGGTGAATGAATTAAGGGACACGGAGGACCTCACAGCCACTCTGCACAACACTAAAGTGATCTTCCAGGACACCTGGAGACCATGGCAATATTTTGTCTACAGGACGCCTATCTGAATGAACTCACTCCCTCTCAGTGAATTTAACCCTTTCCTTGCCCTCCTTACTCTCCCCGAGAGAAGATGCTCCAGTCTCGTCTGTACTACTGCTCATTTCTTCTTTCCTCACCTTACCCTACTTTTCCCTCTAACCTTTCCCCTTTTATTCCCCTCCTTCTTCCACCCATCACCTACTGGCATCACAGTATGCACCCTTATGCCCCTTTTCTAGCCTGTTTCTTATATATTGTTCTGTCTCTGTATAAGTGGATGGCAGTGCCCCTCTTGTTGTATTTCAGCCCACAGTGTTTCAGAAAGTCAGTCTAACTAAGAGCGTACTTCAAACCTTTTTTACTTTTGGGTAATTTATTTTATTATTCCCCACAATTTTGTCCACAGTGTTCTTAATCCCTGTACACACGATCGGTTTGTCCGATGAAAACAGACCGATGTGTGGGCCCCATCAGTTGGTTTTCCATGCGGTGAAAAAAACTAGAAAAAAACGATCGTCTGTGTAGAAGTCCATCGGTCAAAAATCCATGCATGCTCAGAATCAAGTTGACGCATGCTCGGAAGCATTGAACTTTTTTTTCAGCAAGTCATAGTCTTTTGCGTTTTGGCACGGTCGGATATTTGACTGATGGTGTGTCGGCAAGACTGATGAAAGTCAGCTTCATCGCATATCCAACGAAAAAATCCATCGGACTATATTCCATCAGTTATCCGATCGTGTGTATGAGGCTTTAACGAGGCTTTAACGAACCATTATTTTTGCCAATATCTTGTTTTTGTCATAATGCACCTGTTTCTTACTGGTTATGCTTGTCTATCTAATATTGTTTGTATGACATTGCACTCTCCTATGATAATACCCAGTACTTTGTGTATACTGGTCATTTGCTTGTCTGTTTTGTGCATAATAATTGTATAAATAAAGGAATTACAAAAAAGATGAAGGTGTATGAAGGTCATAGAGTCCCTCGCAAATTTCTCCTGTTAAAGGGGATGCCATTGAAAAAAGCTTAATGCTAGGGTTGGGTTAGGCTTGGGCTTGGGTTAATGTGTAAGCCGCCGTACACACGGCAGAGATCCTCGACGGGCAGAACACATCGTTCCGGCCGTCGAGGCTCTCTGCCGGCCGTCAGATTCGGCGACCCGCCCGTCGGGAATGGCAACCAGCCATTCATCCAGGCGGGCCGTCGAGGAAATAGAGAGCGTGCTCTCTATTTCTGCTCGACGGGCTTCCCGACGGGAAGCTCGCCGAGACTGTACACACGGCCGAGGTCCTCGCTGGAATGTGCATTCCAGCGAGGTTCTCGCTGGTTTTCAGCGAGAACCTCGGCCGTGTGTACGCGGCCTTAGATTAAAGTACAGGATTAGGGAGTAGTGTTAAGGGTCAGAATTAAATTAGGTTGTAGTTAGGTTGTAAGGTTGAGTTAGAATTAAGATGTAATCCACAGGAAGAATCCATCACTCTGATATTTCAGCACAAATGGATATCCTTTATTGAAAAATGGTGGGGTTCATGGCCACAAAACAATTGCAAAGCCATGCAAAACAGTAGTGCTCTCCTTCAAGGAAGTGAAGATGAAAATTCATGGCACGCTAGTGAATGATAAACTCACAGAGATTCTCAATGATACGCACAATACTTGGTTGGACCAGTTCCCGACTATGCGACTGACTATGCATTTTCTAGGTCTGTATTTCCCAACTACTAGCTGGTCAGGCCCTCTGGGGAATGCTATTTCCCAACCCCTATCTCCCCCCGCGCTTTCCTCTCTTTATTCCTATCCTTTCTTCTATCTTTACATCTGTCATATTTCACTCTCAAACCAGCTATTAGCCAGCCACTGGATGGGATGAACCCTACAATGGCTTCTTCTCATAAGCTAAATGGATACCTATCCACTGAAGTATAGGTTTGACAACGTCAATTCTGCTTTGGATCTATTGAGAAGCCACTGAAACCTGACTTAAATTTGCACACTGTTCGACTTTTCCTTTGTACAGTATGTTGTTTCTCCTATCCCTGAGGTGGAGGTAATTAACATTCCATATTCTAGTTTGTTTTCATTGTTACATCCTACTTCTGTAACGACATTAACACTGTGAAACTCCTACATGTACACTGCTGAGTCTTAATTTTGTACGTTCTGTACATTGCTTATTCTTTTTGATTTTTTACAATAAAATTATTGTGAAGGAAAAATGTTGGGGTGTACCTGATAAAAAAACCAATGCGTATTGACTGTCATGGCTACTACATTAATTTAACATCCATTTAAATGGCAAATAAACAATTACATGATCACATGGACATAAAGGGGAAGGAGCTAATAAAGCACAAGATTCAAAAATCATTGTAACATTTACAATATATACTCACCAACCACTTTATTAGGTACACCTCTTTAATTGCTTGGTAACAAAGTGCTAATCAGCCAATCACATGGCAGCAACTCAATGCATTTAGGCATCTAGATTTAGTGAAGGCAACTTGCCAAAGTTCAGAATGGCAAAGAAAGGAGATTTATGTGACTTTGAAAGTGGCATGGTTGTTGGTGCCAGATGGGCTGATCTGAGAATTTCAAAAACTGCTGATCTATTGGGATTTGTATGTACAACCGTCTCTCGGGTTCACAGAGAATGATGAAAATATCTAGAGGGCGGGAGTTGTGTGGACGAAAATGCCTTGTCGATGTCAGAGGTCAGAGGTGAATAGGCAGACTGGTTTGAGATGATTGAAAGGCAACAGTAATTCAAATAACCGCACGTTACAACCAAGAAATGCAGAATACCATCTCTGAATTAGTGATGAGCGGAATACGCCATATTCGATTTCGCGATATTTCACAAATATATGTAGAAGAATATTTGCGAATATTCGTTAATATCGAAAATTTGTGATATTTTATAAAAAAAAAAATGCGAAATTTCGCTAGTGCAAATGCGAAATTGATTGCGAAATTCTCATCAACACGCGAAAACGGAGATCATTTCCTGGATTACTAAACTAATAGGCACTAAACACTAACTCTACTTACACAAACTTATATGACTAAACTAAAGCTATTTTTTTTTTTTTATACACAAAACACAGAAGGGCAGAGAACGCATTCGCGAATATTCGTTAATATCGAATATTCGTGATATTTTATCAAAAAAAAAAAATTTAGCGAAATTTCGCTAGTGTCGAAATTGATTGCGAAATTCTCGTCAACACGCGAAAACGGAGATCATTTCCTGGATTACTAAACTAATAGGCACTAAACACTAACTCTACTTACACAAACTTATATGACTAAACTAAAGCTAATTTTTGTTTTTTTTTATACACAAGACACAGAAGGGCAGAGAACGCATTCGCGAATATTCGTAATACGAATATTCGCATTGCGAATATTCGGCAACATAAAAGGATCGCCTCAGCTACTCGGCCCAGGGTCTCTAATCATACCAGCAATGCTTTTAGACGTCGATGGAGATCACTAGGATGTGATCTGTTTTAAAAATAAATTTGAAAAAATACGAATATTCGCAATAGCGAATATTCACCGCGATATTCGATTTATTCGCGAATACTGGAATATGCAATATTCGTAACGAATATTCGCAATGCGAAAATCCGTGAGCAACACTACTCTGAATGCACAACACGTCGAACCTTGCAGCAGATGGATCACGGGGTGCCACTCCCGTCAGCTAAGAACAGGAAACTGAGGCTACAATTCGCACAGACTCACCAAAATTGGACAAAAGAAGATTGGAAAAAAGTTTCCTGGTCTCATGAGTCTCGATTTCAGCTGCGAAATTCAGAGAGTAGGGTCAGAATTTGACGTAACCAACATGAAAGCATGGATCCATCCTGCCTTGTATCAACGGGTCAGGCTGGTGGTGGTGTAATAGTGTGGGGGATATTTTCTTGGCACACTTTGGGCTCCTCAGTACCAATTGAGCATTGTTTAAATACAGTACCACGGTCTACCTGAGTATTGTTGCGGACCATGTCCATCCCTTATGACTACTGATTGTTCCTTCCAGCAGGATAATACACCATGTCACAAAGCTCAGATTATCTCACCACTGGTTTATTGAACATGACAATGAGGTCACTGTACTCCAATGGTATCCACAGTCACCAGATCTCATCCAATAGAACACCTTTGGGATGTGGCAGAATGGGAGATTCACATCATGGATGTACAGCCAACAAATCTGCAGCAACTGTGTGATGCCATTATGTCAATATGGACCAAAATCTCTGAGTAATTGTTCCAACACCTTGTTGAATGTATGCCATGAAGAATGAAGAATGAAGGCAAAAGGGGGTCCAACCCAGTACTAAAAACATGTACCTAATAAAGTGGCCTGTGAGTGTACATAAAAAACAGTACAACAGGTACAACAAGGCTTGTGTGTGGATATACTGTATGCATTGCATCCCCTAAATATGCACATAGAGAAAGGGATTGTTCCTGAAAATATATAAGAAGTAAATAATATTAGCATTAAGGTATAGGATTAAACTGTATGATCAGGTCCTAATTGGGACATGGAGTTAAGGTTGGGTTAGATTGTAGGTGTAACGGGATAACCTGTGACGCCCAGAGACTTTTGAGGGATGGGGGATACTCCTGTGCCAGCGGCCCTAAGGACTCTTGGGTCTAAGTTCACCCTGTGCCACTTTTGGGCATAGGGTGGCTGGTAAATCATAATTCATGTATTACATGAAATGGGACATTACTGATAGTTCATATTACAGGTGATTTCATGTGGACTCACAACCAGGTCAATAGACTCCTAAGAAATTCCATTGTCCATTGTGTAAGGCTGTAGATTATTAGGTGTAAATACCTTTCTGTCAGAGACAGGCCGTCTGTCTAAAGATATGGATTAGGTAGCAGTCTCCTTTCAGGTGTATTAAATTAGCATGTCAATTATGTTAAGGGAAACTTGTCAAGCCAGGCTGTCTGGATAAAGCATTCTGTTACAATTAGTAATTAACTCCACTGAATGTCATTATCTAAAGCAGGAGTCTCCAAACTACGGCCCTCCAGGTGTTCAGGAACTACATTTCCCATCATGCCTAGTCATGTCTACGAATGTCAGAGTTTTACAAGGCCTCATGGGAAGTGTAGTTCCACAGCATCTGGAGGGCCGTAGTTTGGAGATCCCTGATCTAAAGGAATGTAAGTTCTCAGGTGTAGTAATTAGCTCATGTTAATTATAGCCCGGTGCCGAAATGTCTGGATACTAATTAGTAATTAGCCCCAGTGTGTGATGAGGGGGTGGAGATTTCATTGTTCCTGTGATTAACTGTAATATGTTGTACTAGATATATAAGCAAGCTAAGAAACTATTAAAGCGATGATACATTTTGGAACAAGTACAGAGCTGCGTGTCTCGTCTTGATTCTGGGGAAATGGGATGGATCGGGTCCTGTTGGTTGGAGTGTCGTATAAGCCATCTTGGGTTGATGGAAGGTCGTAAACGGTGGTGACTGTTACAGTAGGGTTAGGGAGGGATCATAGTCATAGTTGGGTTAGGATTATGGTGAAGGGTTGGAGTTGTGTTAGAGTTGAAGACTATAGTTGGGATAAGGTTAGGGTTCGATTAACATCCTCCCAGCAACCTCCCCATGGTGGGAGGACTTTAATTAAAGTCGCTGTGCATGATCTCCAAATAGGAGCTGCAAAGCACTGTAGGGGTACATGAAAACTTGATCAGTAACCACTCTAAGTGGTTACTGATCAGGTTTATTGTCAGATTAACCCCTTACAGGTATCACACATCCTTACTTTTATTGATTAATCAAAGAGATGAGCAGAATCAGTCTTGCACTGAAATACAATTACTAGCATTATTTAAAATCTGCCAAGCCACCTCATTCACATTTTGAGAAGTTTTATTGAATTACAATGACAATGCCTTATTCATGTATACAGCACAAAGAGCTATAATGACAGGGCATACCAACCAATCAGATTTCAGTTTACCAAAAGTCTGATCAGTAGGTAAATTCCTGAATTATGTATCTTTTTTGTTGCTGAATTGAACACACCTAATGCCCTGTACACACGACCGGAATTACGCTCAAGCTGGACTTGCATAAACACGGTCACACAAAAGTTCTCTGAACTTTCATCCGTCAAGAACGCAGTGACGTACAACACCACGATGAGCCGAGACAATTAAGTTCAATGCTTCCGAGCATGCGTCAAATTGTTTCTGAGCATGCGGCAGAATTTTGCGCTTCGGAATTGCTACAGATGATTTTTTACGTCTGAAAATTTGAGAACCAGCTCTCAATCTTTTGTTGGCGGAAATTCCGACAGCAAAAGTCCGATGGAGTATACACACGGTAGGAATTTTCGTTCAAAAGCTTACATCATGGTGTTTCCGATCGTGTGTACAGGCATAATAGTTAAATACAAGGTCGTAATCACTAAGGAGACATTTTCATTTTGTTGTATTTTGTATTTTCTGTTCTCTTCTTGTACATGATCAAGTCACAGTCAGGATCACGGACATTAACTGCAGGCAGAGAGCAAGCTCTTGCAATGTTAATAACACACCACATTAATATATAACACATTGAATTATGCTAGGACAGGTGCATCTATAAATCATGTAGCAGAGGTCCCATAAATATTTTCATATAGAGTTAGAACATTCACGCGTGAGATGAGAGGTCTGCAATGGCTAGCGACAGAGAAATTCTCAGGTGAGCCAATCCTCAAGTGGCCAAGCCAAGCATGTCCGTAATGCACATTTTAATGGAAAATATCTTTAATGTAGTAAAGGTTTGGTTTTTTTTGCAAACAAAAGAGGTGTACATGTAGATTGCCAACTGTTATGTTTAAAGCTAAAGTCCAGCCAGGGAACTCTAGCTGCAAAAACACCCTACATAAACCTACCTGAGTCGGACAAGTTTGAGCGGACATATCTCATCGTGTGTACGAGGCCTTAGAGTTGAAGACTATAGTTGGGATAAGGTTAGGGTTCGATTAACATCCTCCCAGCAACCTCCCCATGGTGGGAGGACTTTAATTAATTTCGCTTTGCATGATCTCCAAATAGGAGCTGCAAAGCACTGTAGGGGTACATGAAAACTTGATCAGTAACCACTCTAAGGGCCCTTTCACATGGTGCGGATCGTTTTTCGGTCCGCACCGTGTGTGTCCGTCGGCTCAGCGGGGGGTCCCGCTCAGCCGTCGGCGGACAGGGCGGTCCGTTTGCATCCGATCCGATCCACCGGACGGAAGAAAAATAGGATTTTCTTCCGTCCGCAAAACGGATCCAGGCGGACGCGGATAGTAGGCGGACGTTAGCGGATGCATCATCCGCTAACGGATCCGCTCCCATAGGGCCCCATTCTAAGTCAGTTTACGGACTTAGAAAAAGCGGACCGTTCGTCCGCACGTGTGAAAGGGCCCTAAGTGGTTACTGATCAGGTTTATTGTCAGATTAACACCTTACAGATATCACACATCCTTACTTTTATTGATTAATCAAAGAGATGAGCAGAATCAGTCTTGCACTGAAATACAATTACTAGCATTATTTAAAATCTGCCAAGCCACCTCATTCACATTTTGAGAAGTTTTATTGAATTACAATGACAATGCCTTATTCATGTATACAGCACAAAGAGCTATAATGACAGGGCATACCAACCAATCAGATTTCAGTTTACCAAAAGTCTGATCAGTAGGTAAATTCCTGAATTATGTATCTTTTTTGTTGCTGAATTGAACACACCTAATGCCCTGTACACACGACCGGAATTACGCTCAAGCTGGACTTGCATAAACACGGTCACACAAAAGTTCTCTGAACTTTCATTCGTCAAGAACGTAGTGACGTACAACACCACAATGAGCCGAGACAATTAAGTTCAATGCTTCCGAGTATGCGTCAAATTGTTTCTGAGCATGCGGCAGAATTTTGCGCTTCGGAATTGCTACAGATGATTGGATTTTCCGTGAGGAATTATTTACGTCTGAAAATTTGAGAACCAGCTCTCAATCTTTTGTTGGCAGAAATTCCGACAGCAAAAGTCCGATGGAGTATACACACGGTAGGAATTTCCGTTTAAAAGCTTACATCAAAAGCTTTTAAACCAGTGTTTCTTTTTTTTATATGTAGAATTCCACATTATGACATGGGGATGAGCCACTATTCACTAAGCAAACTTTGCATTTGCTAAAAAAAAAAAATAGTAGCAGCTGAAAAATAATTCAAACACACAGAACTGCAAAGATTTTACAGCTGGTCAATTTTAAAACTTAGGGTAATTTTCCCAGATCAATATTTTCCAAGAAAACCCTTTAAAACCTAGAATTTGAATTCCGAATTAGGCACAAGTTGACAATTATGCAAATACTGTAACTATTCATTTTACATATGTATAACTGAAGTTTGTGTATTTAATAACACTATCCTTTAACAGGCTACAACATGTATCACACCTCTACTCTGATTTGGGAGACAAGGTGTAGAATTAATAGTAAGGGACTGGGTTAATTAGGAGATGATGTATGTCAGCAGTGTAGTTGCCTGGCTCCATGTTTTACCTCCACTCTCATTAGTGCAGACAGAAGCTACTATGTGTCATGGGAAGTCAGCATGCAAAAGCGGCCAGAAGACCAAGGAACTAAGTAAATGGAAACATGGCTTATATTACTAGCAATCATTAATAAATGAGCACATGTACATTGTGAATTATGAGGTGAAACAAGGACAGTATAAACTCTCAATCACTAAAATCTCATATACGCTTAACATGTTAATGTCTACGTTCTGATACTTCACTTTATGTGGTGACAACAGTTTCCCAATTGCGCTCCTGCATTGTCACCTTCTCACATGCACCACTGGTGGAGCAATATGCTGACATATAGGGCCAGATTCAGGTAGAGTTAGGCTGGAGTATCAGTGATACTCCAGCCTAACTCTCACTTTGAGCCGGCGTTTCTGTTTTCTGTAAGCAGAAAACAAGAAACGCCGGGTTGGAGTTCCTATACGAGCGGCTTAATTGTATTTCGCCGTCGTATCGGAACTGCAATTTTAAAAATGGCGTTTGGGGCGTTCCCGCTGATTAACGCCGAGAATATGTTAATCAGCGAGAGACGGAAATTCACGATCGTACGCAGGCCCGACGCAGTGACTTTCCGACGTTTATGTAAGCGATACGCGGCATAAAGAAAAACATGCCCCCTAGGTGGAGTATCCTATGTTAAGTATGGCCGTTTAAAAATGTTAGCGTCGTTTGCGTAAAACGTCCGTGAATGGGGATTGACGTCATTGACGTTCACTGACAGAATTTGGAGCATGCGCACTGACAGTCTACGCATGCGCAGTACGTTCGCCGCGGGATCGCGCCTAGTTTAAATAATACACGCCCCCTACCCGCCCAATTTGAATTCCGCCGGCTCATTTTCGCTACGCCGCCGAAACTTTAGGAGCAAGTGCTATGTGAATAACAGTACTTGCTCCTAAAGTTTCGGCGGAGTAACGTAAATGACTTACGTTACTCCTAAATAAAGAACCGCTGTCCTACCTGAATATGGCCCAACGTACGTTGCACTAGAATGGTAATCCGCTGTCACTATCAGTAAGCTGAACCTGACCAATGGCGAGGAGCAAGTATACAGTATGTAGACTGGAAATTTTGAGAGAGGCTGGAGGAGATCAATAGCACTGACATAAAAAAAATCACCTTATTACATGCACCCCTGGTGGAGACTTCAAGCAGCCATGCTTACATACTCACGTGCCCAGCACAAAGTAATCTAATGACAAACGCGTAGGGAAGAACCACGTGCTGACGTCCCCGCACTTCTCAAATCTCGTTAGGACAGGCTGTTGTGATTTAGCCAGCTGGCTTATATGATTATAATGCGATTTTACACTCTTCTTGATGTAAGTGCTATTACCTAGGCTCAGAATAAGGTTTTGAAGGATTTTATACTATGGTGAGCCTTTTGTATTTTGGGGATTCTGTGGCAACGTCACCTGGATGATTGATCCATATGCCTTAAGAGGTTTCCTAGATGGTAAAGGCCCTGGCTGGGTTTAGAACCACAAGTGCCACTGACCATCCATGATAGGTGGTCCGTGCTAGCTGGTAAGCGAGCACTTATATTTATGGTGGTAGTGATAGCTGAAGGTTTACACACTTTAAGGTGGCAGATGGTGTGGATATCGTTAAAGAATCCTTATGCTGCATACACACGGTCGGTATTTCCAATGGAAAAAGTCAGATGGGAGCTTTTTATCGGATATTCCGACTGTCTGTATGCCCCATTAGACTTTTTTCGTTGGAATTTCCGATACACTAAAATAGAGAGCAGGTTCTCTATTTTTCTGATGGAAAAAATTCCTACCAGAGATTACATCAGTATGGAATTCTAACTCACTGAAAAATCATGCTCGGAATCAAGTCGACGCATGCTCGGAAGCATTGAACTTAATTTTTCTCGGCTCATCGTAGTGTTGTACGTCACTGCGTTCTTGACGGTCAAAATTTGGTTTGACCATGTGTATGCAAGACAGCTTGAGCGGAATTCCCTCAGAAAAAACATCCAAGTTTATTCCGATGGAAAAACTGGTCGTGTGTACAGGGTATTACTTCTCATCACATTTGGACTTTTTATCACTGGTGCTATATTAACACAACTCTGTATATGAATGCTAAAATTGCACAAGAATGGTTCTCCATTGTCACTATCAGTAAGCTGACCCTGAGCAGTGAAGTGGAGTGACTGATAGAAACTGGAGGAAATCACTAGCACTGAGAAAAAAAATGACAAGGGCTGAAAAAAGTCTTTAATAGATTTTTTTTTAGGTTGTATATAATATACAGTGTTTTAGCAATCTAAATGCCATCCATTCAGAGTTTATATCTAATTTAAGGCTAGAGCTACATGGGTGGTTTTAGAGTCAAAATACCAAAATTGCTAGTGATTCGATTATTATTCGACCAATAAATAGAACTTGGAACAAAGGACACCCTATGGTGTAAACTACACAAATTGGACTGATTCAGTTGCATGATTGAAACACTGTCCAGCTGTAAAAAATGATTAACTGCCAAATGTTTCTTTTTCTTGAGTCGTTTGTGTTCCATCTGTTTAGCCATCAATGAGTATCACTAGTATGTAAGCTATACGCACAATCAAGCTACTAAAAAATCTTTGGTGTATGCCAGACCTTTATACTATAGGGTGTGCTTACTGACTCGGCTGATGGATTGGAATGCTCACACACCCTTTAAGGACTGGGTTTCTCTCAAGCACTCTCAGTTATAATTACTATTGCACCTCTTACCATGGCTGCATCCAAGCCTGGTCCCCACCAAGGCCAAAGTGTACTCTTTGATTGGCCCATCCCTTCAATTTTTTTTACTGTACTTTACTGTACTTTTTTTGGGCCCCTGCCCCCATTATGCTTCAATCCTTCCTTTTTGCCAGGCATATCTCTCACCTTCCTAAGGCAGGGGTGGCCAAATAATGATGTATGTGGCATGCATTTCTTGCGCAGAGGGTCACTCTTACCTTTGGAGGGCCTTCACATTATGATGGAACCCCATGAGTTACCACAGTAGTCCTACCTTCAAATTCACCACTTCCTGACAACACAAGGCTTTAAGACAGCCTGGCCGAGATCAATGACACCCCTGGAAGCTCTCTGTTCCCGTAAGCAATCCCAAACGGCACTTTATTTCCCTTCTCTGTGCTTCACTTCTATCTTCTTTTGAATTCACAACTTCAGCCTGTGAGTCATCGATGCGAGAATTGAACCTTTTTTGGATGAGGAATGGTAGACCATTTGTCCATACATCCTTAAGGGCTCGTTAAACATTTCCACTCAGGAGAATGGGTACAATGTTTTATATTGGTGGTATTGTGCACCCACCTTATTGCACAAATTTTACCATTCAGTTTCCAATCTAAGTTGGTGATGTGGAGAGGCAGTAGGCGCTATGCTCCATGTATGGTGGACGTGTCCCCATCTTCAACCCTTCTGGACACAGGTTCACAGCATCATTGCTAAAGTCACGTTGTTTACTTTGGGCTTAACTCCAGCACAATACTTGTTTCACCGCTTTACTCTTTCAAAGACAGAATATAACAAATCTTTGGCAATGTGCATGGGTAATGCGGCTAAACAATGTAATACAATGTATAACTTGCCATTGGCAAGCTACCGATATTCCCATGATGCGGGAGTGGTTCTGCAGAATTAATAGTATGGACAGATGGAGGAACTGATACACATTGCACAGGGTAGGATGTCTAGATTCACTACCACATGGTTCTGTTGGTTGGACTTTAGGACAACAGTTAAATATACGGCCTTCTTGTGCTTTCTATGGTACTTTAGACACCAGAAAGTAATGTTCATACTGCTTTTGCCTTTTGGGTCTCTTGGGTGGTGTGTGTTGAGGCGTCTCGCTCACCCCTCCCTCCGTTTTAGGGAGTGGGGTGTGGGAGAGGCCAGAGGACTGCTTATTCCTTCTTTCAGTGTTTTTCTCTCCCCCCTTTTTTTCTTTTGCCTCTACCTTTCTCCTCTCCTGGTCTTTCCTGCTTCTATCCCTTTCTTTCTTCTCTTTCTGACATATAATGGGCGAATCAGAATTATTCTGAATTGGAAGCAGCTGACAGTGGGCATGACAAACACTATGGGGTTTTGCACTCTTTCATAGGTCAACTTTATTTTTGGCTACATGTGACCTGTAACTTTAATGTAATTTTTGTTAAGCTACATGTCTTGCTCTGGATATGGCCTTTTATTTTACATGGATCTGTATGTATGCTCCATGTTTTGCCTAATTATTCGATATTCACACCATTATGGTTGCTCTTCATACAGTATTATGTGCAACTTTGTCAATAAATTGTTTATGATATAAAAATCTTTTGTGTAGCCTTAGGCCGCGTACACGCGATAGATTAAACCGATGAGAACGGTTTGATGGACCGTTTTCATCGGACCAAACCGATCGTGTGTGGGCGCCATCGGTTAGTTACCCATCGGTTAAAAAAAGCCAACTTGTTTTAAATGTAACCGATGGATTCCTAACCGATAGGTCAAAATTGATCGTTAGTAGGCACGACCATTGGTTAAAAATCCACGCATGCTCAGAATCAAGTCGACGCATGCTTGGAAGCATTGAACTTCATTTTTTCAGCACGTCGTTGTGTTTTACGTCACTGCGTTCTGACCCGATTGTTTTTTTTAACCGATGGTGTGTAGGCGCGACGGACCATCAGTTAGCTTCATCGGTTAACCGATGAAAACGGTCCATCAGACCGGTCTCATCAGATGGACTGATCGTGTGTACGCGGCTTAAGCCTTATGGTTCCCAAATACATGATACAAATCCCAAATGTTTATTTTTCTCAAATCTAATCATTCAATGATCTCACATGTTCGTAGTTCCATCCAATTTGTACTTTTTGACTGGAAGAGAGGGAATAGCTATATAGATAGGTCCTCCTGCTGCTCCAGTGATGACCTGTCCTGTACCTGGTACAGACAACCACAGACAGGCCAGTAACAGATGAATTGGCTTTATTGAAACAAGCAAAATACCTGGAAAAGAAGATTGGATTAGACAAGTGTAACAAATACAGCATCAGAAAGATATCAAATATTGGCACGGACAAGTCAGATAACAGCACAACAAATGATAGACTCAGGAGCAATGCTGATATTCAGGTCTCAGTTATTGACTAAGCCACTAGCCAGTGGAAGATTAGCTACAGTATGCCAGTGTTGGGACCCTCTGTGAAGTGCTCACTCTCCAGTAAGAGCCTTTGAAATAATCAGACTAAAACAAGAGACACAGTCCCCTATGGCAGAACAGGTTAGCAAACAGTATCCAATTAAAACCACAGTGGTGGGCAATAGGGCTCTCATTACCCGATGATCTGCAGATGCCCTCCTTGGTGCAATTTGTTTTTCTCCAGCTGATATTACAGACAGGGTGGATGCAGACTAAAGATAGGCCACAGTATCTTTAACTAGATGAAGGTCAGCAACTGGACAAGGTTAGTCGAAAGTCAGCCCTGAGTCTTGTTTCTTCTTGGCCTCACGACATCCTGATCTCTATCAGGTCTAGTAGGCAGAGCTACTGCCCCATCAGAAACCTCCTGCCCTGTCCCGATTGGACAAAGGAGTAGATCTTTTTGTTTCATCCCAAGTATTTTTTGTTTGGTTTTCTTCTATAATGATTTGCTTAGAGTCAGTCCATCCAAAACTGATATTTTATTTTTTTGGTAGATGCTGGAGAGTTAGGCCGCGTCTGATGGACCATTTTCATCGGACCAAACCAATCGTGTGTGGGCGCCATCGGTTAGTTATCCATTGGTTAAAAAAAGCCAACTTGTTTAAAATGTAACCGATGGATTCCTAACCGATAGGTCAAAACCGATCATTAGTAGGCACGACCATCGATTAAAAATCCACGCATGCTCAGAATCAAGTCGACGCATGCTTGGAAGCATTGAACTTCATTTTTTTCAGCACGTCGTTGTGTTTTATGTCACCACGTTCTGACCCAATCATTTTTTTTTTAACCGATGGTGTGTAGGCGCGATGGACCATCAGTCAGCTTGATAGGTTAACCGATGGAAACAGTCCATCAGACCGTTCTCATGGGATGGACTGATCGCATGTACAAGGCTTTAAACGACCTCACATTTTGCCATACCATTCTGTACACCGGCTGTGACCACTCCTACTTCCCCTGTTGGATTTTGTTTGCACATATGAAAGTGTACAGGTACAAAGTCAGGGATTTTGACTGGAAGAGATCACTGTTGAACTATCAAAAACTCATAAAAAGCCAAGGGCTGGCTCAACCTACCCGCTTCTACCTATTGATAAAATAAAATAAAAATTCAACGAATCGATTCTTAACATGTATATGAAGTGTGGTAAAATTAATCAATTGATTTTTAATTCAACCAAAGCTCATTTTTGAAAATGTGATGCTAGTTCCTTATGAGCTGGCTACCGACATTTACATATATAGGTTTTATCCATCAAAGCAGTGTGATAATTTGCCTAAATAAACCCCATGGGCTATACTAAAGGCCACTACGGGGGAGCACCTTGTGCCCCCCCCCCCCAAGCCATGGGGGGGGGGAGACATAGACAATCTACTCTTCTAAATAAAAATTCTCTAAATAAATGCCATTTTTCAGCTCAAGTAGCATTCCAGAATCATATTAAACCTCCCGTCCAAACCTCTACTCATAAGTTGATGCAGTAATTACATCCCTGACTGCACCATCAACCTTTCTATAGTTCGTCAATGACACCACCCTCTGATTGTGCTGTCAACATTACTGGCGCCATAGTAATATTTAATCATCATACTAGTTAAAACATCTTTATCAAAATCACAATATTTTTTATAGAAAGCTGCTGCATTGCTTCTGCCAAAATAGAGAAATAAAAAAGATCCCAAGCTGAACAACAAAAGTTTATAAACAATGTAAATTCCATGGGACTGACCTCAGCAATGCAAGCCTTTCGCGCTGATACAAATATTTACCCTATTTTTGGCGAGCCATCTCTTGCCCACGTCTCTCTTAATCATACATCTCTCCCTGACTCCGCTATGCTTTCCAGTACGTGATTTGCTCTGGTTAGGTTACCCTTTAACACATCCCAGAGGCTTTGTCAAAATAAGCTTGGAGTTGGACCTGTCACACGGTAACTGCCAAAGAAGCAGGATCTTGGCTAATATCAGTTATGTCTTCCTAACAGTCCTTTTTTTTTTTTTTAATAAATGTGTTTGCTCTTTTTTTTGACCATCATCTATAATTTAGCAATCTCATATTCTTAAAACACATAGCCAAGAATATAACTAGCAGTGCTTTCATTTTCCTTCTTTACCTTCAGGCAATTTTCTTTTTCCTTGCCTCTTTCTTCGAGGTAGTGGAACTGGGAACTGTAAGAATGCATCACTGGAAATAACACTTTTAAGGGAATATATCTGGATTTTTAATAAATTCATCTGCTCTGAATCCTGTGAGTTGAATTATTTAAAGTTATAGGAGAGCCCCCTGTTGTAAGGTGACAGAAAAAAAAAAGACATATTTTCATGTTAGCTATAACTGGCTTATTCAATAAATAGCAATCATGCTGCTGAACACGGTACACTAACCTATAGCAGCCGATCTAGAGATATGTATGAGCTCTGTGTCAGCTTGATACAAAAAAGATAAGCTTAAAGCGTATGTAAACTCAGATATTAAAATTGCATAAATAGCTTATTTTTTGACTTGTAAATGTAGTTGTGCAATGTCTTTTAATCTTGGTGGGAGTAAATATTTAATGAAACCTTGTCGTTATAATAAAGTTTACCTGTGAAAGAAGAAACTTTTGTTTTTTGTAGTTACTTTTCTCACTTCTTGCGCACTGAACAGCATTCTATTCAGACTAAACAGTCTCCTGAAGTCCTCTAGAGCAGTGGTTCCCAACTTTTTTGGCACCGGGGACCGGCTACATGGGTGAAAATTGTGCCAAGGCCCGGGCAATTTGTCAGCGCAATATTACTATTATTACATTGTAGTAATAAATTGCATAGTTCAACTCACCATAATAAAGGATCCGTGGGAGCCCTGAGCGTGTCACTTGCCACATCGAATGCCACCAGATGCCAAATGTCACTTGCCACATCACCTGCAACGTTGCCTGTCACTAGATGCGGAATGTCACTTGCCACATCACCTGCCACACTGCCTGTCACCAGATGTGAATTGTCAATTGCCACGTCACCTGCCATGTTGCCTGCCAGCAGATGCGGAATGTCACTTGCCACGTTGCCTGTCACCAGATGAGGAATGTCACTTGCCATGTCACCTGCCACCAGATGTGGAATGTCACTTGCCACGTCACCTGCCACAAGATGCGGAATGTCACTTGCCACGCTGCTTGCCACAAGATGTGAAATGTCACTTGCTATGTCATCTGCCATGTTGCTTTTCACCAGATGCGGAATGTCACTTGTCACATCACCTGCCACCAGATGCAAATTGTCACTGCATTGGTGGCAGCATTGGTCCATGTGGTGGGTGCCAAGTGAAGGCAGAAGAGCGGTGATTCGGGGGTGGAGAGCACCGCGCACCTCCGACATTAGCGCTGACAATTGATGGCACAGTGGCGACAATTGATGGCACAGTGGCTGCGTTTGATGGCATGGCACAGTGGTGACAATTAATGGGCACAGTGGTGACAATTGATGGCACAGTGGCTGCGTTTGATGGCATGGCACAGTGGTGACAATTAATGGGCACAGTGGCTACAATTGATGGTACAGTGGTTGCGTTTGATGGCATGGCACAGTGGTAACAATTGATGGGCACAGTGGCGATAAATTATGGCACAGTCGCTGCGTTGCTTGGCACAGTGGCTGCATTTGAAGGCATAGTACAGTGACGACAATTGATGACACAGTGGTGACAATTTATGGAATGGCACAGTGGCAACAATTGATGGCATGGCACAGTGGCTGCATTTGATGGGCACAGTGGCTGCATTTGATGGGCACAGTGGCTGCATTTGATGGGCACAGTGGCTGAATTCGTTTTTTTGTTTGTTTGCGCCACCCCAAGAATTTTGAGCACCAGCCGCCACTGATATCTACATTAGTATAATGATTACAAGGAAGGATGCTAGCAACCTCTGGAGGAACCCTAAGGTTCCATGGAGCCTGGGTTGAGAAAGAGTTGTCTGGTTTGGTATGGTTAGGTTCCCTCTTGGCTACCAACAAGCTAATGTTTTGTAATACTCATGGGCCAAAGCTTTTTGAGATCAACCAGTACAGATCCTACATGATGTCACAACTGGGTCCAGGCAGTAAACAAATCTAAAGGAAATAAAAGATGTAGGTCTGCTATTATAAAAGTTCAAACTGACCAAGCCTGCATATATGTTAGGAAATAGGTTGAGTGAAATCATCTTTGACTGGATAACAAATATACTGTATACTGTATAGTGCTTTCAAGTTACACATACCAAGTCAAAGAGAAACTAGGTAAGGTTCTAAGTTCTGGTATATAAAATGGATTCCTGGTGGCCTGGATTCCGGCTGGAGACTTTGGTTCCAAGATGTTTTTTGGCATTTATTAATGAATTTTAGTACAATTCCCTTAGACTATGGGATAAAAAATGTTTCATTTGATGGATGTACTGAACTTGTGGACTTTGAGCCAAGGCTTTTGCAGCTTTTATCCCCAAACAGTCATAATGCACAGGTCTTGTAGCTAATGTTATCACAGGAGGACTAAGTAATGTTCTGCTGTGAACATCACATAAGCACATGTCTCTCTCTTTGCTGGCTTGTAACCCGAATCACATCAGGAATATGACATTCATATTGTTAAAGTGGACATGTCCTTAACAGCCATGGCAGCCATTTTGGCAACTTCACCAATTAAAAAAAATAACACAGTCAGAATTTTATGGCGGATCTTGACCCTCTTGGGGGATTTTTCCTCTGTGTAAAGCCCTGTAAACACGATCGGATATCTGATGGAATCTGGCTCTCTGCCCATCGCCGCCGCCCATCTACAGCCTGTCAAGTCTTAAGCCCTGTACACACAATCGGTTGTCCGATGAAAACAGACCGATGGACTGTCGTGAGTGGGCCCCATCGGTTTGTTTTCCATTGGTGAAAAAAAATAGAACATGTGTAAATACTGTGCAAGATATTAAGTTGCAAGGACCACCATATTATTCTCTAGGGTCTCTGCTAAAAATATACATATATATATATATATATATATATAATCTTTGGGGGTTCTGGGTAATTCTCTAGCAAAACAAATATGATTTTTACATGTAGGAGAGAAACATCAGAATTGGCCTGGGTGTCAAGTGGTTAAAGTAGAACTAAATGCAATTGTTTTTTTGTTTTTTTCGCTTTTGGATACCGTAAGGGAGGGTGATAACCCCTGCCAGTATTTTTTTTTTTACTTCTGTGCCACATTGGGGAGATTTTTCTTCACTTCCTGTCCCATAGCCACAACAGGAAGTGAGAGGAAATCCCTCCAAAGAAAGGAAAATCCCTGGTTGCTGCCAGGGTCAAAAAAACGAGTGTCCCCATTGGAAGATTGTACCTCTACTCAGTGGCGGTGCATCGATAGTGGGCGCAGGAGCGCCGCCCCCTCTCTCCTGCAGCGCCACTGAACAATACATAGATTCATGCATTGCATGAATCTATGTATTGTCGCCAGCGCTGCTACCTCTGCCGCTGTCGCCCACTATTCAGATGGTGCCTCTGGTGAGCGCCGGCCATCTGAATAACAGCAGTTGGTTGGCTTTAGAAGTGCCTATCAGAGCCAGTGGCTCTGACAGGCTTCTCGATTACAGTCTGTGGGCTGTAATCGGCTTCCAAATAGTTAACCAGAGGACACATGGGGTGTGCGTTCCCTGGTTAACACTGACACGCATCTCAGCCAATCACTGGGTCTGGTTACCGGTAACCTGATTGACTGAAGCGTCATCGAGGGTGGGAAGGGGCAATCTGGCAGAATTTTACAGGGCAAACTAGCGGTTTTTGAGGGGGTAAACTGGCAGCAATTGATGAGCCCAGTGGAAACAATTGATGGCTTGGCACAGTGGCGACAATTGATGGGTACAGTGGCGACAATTGATGGCACAGTGGCTGCGTTTGATGGCATAGCACAGTGGTGACAATTGATGGACACAGTGGCGACAATTGATGGCACAGTGGCTGCATTTCATGGCATGGCACAGTGGCTGTGTTTGGCATGGCACAGTGACTGCCTTTGATGGCATGGCACAGTGGTGACAATTGATGGCACAATGGCGACAATTGATGGCATGGCACAGTGGCGACAATTGATGGCACAGTGGCGACAATTGATGGCATGGCACAGTGGCGACAATTGATGGCACAGTGGCGACAATTGATGGGCACAGTGGCAACAATTGATGGGCACAGTGGCTGCATTTGATGGCACAGTGGCGACAATTGATGGGCACAGTCTCTGCAATTGATGGGGACAGTGGCTGCAATTGATAGGCACAGTAGCTGCGTTCGATGGGCACAGTAGGCTGCAAATGTTTGTTTTTTTGTTTTGTTTTTCGTTTGTTTGCGCCCCCCCCCCCCCAAAAAAATAAGTTTTAAGCACCAGCCGCTATAGTTTTGAGGACAACTGAGAGGTTTTCTTTTACATACATTTTTTGTTACATGAAACACAGAAGGTGAATCTCTCTAACAAGGAAGCAGACCGCAATAAAACATGACAGGTGTTCTAATCCCTTTCCACTCTATTCCAAACCCCAAACATTGGCTTTAGTTGTACTGTAATATAGCTAACAATGCCTCTTCTAGAAGAGGGAAGAATGCAATATGATACCCGTCTGCATCGATAAAACATTGTACACATCTAAAAACTATTGATCGCTTCAACCTAATAAACATTTCACAATCCCTTACTGTATTTTTATTTTCTATGACAGGAATCAAAATATTCTATGCCACAATGAGTGGTTTTCCATCTCTTGCAGAAAAAGGAAGGAATGTGCTGGCATCTAGCTCGACTTTTATTTTTGTTTTTCGGGGCTGGCGGCAGTACAGACAGATCAATGCTGTTATTGGGGGAAACCAAGAAACATTGTTCCCTGAACCTCCTTCAACTACATACAATTAACATTTTATGGATATAAAATAACACTGCATGTATATACCTTGCTAAATTCCAGATGCTAGGACAAATCTGGTATTCCCTCAATGTACATTAGTCACGTAGTAATGGGGTCACTATTTTTATAACATGACCCACCTTTAAAGCTGAGTTCCAGGAATTTGGCCACTTTGTAAAAAGTTAATGCACAAAATAAGTTAAAGTGGAGCTCCAACCAAAAGGAGAAGTTCTGCTTTAAGGCCTCCCCCTCTTTGTGAAATGGCACTTCTGGGAAGGGAAAGGGGGGCGGGTACCCCCCAGTGTCCCCCTGTGTGCTCTCCCCCCAATGAAACCCTGTGTGGTCCCCCCCATTGTCCACCTGTGAGCTCTCCCTCCCCCAGTGTCCCACTGTGTGCTCCCCCCAGTCTCCCCCTGTGTGCTCTCCCCCCAAGTGTCCCCCTGTGTGGTCCCCCAGTGTCCCCCTGTGTTCTCTCTCTCCTCCAGTGTCCCCCTGTGTGCTCTCCCTCCCCCAGTGTCCCCATGTGTGCTCTCCCCCCTGTGTCCCCCTTCAGTGTCCCCCTGTGTGCTCCTCCCAGAGTTCCCCTGTGTGCTCTCCCTCCCCCAGTGTCCCCCTGTGTACTCCTCCCCTACAGTGTCCCCATGTGTGCTATCCCCCACAGTGTCCCCCTGTGTGCCCCCCCCCCTATTGTCCACCTGTGCGCTCTCCCTCCCCCAGTGTCCCCCTGTGTGCCCCCCCCCCAGTCTCCCCCCGTGTGCTCTCCCCCCAAGTGTCCCCCTGTGTGGTCCCCCCAGTGTCCCCCTGTTTTCTCTCCGTCCTCCAGTGTCCCCCTGTGTGGTCTCCCTCCCCCAGTGTCCCCATGTGTGCTTTTCCCCCTGTGTCCCCCTTCAGTGTCCCCCTGTGTGCTCCCCCCCCCAGAGTCCCCCTGTGTGCTCTCCCTCCCCAAGTGTCCCCCTGTGTACTCCTCCCCACAGTGTTCCCATGTGTGCTATCCCCCACAGTGTCCCCCTGTGTGCTTTCCTCCCCAGTGTCCCCCTGTGTGCTTTCCTCCCCAGTGTCCCCCTGTGTGCTCTCCCCCACAGTGCCACAGTGTCCCCCTGTGTGTTCTCCCCCACAGTGTCCCCCTGCGTGCTCTCCCCCACAGTGTCCCCATGTGTGCTCCCCCCCCCCAGTGTCTCCCTGTGTGCTCTCCCTCCCCCAGTGCCTCCCCAGTGTCTCCTTGTGTGCTCTCCCTCCCCCAGTGTCCCCCTGTTTGCTCTCCCCCCAGTGCACCCCTTTGTGATCTCCCTCCCCCAGTGTCTTCATGTCTGCTCTCCCTCCCCCATGGTCCCCCTGTGTTCTCTCCTTCCCCAGAGTCCCCATGTGTGCTCTCATTCCCCAAGTGTCCCCCTGTGTACTCCTTCCCCACAGTGTTCCCATGTGTGCTATCCCCCACAGTGTCCCCCTGTGTGCTTTCCTCTCCAGTGTCCCCCTGTGTGCTTTCCTCCCCAGTGTCCCCCTCTGTGCTCTCCCCCACTGTGCCACAGTGTCCCCCTGTGTGTTCTCCCCCACAGTGTCCCCCTACGTGCTCTCCCCCACAGTGTCCCCATGTGTGCCCCCCCCCCAGTGTCTCCCTGTGTGCTCTCCCTCCCCCAGTGCCTCCCCAGTGTCTCCCTGTGTGCTCTCCCTCCCCCAGTGTCCCCCTGTTTGCTCTCCCCCCAGTGCCCCCCTTTGTGATCTCCCTCCCCCAGTGTCTTCATGTCTGCTCTCCCTCCCCCATGGTCCCCCTGTGTTCTCTCCTTCCCCAGTGTCCCCCTGTGTACTCTCCCTTCTCCCCAGTGTCCCCCTGTGTGCTTCCCCCCCAGTGTCCCCCTGTGTGCTCTCCCCCCAGTGTCCCCCTGTGTGCTTCCCCCATGTCCCCCTGTGTGCTGTGTCCTGTGTTCCCCTGTGTGCTGTCCCCCCAGTGTCCCCCTGTGTGCTTCCCCCCATGCCCCCCTGTGTGCTTCCCCCCTATGTTCTCCTGTGTGCTCTCCCCCCATTTTCCCCCTGGTTGCCCCCCCCTAGTATCCACCTGTGCGCTCTCCCTCCTCCAGTGTCCCCCTGTGCGCTCTCCCCCCAAGTGTCCCCCTGTGTGCTCTCCCTTTCAGTGTCCCCCCTGTGTGCTCTACCCCCCCAGTGTCCCCCTGTGTGAGCTCCCGCCCAGTGTCCCCCTATGTGACTTCCCCCATGTCTCCATGTGCAGGTGTGGCTTGAGTGTGAACGGGGACACAGGGGGCCCCATGATCTTCTATTGCCCGGGGACCCCATGATTTGTCAGTCCGCCCCTGTTCTGAAGGCAAAAGAGGGTCCAACCCGGTACTAGCAAGGTGTACCTAATAAAGTGTCCGGTGAGTGTATTTGTCATTGTCAGTAAGTTAGTTTGGATTCCGCCATGATTCGTTGAGTCATTACTAAATCCTAATATATACAATCCTGAATCTTTCCTCTGGAGTTTGCAGGCTTTAATAAATTCCATGAGCATTGTTTCATCCAAGGCGCTGCTTGCATTGATATATCACCCTGTATTGTCTGAGGTCGGCTTTCACACTTATCTCTAATGTACTTTTACATTTGATTTGACATTACATACGCTCCCTGTGCTGTAGGTACCCATATAACATGTTCTGTCATCGGGGACTTTCTGAGTCCTTTCATCTTCCTAATGGACTCTGTGCTTTACTGATATCTGTGACCTACCTGACTAGAATCCTTTAAAATTTAATTCACGTTACATTTAGGCGAGTCATAAACACCATTTAGGTACCAGTGTTCCGCTCCGCTCCGTCCCTGCGGTGATGTTTTTGTTTTAATGAAGCCATTTGCAACTTAAGAGGAAAAATATTCCATCTTTGATTGAATATATTTGTCAGCTTTATTCCCCGCTGACGTTTTCATGTGAAAACTTGGATAAAAGTACGGGATGGCAGTTTACCAGCTAGGATAAAAGTTTCAATCTGTTCCTACTCTCATGATTAACTGGATAAATGGCCTCTGAAATTCATTTAGAACAAAACATCAAAGTTAACCCCTAGGAAACCACCAGAACGAAAATCGCAAGCCAAATGTTTTCACAGAGTGAGAGGAAAGGTAGAAAAATCTCCTCTGATGTCGGCTTTTCAAGGCGGTTTTTCCAGACGTTAAATTCATTTGTTTTTGCTTACTGCGTGTACATTTGTTTTCATTGTAGACCAAGGGAATTTATGTCATTTGTTTTATTGCTGTCAGTCTGTTTTTTTTAATGTTCTTTGATTCTTCCCTATTCCATGTCGTGTAGCTTGTGGATTCAGCCACATAGATGTAATATAGTTATTGCATGTGTGTGTACGTGTGTGTTTATATATAGATATATAGTATAGCAGTATATAGATATATATAGTATAACAGTATATAGATATCAATTTTTTAAATTTATATATGTAGCGCTCCCTTGCTTCCAACATGGGTACTTCACTAAAAACTAGACATGTGCATTAGTTTTCGTTAGAATGCATTTTCGTCCGAAAATCTGTTTTTTTCGTTATTGTTTTAACAAACGATAACGAAGGTGCAAGAAACGAAAACCGAAAGATCCAACATAAAAAATGCTTTATTTTCGTTTTCGTTGCGGTAAAAATTCGATATAGAGAGATTCGACATTATAGGGGAAAAGATTCGACATTATAGAGAAAAGATTCGACACTATAGAAATAATAGATTCGACAAATAGATTTCGATTTATGAGAAAATAGATTCGACATTATAGAGAATAGATTCGACATTATTACTAGTCATACAACATTAGAATTCTTGTAGGCGGAATATTCGAACGGAAATGTAAGATTCTTAAAGATTCGACGTTCCGTCGAATATTCTTTTATTTCTTTTTTTGCCCATTCGACAGCAACCAAAAAGATTCGACGTTCTGTCGAATATTCTTTTGACCATTCGACAGAAACCAAGTATTATTGGATTTTCGGACGAAAGCTATTCCCCAATGAAAAACTAAATAAATCAAAACGATTTTCGGGAGTAACTAAATACATTTATTTTCCAAACGAAAACGAAAAAACGAAACGAAATATTCCAGTCTGCACATGTCTACTAAAAACTAGTTGACTGGGAGAGTTACATTGCTCCCGGTCGTGATTTGTTTAGGTTAATGACCCGTGTCATTCTGGAAAGGTCCACTGGCTCGGACTGCATTCTGGGGATGTGAGTATCATCTTTGGGCAGCAGTGGGAGCCAGAGGGATTTCTGGCGGATGGAGTCTTCCCCAGCAGCCATTTGGAAAGGGTTTTTCCCCGCTGGGCATGCTGGGGGGGGGGGGTATATCTGTGATGGAGGTCATGTGTTCTGGGTTCTCTTCTTCTCCTGCGCGGGGTCCCGGAGTCGCAGTGTGCGCATCCATTAACCCTGCCCGCGTGGGCCACCTGGCCAAGCTTCCAGGCCTTGCTGAGTCTCAATCGGAGATGAAACTAAAGGGACCCCAGTGACTTACTGGGTTCTCGATGCCGTAGAGAGGATCCGGCGCCCCGGGCCATAGACAGGTGCGCTCTGCTGTCACCCGGTGATCTGTGCTGAGATAACTGCTGGGAGGATTTGCTCTATTCGGACATGTACAAATTATCTAAACTACACTGGCCTGTGGCAGAGGCCTAGAGCCGGGTCAGTGAGAGAGACCTGTTCCTCCCAGCCAACATTTAAGGTGGTGTCCTGACTGCTGGGTCTATGAGAGGGATCTGTCCGGGAGACATCCCACCCACTCAGGCATTGTAAAATTGTATTTCTCAAGGGGCTGATTTTGATGTACATGTATCCAGGCCTGACAACGAGAATCTCTTTTTCCTCATCAACCTATTCTCCTTTCACCGAGTTGATGTTTAGCTATGTCGGCCTGGAATTAAAGCCTTGAGAAAATCTTTATTGACTGTGTGGACACTCAATTACTACTTAGTGGCTTCTGGTGCACCCCTAGACCAAGCAAGGGTAACTTAATCTGCCGATACCATTATTAATCCAGCGGCCCTTTCAGGGGTGACACTACATATATATATACTGTATATATATATATATATATATATATATATATATGTATGTATATATATATATATATATATATATATATATATATATATATATATATACCGTATATACTCGAGCATAAGCCCAGTTTTTCAGCCCTTTTTTTAGGGCTGAAAATACCACCCTCGGCTTATACTCGAGTCAGTGTACCTGAATTCTTGACAGGCGTCCATTTTTTTAAAAGTCGGTGCTTCCTCCTGGCGTTCCATGATAGACATTTGACACTGTGTTCCACCGATTACGGACGTTCTCTTGTCTGAGGATTAAAGAATGTACGTGATTGGCGGAACATTGTCAGAGGATGAGAGGACCTCTGTGATAGGCGGAACACAGTGTCAAATGCCTATCACAGAACGGAATGCCAGGCGGAAGCCGCAATGGGCACAGTGATGTATGGCGCAGTGAGACTGCAATGGGCACAGTGAGGTTGCAATGGGCACAGTGAGGTTGCAATGAGCACAGTGTGGTTACAAATGTGCATTGTTGACCCACTTTTCCGCTTACAGTACCTGCTGCATTTCGTACTCTAGGCTTTTACTCGGGCCAATACGTTTTCCCATTTTTTTGTGGTACGGTATTTAAAATTTGTATATACTGTATGTAGTAAAAAAATAGATATCTATATACTGCTATACTATATATATACTATATATATATATATATATATATATATATATATATATATATACAGTGGAACCTTGGATTACGGGCATAATCGGTTCCAGGAGAATTCTCGTAATCCAAAGCACTCGCATATCAAAGCGAGTTTCCCCATAAGGGTTCGTTCCACATTGATATCTATGGCATGCAATACAACATGAGTTTTACGAGTATTTCCAAACGGATCCTGCTTGTTTTGCGAGACAACACTTGCAAACCGAGTCAGGATTTAAAATAAAAATTCTTGTATTGCGAAACGCTCGTTAACCACGTTATTTGCAGTCTGAGGTTTTACTGTGTGTGTGTGTATATATATATATATATATATATATATATATATACAGTAAAGAGCGTTTTGCAAGAAAAGCAAAAATGTTGATATGAGAGTAGGGTCATGTCACAACTGAGTATAGAAAAGAAGAGAGGAGCCTCTCAGGCGGCGTACACACGAGGGGATATGTCCGCTGAAAACGGTCCGATGGACCGTTTCAGCAGACATCTCCGCTCGTGTGTATGGGCTAGCGGACAGATTTCTCCACCCGACAGATTTCAAAGCAAGCTTTGAAATCTATCCGGTGGGAATCTGTCCGCCCGACATGTCTGCTGGTTAGTACACTTACCAGCAGACATGTCGGCCCCCACCGCCGCCGCGCCGCTGCCGAATGGATTCGGCGCATGCGCGGAAGTGTTTTACTTCCTGGTGCGGTGACGTGGCGGTGACGCGGCGGCGTCAACGTCACCGCCGCGTCACCGCCACGTCACCGCGCCGTCCGGCGGCGGGGAATTTGATCCGATGGTGTGTACACGCCATCGGATCAAACTCCCGATCGGACATATCCGATGGAAATGGTCCGCGGACCGTTTTCATCGGATATGTCCGATCGTCTGTACGCCGCCTAAGGCCTCGTACACACGAGGCAATCGATTTGTTCAAAACAGTCTGTCCGACCGATTTGAACAAATCTGTCTGCTGGCATTTTGGTTTGCTCGCGTGTACACACGAGCAAACCAAAATCCCCGCCAGCAGACAGCGCGCTGACGTGTCGGTGACGTGGCGGTGACGTTGACGCCGCCACGTCACCGCACCAGGAAGTAAAACACTTCCGCGCATGCGTCGAAACCATTCGGCGCGTGTGCGAGAAGACATGTCTGCTGGTTAGCGTACTAACCAGCAGACATGTTGGGCGGACGGGTTCCCAGCCGACAGCTTGGTAAGCATGCTTTCCAATCTGTCGGGTGGCCAAATCCGTCGGCTCGCCCGTACACACGATCGAATCTGTCTGCTGAAACGGTCTAGCAGACCGTTTCCAGCAGACAGATTTGATCGTGTGTACGAGGCCTAAGTGTAGCAGTATGGTTACATTTAACCTCCCTGGCGGTATGATTCTGTCTGGAATTACGTACCAAAAGCGGTACAATTATTTGCATGGAAGTTTGGCGTTTTATACTGTAGGCCTGCAATTCTTAGGAATAACTTGCTTAAATCTGTCCAAACAAGACATCCCGGGTATGATAAAGTTTGAAAAACAAAATCATAATTTTTTATATAATAAAAAACTATAAATAATTATAACAAATTATAATAAAAAATATTCAATAATGTAATCAACTCAAAAACACTGAAATTTGCTCAGTTGCAGAATTGTCGCTGTCATTATTTATTTTTTTTATGACAAATTTCCCCACAAATCGCTATCGCTCAATTCTGAAAGTAATTATAATTTATTATCGCTGTTTTCTAGCTGATCTAAAACCATTTTTGACATAAAGGGACACTTTTGGTTGTTATGGGCAATCTACAGTTTCCAGGCAGAAAGAACAGTTTTTATTATATAAAAGGACATGTAGGGCACAGGACAGACCACTAGGGACAAGGGGGGGGTGTATTTTTTACATACAGTACTGTAATCTATAAGATTACATTGTACTGTATGTAAAGTGTTTGTTTACCTTTTTAAATTTGGCGCCGTTCTCCGCTCCCGTGCGTCGTAACGTCGCAGGGAACGGAGATCGGCGGCACACGGGGACGCTGTGTGAATCGAGCGAGCACCCGCTCGCTCACACAGCGGGGATGCATCGCTGGATCCAGGAAGAAGGTAAGACAGCGCGCGCTGCAGGCTCTGCATGGCTACCCCGAGCGTGACTCGGGGATACCGATCTCTGCAAAAAAAAACACCCCGAGTCACGCTCGGGGATACCGCCAGGGAGGTTAATGAAGGTACAACATTTAGCAACTTATTGCTACACTAATGCCACATACACACGATAGGTTAAACCGATGAAAACGGTCTGATGGACTGTTTTAATCGTACCAAACCAATCGTGTGTGGGCCCCATCGGTTAGTTATCCATCGGTTAAAAAAAAGCCAACTTGTTTTAAATTTAACCGATGGATTCCTAACCGATAGGTCAAAACCGATCGTTAGTAGGCACGACCATCGGTTAAAAATCCATGCATGCTCAGAATCAAGTCGACGCATGCTTGGAAGCATTGAACTTCATTTTTTTCAGCACGTCGTTGTGTTTTACGTCATCGCGTTCTGACACGATCGTTTTTTTAAACCATCAGTCAGCTTCATCGGTTAACCAATGGAAACGGTCCATCAGACCGTTCTCATCGGATGGACTTATAGGGCCAGATTCACGAACACTTGCGCTGGAGTATTTGGATATGCGCCGCGTAACTGTGATGATGCGCCGTCTTTTCTATGTGCCCGTACCCACCAAACTAGATGCGCCCAATAACGGGTCATTTGCGACCGGCGGAACGTTCCGACGCCAGAGTATCGTCAGCGCTTATTTTCGCTGGGCGCATCAGTCGCGCCTATTGATTTCCCCTGCAAATATGCAAATGAGGGATTTTTCCCAATTCACGATCGGATTAGCACCATACGCTGGCTACATGCGCCGCGCGTATCTGGTCCGTCCGGCGCAAAGTTATTTCTACAAAAGGCTGCTTTATCTTTACTCCAGACGGTCACAGGTCAGCAGGAGAGCAGCTACAGCAGCGTTACCGACGAAACTAGCAAGCTGAACAACAACACTAGCAAGGACAACACCTCTGTGTGCCAACATGCCAGGGGCACTCGTGGTCCTAAGACTAGTACTGGGTCCCTCGCTACGGAGGAGGCGGGCACGTGAGAGGATATACCGCACTCGTATGAACCTCTTTGGCATGGGGGATGAGGAGGTGTATCGCCTCTTCAGATTCAGCCCAGATGCAATACTTGAACTAACCACAACCCTGCAGGGTGACATCACCAGCAAGACACACCGCTCACAAGCAGTGCAGCCACTGGTGAAGGTCCTGGCAACACTTCATTTCCTTGCCAGTGGATCATTCCAGCGTACAAGTGGAGTGGTGGCTGGGATGTCACAGTCCTCCATAAGCAGATGTGTGCACCAGGTTGTCCCTGCAATCCTCAGACGCATGTCCAACCAGTTCATCAGACCCACCACTGAGGAGCTGCGGCTGAAGGCAATGACAGATTTCTACAACATTGCCAGATTCCCACGCACCATCGGGGCCATTGATTGCACACATGTGGCCCTACAGCCCCCCAGTGCCACAGAGCACATATACCGCAATCGGAAGCATTGGCACTCCATCAACGTACAGGTGATAGCCGATGCCCAACGCCTCATATGGCACGTCCGTGCCAAACACCCCGGGTCCAGCCATGACAGCTTCATATACCGTCAGAGTCCCATCCCAGCAGAATTCGAACAGAACATGTATGGGGACAGCTGGCTGGTTGGTGAGTGACATGGGAGTCAGGCATGACTATCCCCTCCCGTGATGCACAACAGAAGTCGCACATGCATGACTAACATTCTCCTGTCTTTTACCTTACAGGTGACTCTGCATATGCACTGGGACCCCATCTAATGACTCCTTTCCGGAACCCCCAAACCAGAGGAGAGAGAAAATACAATGAAGCACACATCAAAACCCGTGGAGTGGTGGAGCAAACATTTGGGCTCCTGAAGTCCCGTTTCCGCTGCCTGGATAAGTCCGGGGGGACCCTATTGTATTCCCCTACCTTTGTGTGTCAGATCATCGGTGCATGTTGCATACTACATAACTTTGCTATGAAAAAAGGCCTAGAGATTGACATACGTGATGACCTGACCCCCGACCCACACAGTCCCCACCTGCCAGAGGACACCCAGTCTGCTGATGGAAGAGCAGTCAGGAGGGTCCTCGCCGTAGGCATCTTTGGACACTAAACCAAAACATTACTAACACAGACAGTGCACGCGTGTACACCACTGATGTCCCTAGATCACACACATCACATGCACATCGCATTGGATTAGCCCAAGTCCAGCATGTAGGAGTTGGGAGCAGTAACGCCGCGTCAAGGCCCCAATGATGTCACTGTCCATTCACACACCTTTCACACGTCATTCATTCAGCCGTGGGGTTAACTTCACCACCACGGCCGAGGGTGACACCCCTTACTTTCAGGAGTGCCACCCTCTCACATTCACACACCATTCACACTGCAACGTGTGCAGTATCAAAAAATAAAAATAAAATCTCATAACCTGAGAACCAAAAAAATTAACAAAAACTCATGTCCTGAGTATAAACAATAATAATAAATAAAATAAATAAACTCATGTCCTGAGTATAAACAAAAATATATAACAAACAAAAAAACAAAAAACCCTCATCTGGGATGACGGGGGCTCCTCCTTGGGGGCACTCTCGGGCTCCTCATCTGCCTGGAGGGAGTGGGTGGTGGTGGTGGTGGGGGGGCATCAGGAGGAGGCTGATCCCCGGGTGGGCCACTCCTGGGAGCTGTTGGCTGCATGCCCTCCAATGCCACAGCGATACGGCTCAGATACAAATTTGTTTGGGCCTGCATCCTCAGCTGGCGGGTGATCTGATGCCGCTGGTCACGTTGCCGCTGCCTCCCCTCTTCCCGAATGGCAGCAGTGTTGTCTCGAACAGCTGCTGTCAAGTGCCGGATATCAGCCTGCACCTCCCCCAGGCTGGTCACAACGCCCTGCACGCGACTGGGCAGCTGTGACATAGAGCCCAGGCTGTCTGCGACCCTGTCTAGGTGGCCAGCCATCTCCCCCATTTGCTGGGTCTGTTTCGCGTGGTCCAAAAGCACCTGGTCTTCGACCAAATCACACACCCCCCTGGTCTTCCGGGTGGCCTTCCTGGGGGCAGAGGAAGGTTGTCCCCGTGGGGATGGAGTCGCCCTTGAGGGGCTACCTAGGATGGGGGAGGGGATCACAGAGGGCCCTGCAGAGGAGGAGGACTCCTCCAACATTAAAATGAACTCCTGTTCAGGGACAGGCTCCTCCACAACCACCTCTGCTGAAGTGGTGTGGGCACTCTCCTCCTCCACCTCGGTGTCTCCAGCACCCAGGGCCTCGTCAGCAGCATCCCGTTGGGGGGTTGGGGTGGACTGGCCGGCACGAGATGGCCCAGCACCGTCATCTGTGGATGACACAAAGCAGACACATGTTGGTGGTCCCACACACTTGGCACATGTACCCACCCCCGCCCCACATGCAACACACCAAAAAGGGGGTAAAAATCACTTACCTGTCCTGGAGCCTTCCTCTACGGAATCATAGCCTGGGACCCCCTCCAACTGCTCCCTGTCCAGGCAGCGGGCGACCACCTCCTCCTCCGCGGTCAGGGTGACAGGACATGGGGGACCACCACCTGTGCCCCTCTCATGGCTCCTAATGGTGGACACCTTGCCCCTCACCTTGCGCCGCAGGTCATTGATTTTTTTACGAATGTCTGAAGCACTCCGGGTGGAGTACCCCAGCACATTGACCCTGGCAGCTATGGTGTCCAGGATGGCCTGCTTTCTCTCCCGGCTGGTCTTCCTGCTTTTTTTACCATGGAGAAAATCATTAAATGCCTCCATAGCCGATATTATCACTGTGACCTCCTGGGCATTATAATTTAGGTTCCTCCTCTCTTTGGGGGCAGCGGGAGCAGCCATTACAGGGCAAAAGTATCTTCCCTGGGGTGGGGGGAAATGGAACTACTTTTGCGCCGGAATGGCGTTTCCGCCAGCGCTTTTAAGCGCCCAGCGGAACGCATTGCGCTGACGTTTCCCAGGAAGTGGTGCCGACGGAAGTTGTGAGCATGCGCACAAGGGGGCGAGTGGAGCCGCACTCACTGCGCATGCTCCGTGGATGATGCGCTGAACGTAAGCCTCTGCGCTGGGCTCCGCCCATCATTTACATATGATCACACCCACTTCCACTTGCGTCGGGTTACGCCAGCGCATTATCGTTACTCTGGCGCAAGTTTACGCGCAACTGCTATGTGAATTACAGGACTTGCGCTGAAAGGGTCTTCAGAGTAACGTAAATGAGAAGCGTTACTCCAGAGGAAAGATACTCTCATCTACCTGAATCTGGCCCATAGTGTGTACGCGGCTTTAGAGGTACCTCTCTTCTCTTTATATACCCTGTAAAAAATGCTTTGGATTACAAGGTTTGGATTACAAGCATGTTTCTGGAACAAATTATGCTCTTAAACCAAGGTTTTACTGTATATATATATATATATATATATATATATATATATATATATATATATATATACATGTATTTATATACAGTGGAGAAAGGAAAAAATACCCCTATAAGCTTTGAATTGCAGCGATGAGTAAAAATTATTTAGGTAGAAAATGTAAAAAAGTATACAGTTTATTGGATGAAAAAATATATAGGGCCAGATTCAGGTAGATGGGCGAATCTTTAGTTTGGAGTAACGTTTCTCATTTACGTTACTCCGCCCGAAACTTTAGGAGCAAGTACTGTTATTCACATAGCACTTGCTCCTAAAGTTGCGCCGGAGTAACGAAAATGCGCTGGCGTAACCCGACGCAAGTGGAAGTGGGTGTGATCATATGTAAATGATGGGCGGAGCCCAGCGCAGAGGCTTACGTTCAGCGCATCATCCACGGAGCATGCGCAGTGAGTGAGGCTCCACTCGCCCCCCTGTGCGCATGCTCACAACTTCTGTCGGCACCACTTCACGGGAAACGTCAGCGCAATGTGTTCCGTTGCGCGTATAAAAGCGCCAGCGGAAGCGCCATTCCGGCGCAAAAGTATTTCCGTTTCCCCCCAATCCAGGGAAGTTACTTTTGCTCTGTAATGGCTGCTCCCGCTCCCCCCAAAGAGAGGAGAAACCTCAATTTTAATCCCCAGGAGGTCTCGATTGTAATTTTGGCTATGGAGACCCACAACGATGTCCTCCATGGCAGGAAAAGCAGAAAGACCAGCCGGGATAGGAAGCAGGCCATCCTGGCAAGCATTGCTGCCAGAGTAAATATTTTGGGGTACTCCACCCGGACTGCTGCTGATATTGGCAAGAAGATTAATGATCTACGGCGCAAGGTCCGGGGCAAGGTGGCCACCATTAGGAGGCATGAGAGGGGCACGGGGGGTGGACCCCCATGTGCGGTCAGCCTGACCACGGAGGAGGAGGTGGTCGCCCGCTGCCTGGACAGGGAGCAGTTGGAGGGGGTCCCCGGGATATGACTCCATGGAGGAAGGCTCCAGGACAGGTAAGTGATTTTTACCCCCTTTTTGGTGTGTTGCATGTGGGGGGGGGGGGAGGGTACATGTGCCAAGTGTGTGGGACCACCCAACATGTGTGTGCTTTGTGTCATCCACAGATGACGGAGCTGAGCCATCATCTGTTGGCGGCCAGTCCACCCCATCCCCCCAACGGCATCCTGTGCCCGAGCCCCTGGGTGGTGAAGAGACCGAGTGGAGGAGAGTGCCCACACCTCACCTGCAGAGGTGGTTGAGGAGGAGCCGGTTGTGGCAGAGCAGGACATTATTTTATTTTTGGAGGAGTCCTCCCCTTCGGCAGGGGCCTCTGTAATCCCCTCCCCCATCCTAGGAAGCCCCTCAAGGGCGACTCCATCCCCCCGGGGACAACCATCTCCTGGTCCCAGGAAGGCCACCCAGAAGACCAGGGGGGTCTCTGATCTGGTCCAGGACCAGGTGGCGAGGGACCACACCAGGCAGACCCAGCAAATGGGGGACATAGTTGGGCACCTGCACAGAGTGGCTGACAACCTGTGCTCCGTGGCCCAGATATCTAATGCAGTGCAGGATGTCAGCTGCAACTGCGCTGCAGTGGTGACCAGTCTGGGGGAGGTGCAGGCTGATATAAGGCACCTCACTGCAGCCGTCCAGGCAAACACTGCTGCCATCCGGGACCAGGGGAGGCGGAGTCAGCGGACCCAGCATTACCAGGTCACCTGGCAGCTCAGGATGCAGGCCCAGACAAACTCTTACCTCGGCTGGATAGCCATGGCCTTGGAGGGCAGGCAGGCCACACCTGCCAGGAGTGGCCCACCCGGGGATCAGCCACCTCCAGATGCCCCCCCACCCCCATCCACTCCATCCAGGCAGCTGAGGAGCCAGAGAGGGGCCACCAGAAGGAGCCCCCGTCATCCCAGATGATGTTTTTGATTTATTTATTTTTTACATTAATGCTCAGGTTATGAGCTTTTTATTTTCTCTGTTATTTTGCTCAGGTTATGAGCTTTTTATTTTCGTTGTTATTTTGCTCAGGTTATGAGCTTTTTATTTTCTTTGTTATTTTGCTCAGGTTATGAGCTTTTTATTTTCTTTGTTATTTTGCTCAGGTTATGAGCTTTTTATTTTCTTTGTTATTTTGCTCAGGTTATGAGCTTTATTTGTTTTTGTTTATTTTTTGCTCAGGTTATGAGCTTTTTATTTTTATTGATACTGCACACGTTGCAGTTTGAATGGTGTGTGAATGTGAGGGGGTGGCACTCCTGCCAGTAAGGGGTGTCACCCTCGGCCGTGGTGGAGAAGTTATCCCCACGGCTGTGTGAATGACGTGTGAATGGTGTATGAATGGACAGCGACACCATTGGGGCCTTGCCGCGGAGTTGCTGCTCCCAAGTCCTACATGTTGGACTTGGGCTAATCCAATGCGATGTGGATGTGGTGTGTGTGATCTAGGGACATCAGTGGTGTGCATGCGTGCATTGTCCGTGTGATCAATGTATTTGTTTAGTGTCCAAAGATGCCTACGGCGAGGACCCTCCTGACTGCTCTTCCATCAGCAGACTGGTTCTCCTCTGGCAGGGGGGGATTGTCTGGTTGGGGGGTCAGGTCATCACGCATGTCAATCTGCAGGCCTTTTCTCATGGCAAAGTTGTGCAGAATGCAACATGCACCGATGATCTGACACACAAAGGTACAATAGGGCCCCCCCAGACTTATCCAGGCAGCGGAAACGGGACTTCAGGAGCCCAAATGTTTGCTCCACCATTGCACGGGTTTTGATGTGTGCTTCATTGTATTTTCTCTCTCCTCTGGTTTGGGGGTTCCGGAAAGGAGTCATTAGATGGGGTCCCAGTGCATATGCCGAGTCACCTGGAAGGGAAAAGACAGGAGGATGTTAGGCGTGCATGTGCCCCTTGTGATGTCAGCATCATGGGGGGGGGCAGTCATGCCTGCCACCCATGTCACTCACCAACCAGCCAGCTGTCCCCATACACGTTCTGTTCGAATTCCGTTGGGATGGGGCTCTGATTGTATATGAAGCTGTCATGGCTGGATCCGGGGTGTTTGGCACGGACGTGCCATATGAGGCGTTGGGCATCGGCTATCACCTGTATGTTGATGGAGTGCCAATGCTTCCGATTGCGGTATATGTGCTCTGTGGCACTGGGGGGCTGTAGGGCCACATGTGTGCAATCAATGGCCCCCACAGTGCGTGGGAATCCTGCAATGTTGTAGAAATCTGTCATTGCCTTCAGCCGCAGCTCCTCAGTGGTTGGTTTGATGAAGTGGTGGGACATGCGTCTGAGGATTGCAGGGACAACCTGGTGCACACATCTGCTCATGGAGGATTGTGACATCCCAGCCACCACTCCACTTGTACGCTGGAATGATACACTTGCAAGGAAATGAAGTGTTGCCAGGACCTTCACCAGTGGCTGCACTGCTTGTGAGCGGTGTGTCTTGCTGGTGATGTCATCCTGCAGGGTTGTGGTTAGTTCAAGTATTGCATCAGGGCTGAATCTGAAGAGGCGATACACCTCCTCATCACCCATGCCAAAGAGGCTCATGCGCGTGCGGTATATCCTCTCACGTGCCCGCCTCCTCCGTACCGGGGGACCCATTAGTAGTGCTAGGACCGCGACTGCCCCTGGCATGTTGGCACACAGAGGTGTTGTCCTTGCAAGTGTGGTTGTTCAGCTTGCTATTTTCGTCGGTAACGCTGCTGCTGTAGCTGCTCTCCTGCTGACCTGAGGCCGTCTGGAGTAAAGATAAAGCAGCTATTTGTAGAAATAACTTTGCGACAGACGGACGAGATACGCGCGGCGCATGTAGCCAGCGTCTGGTGCTAATCCGTTCGCGAATTGGGAAATCTCCCTAATTTGCATATTTGAATGGGAAATCAATAGGCGCGACGAATGCGATGAGCGAAAATATGCGCTTACGATACTCTGGCGAAGGAGAGTTAAGCCGGTCGGAAAAAGCCAGTTTTCTGTCGCATCTAGTTTGGTGGGTACGGCCGCGTAGATACAACGGCGCATCTTTACAGTTACGCGGCGCATATCGATATACTCCAGCGCAAGTCTTTCTGAATCTGGCCCATAAAGTAGAAAAAAAACATCTGTTAGGAATCAGGACATGAGCTCCAAAAAGATTGATAAAAAGGTATACATATGTGGATACAACCAATATGAATTCATACGACATTATGATGCGCAAAACCCAGACGTGTTTCGACCTTTGTAGCATTGGAGGTCTTCTTTAGGGGGAAAAAGGTTTGCAAGCATAGATTCTATAATGAAATATATATATATATATATATATATATATATATATATATATATACATAAATGAAACTTGTTAAAGAAAAAAACAAATAACAAAGAGGCATCTATGTATGATTTTCATGTATATACAGTCATTGTTAGTTACAGTAGTAAAATACATACCAAGCTGGGACTAGTGGTCGGCCAGGAGCAGGCCCTCCTAAAGAGGGGAGGTCAGATAGACAGATGGTCCAGGCTGTGGAGCAAGCGAACCGCCCCCAGACTTTCTGGACAGAAAAGGCGGGTGGGACAGAGGGAAGCCGGGCCAACCGAGATGGAAAAGCACCACCAAACGGGGGACGAATAGCCCTAAAGAAAAATATCAAGAATCAAATATTGTTTATTTGTTTATTTCACCAATACATTCACACTACATTCTATTTTTCTATCAACCTTTTCACATTTCCTTTATCTCATCTTCATTCTACCTTTGCTTTCTGTCCTCCTGTAGACTACCCATCGATTACCATTTATGTTGCAACTTCTTTATCATTGATATTTTTGTTTAGGGCTATTCATCCCCCGTTTGGTGGTGGTGTGCTTCCATCTCGGCTGGCCCGGCTTCAGTTCAATGAGGGAACCATGAATGCCAACATGTACTGTGACATACTGAAGCAGAGCCCCTTCGGAGACCGGGCCACAGGTCAGTATTCCAACAAACCTTGGTTGGTTTTTCTGAAGGAATTCCACCCAAGATTGGCTTGCATACACACAGTCACACAAACGTTGTCTGAACTTTCGACCGTCAAGAACGCAGTGATGTACAACGACCCGAGAAAATGAAGTTTAATGCTTCCGAGCATGTGTCGAATTGTTTCTGAGAATGCGTCGGAATTTTGTGCGTCAGAATTGCTACAGACGCTACAGACGATCGGATTTTCCGATAGGAATTTTTTTCGTCTGAAAATTTGAGAACCAGCTCTCAATCTTTTGTTCGACATCAAAAGTCTGATGGAGCCTACACAGAATTTCCGTTCAAAAGCTCACATCGAACTTTTGGTGTCGAAATTTCCGATCGTGTGTACAGGGTATTAGAGTTTCAATTTCTATGCAATCAGACAGGGCCTTCCACTACATGGTTTGGGTAAATCTATGGGTAATCTTATGTGGTAGTGCAGTGTTAATTTTGACGTCAGATTTCAAATTAGTTTTAGCCATAGCCTTTTGACTAAATTTATTTTTTTAGTTTTAGTCGTATTTTAGTTATCTTAATTGTTTTAGTCGTATTTAGTCAACAAAAATAGTATGTGCTTAGTCAACGAAAATATTGACGAAATTAACATTGCTCCCCTCTTGAAGACTCCTGGGATGTATGACATAATTTGCCTAGGCAAGAAACCAGAAAGTAACTGAAGAAAGCGCCTTGAGGCGATTTAGTTCGCTTTTGTAGCGCTATACAAGTTACTCACTCACTCACACAGACATGTAGTAAAAAAAAAAAAAAGTTTAAACAGGTAAATATGATATATATTCCCTTTTACTAATTATAACAGCATAAGGATTAAACATGTTCAATGTTGTGTAATAGTGAGACTCCCTGTACGTACGAAAAGGGAGCAAAAATGGACATAGAGGGGTAGATTCACATAGATCAGCGGATCTTTAGATCCGCGTGATCTATCTTATTTACGATCCACCAGCACCAGTTTTTGAGGCAAGTGCTGTATTCAGAAAGCACTTGCCTCGAAAGTTGCGCCGGCGGATAGTAAATCCCCCGGCGGAATTTAAAATTCCGCGGCTAGGGGGAGTTTACTACTTAAATCAGGCGCTTCCCCGCGCCGATCATACTGCGCATGCGCCGCCGGCTAAATTTCCCAGCGTGCATTGCTCCAAATGACGTTGCAAGGACGTCATTGGTTTCGACGTTAACGCAAATGACGTATGGCCGTATTCACGAACGACTTACGTAAACAACGTAAAAAATTCAAAACTCGACGCTGGAACGACGGCCATATTTAACATAGGATACGCCGCACTTACCCCTCATATAGCAGGGGTAACTATCCACCGGAAAAAGCCGAAGGCAAACGACGTAAAAAAAAAACGACGGCCGGGCGTTCGTTTCTGAATCGGCAGTTCTCCTAATTTGCATATTCGTCACGTATAATAACGGAAGCGCCACCTAGCGGCCGGCGGGAGATTGCAGCCTAAGATCTGACGATGTAAGTCACTTACACCAGTCGGATCTAAGGGAGATCTATGCGGAACCTGATTCTATGAATCAGCCGCATAGATCCGATCGTCGGATCTCAGAGATATGACGGTGTATCAGTAGATACGCCGTCGTATCTCTATATGAATCTACCAGAGACTGCATGTCAGAAGACTGCAGAACTACACAGCATAGTTTTGAAATGGAGAAAACTGTTTTGGCAGTTTGTGTTTTTCTAAGTTTCTAAGTTTTGTGTTTTTCTAAGTTCGGATGTGGCTGTGTAGTTTGGAGATCCTGCAGAGACTTGGGTGGGATGGGATCTCCAACCCTGTGTCCAGGTCTTATGAATAGCCAGCAGATTGTGTGCCCAGGTGCTAACAACCAATATAATCAGGGACTGGTGAGAGCAAAGGAGAAAGGAAGGTGGAGTGTGTACAACTGGCTGCTGTGGACTCGCTGAAAATCGCATTTACCACTTGAGTTAAACCCCCAATGTTTACAGTTGATTGGGAAAGTTAAGTTCCACTTTAAGGGCATTCCCCAGTCATGTTATTTAAATTTACCATTGTAATGTTGACCTTAAAGAAAAATGAAAGCGGTTGTATGCCCTGACGAAAAAAAAAAAAAAAAACCTGTGCGGCAAAGGCACAATTAGCTAGTACTTACCTTAGAATGAAGCGCCCGCACCGCCTCCCGGTAACCGCTGAGGGGGCTGATATGTTGCCTCAAGGTTTATTTCAGGTTCATGGGTCCGTCACTGTGAGTGGCCGGAGCTGCGATGATGTCACTTACACGCATGTGCACGAGAAGTCATACAGCTCTAGGTTATGGGTTAAAATCTAGAATAGGACACCCTCTGCATGACGTTTGTATATGGTCCCTTGCTCCTATGGGTTAGAATGAGGCGCTCTGATTTTCTCCTACAATCTAAATGTAGCAGTGCTCCTGTAGGGGTAGCTGAGTATAGTCTTCCCTGTGCCTCCCTCTGTCTGCATCCGCACACACTCTTCTTCTTGTTGTCCAATGATCAGTCTATTTGTTTTTTTTTTTGTATTTTATTGGTAGAACTTGGATAGGAGAAGGGAGTAGTGGGATCATCCAACTTGAACTATGCACATATGAGGACAGCTCTCACTTGACCACATTAAATAATTCCGGATAGCAGATGTACTGCTGGTCCACACTCTAGCAGTGTGGGAAGATAAGTCCCTTACTTGGTCTGGCAACAGACTCAATACACACTTTTCTTCAGGACACTCACTAGTATCCTCTTTAGCTGACACCCGTTCCACTGTCTTTACTAGCCAGCAATGGAAGGCCTCACAGAACAGGCCCCTAGACAGATCCTTTACTGGTGTGTCTCCCTTCTAGTCAGCGCTACAGGACATCTGAGTTGCAGCCCTCAGGTCAACCACTTGAGGCCATATGGAAGCCTTTCAGAGGATGGGGCAGCAGGTCCTCCGGTACGGTTGCCACCTGTCTGGCCAGACACTACAGGTTTAGGATGCTGTGCACGGGTCTACCTCTGCCTGACACCCAGACACCAGTGCCGCTGATAGGGGGTACCATGGGGCCTCCTGTAGGGCCCTCAGCATACAGGGGGACCTGGACAGCAGGGGGATTGGAGGAGTGGCAGTTAAAAAGCTATTAAAACATAAGGGAGAGAGAAAGGCGACAGGCAACTGATGGTGCGGACGTTTTTAATAAAATAAATGTTTAAAAACAATCCATTCACTCTCCCATTCTCCTCTCTGATCCACTCTGCTGTTTCCCTGACTCGCTGGAGGAAGTCAAGGATACAGAGTCGCAGGAAAACGGCAGTAAGGGACTCTGTGGCCAATCAGAGCGCTCCGGAGGCTTAACAATGCCTCCATCATCAGAGGCTGATAGTTCACATGAGTTTTCCATGGCTCTCTGTTTTCTTCCAGCAATTTAGTGAAACAGCAGCGTGGATCGGAGAGGAGAATGGGACAGTGGACTTTACAGACTGACATATACAGCTCTGACATGGAGAGTGAGAGGATTGTTTTTAAACATTTATTTTATTAAAAACTTCTGCACAAGCAGCTGCCTGTGGCCTCTCTCTCTCCCTTATGTTTTGACTCCTCTGCATTTGCCCTCCCTCCTCTGTAATTGGCCCTCCTCTGTATTTGACCCCCTCCTCTGTATTTGCACCCCCTCCTCTGTAGTTGCCCCCCATGCCTGCCACTCCGATCCCCCCACTGTCCTGGCCCCCTTGTGTGCTGGAGCCCCATGGTACCCCCTGCCGGCTGCCATGGGGGTATTGGAGGGAAGAGTATTTGTGCTGGTAGGGTAAGAAGATTTGTAATAGGAGGGGATGGGGATATTGGCACCCCAATCACAAAGCGAATCTTCATTTGAGTGACAGGCATCCCACGATTCTGTTTACATGATTTTGCCACTATTTGTTGGGTGACAATCGCGGCAAAATCGCACCGCGTTTGGGGGTGCCATGGAATGCGCCGCTTAAGTGTTTGGGTTTGGTTGAACAAAGGGTGTCAAAAGTATCCTCCGGGACCCCGCTCTCCAGCCAAAGACCCCGAGGACATGTGCCCTTTGCATTTATACAGTCACCCAGCATGCCCAGAGGCACCTGCTTCTGCCAATAGCTAGGACTGTAACTACCCTGCCATTTGTCAGGTTCCCTCCCACTATCCAATACGCCTCCTCCTATTGGACCAGTGTGAAACAGGCAGACATCATGAGCAGCTCCTGAGCACAATAAGCAGACCCTATCAATGGATTACTGCTCCCTGATAGGCAGAGAACATATAAATTTACCTAATGCCTTCACACGATCGGAATTTCCAATGGAAAAAGTCAGACAGAATTTTTTCATCGGATATTCCAACCGTGTGTATGCCCCATCGGACTTTTTCCGACAGAAATTCCGACGGAGTTAGAAGGAGAACATGTTGAAATTCGTCTGTATGGAACTCCAATGGTGAAAAAAATATGTATGCTCGGAATCAATTTAACGCATGCTCAGAAGCATTGAACTTAATTTTTCTAGGCTCGTCATAGTGTTGTGCGTCACCGCGATTTTGACGCTCGGAATTTGGTGTGACAGTGTGTATGCAAAACAGCTTGAGCGGAATTCCGTTAGAAAAACCCGTTTATTCCGACGGAAACTCTGGTCGTGTGTACGGGGCATTACAGGGCATTACAGGGCATTACAGTCTCCCTGGTAAGCAGAGAAAAGCCTTGTACACACGCTCGGTTTACTCGGCAAGAACCAGCAAGAAAACTGTTGGCAGAGCTTTCTTGCCAAATAAACCAAGCGTTTGTATGAGGCTTTCAGGTTTCTCTTCTGGAAATCTGGCCAGAATCTCAACAAGAAAAATAGAAAACATGTTCTCTATTTTCTCGTTGTGAGATTCTTGTCAGTTTTCTTGCCGAGAAACCCAAGAGTGTGTATACTTACCTGGTCGCAGTGAAAACCTGTGCATGCTTGAAATGACTTTGACGCATGAGCGCTAGCTTCCTAGGCATAGGTAGGGTACAGCAAGACGGCGGCGATGGCAGCGAATGTGACGAGCGCATGCTCGTTGTACGCAATGACGTCTCCGCGTTCTTTCCTTTCAAGAGAACCGCGGTTCTTTTGAAAGGACAGTCTGTACACTCGGGCGGCAAGAGATTCTTGCCGAATCTCGTCAGGAAAAACAATGTTTTTTTCCTGACGAGATTCTTGCCCGTGTGTGCAGGGCTTAACCCAAAACGATATTCTCTCTTTAGCACCTACCTAAAGGGGGTACTACATAAAAATACATTGAAGTCTATAAATGGGCTTCTTCCCAAATGGCATCATAGTGAGTCAATGAATATGGTAGGGAAATTTCTCCATCAGAGGGCAGGGATCCGTATGAATGGTTTTATGTTTTTTCCTTAATTCTAATAATAAAATAATAAACATCAATGAATGCAGGTCTTACCCAATTTTGGGGAAATTCTGCTTTAATCTGCTGTTGTAATTTGTGAATGTAAATTCCACATCTCCTGGATTCTCTCTCTAGTCGCGCTCTCCAGCTCTCTGTCTCTTAACACAGGAGCATTTCACAAACACGTACGTCAAGTGCCGTCATTTTTCCTTTTGTTATAGGGGTTAAAATTGTCAAAGCTTTAGTTTCCTTTACATCCCTTTTTTTTTCTTTTTTTTTTAATCAAACTTTCTCTTTTGTCTCCCCGGGGATAAACAAATGGACAGCCTCTGTCTCCAGTGTCCCTCCTTCCATTACCATCACAGCAGAATGCATCTGAGACTGTAATAATTCAGTGATGAAATACAAAATGTCGCAAAGCCATCTCTTTTAAAGTGAACTGAGATTTTGTTATGCCATTTTAGGTGCATTAATGGCTCCAAAAGTCCCACGGAGTATCCTAATGTGAATTTAATGAGCTGATAGCGTATAAATGACGGGATGGCGGGGTGAAGGTGACATAACCTTTTTCTTCCTATTTGATGTCTGCCTTTTGAAAAACTACTGAACTCCTCACAATGCACTGTATTACTAAGTGCTGCATTATTCAGAGCTGGCCTCCTGCTTTCATAATGTCATAATCAATATAACAAATAGTGTGAACATTTTTTTACATGTTACTTTGTAATGAATGAATCAAAGGAACTCCATTTTCATTATTCTTTTTTTTCTTTTTTTTTATACAATGAAAGTGACATTTCAGTTTGGTTGAGAAAAAAAATGTGCTTTCCAGGTCAACTGTTTATGCAGCAAGGGTTTTAGAAAATGGCAATGTAGGTTCTTACCTGCCTCCTTCCTCTAGATCAGGAGTCTCCAAACTACGGCCCTCCAGGTGTTCAGGAACTACAATTCCCATCATGCCTAGTCATGTCTACGAATGTCAGAGTTTTACAATGCCTCATGGGAAGTGTAGTTCCACAGCAGCTGGAGGGCCGTAGTTTGGAGATCCCTGCTCTAGATCCCGAGACAGACCATTGCAGTGGTTTTCTGAACCTGAATGCTAAAACCTCATACACACGGTTCGATTGTTGGCAGGGGATTGTCTATTGAGAGACTGTTGTCCTAAAATCTTACCGTCAGAACGCTCCTTTTGACAATTGTTGTCCAATTTTCCACCAACAAATGTTGGGTGACAGGCTAGTAAATTCCGGCAGACAACGGTTTGACGTCAGATTTTCATAGATTTTTGGTCAGTACACATATCCGTCACTCAAAAGTCGAAAGTACGAACACGCATGCTTGGAATCAGTGGTCACCAAACACATAATTAGCAGAAGGGTCCCAAAGGGTGGCGCTCAAGAGCTGAAAATCCTCATAGTACATCACCACGTTCGTGTTTGTGGCACGACAATTGTGTACCGTTAGTATGCAAGACAAGATCCTGGCACACACCCCTTTTGACAAAAATCTGATGCTCGGTTGACCAAAAATCGTACCGTGTGTACGAGGCTTAAAGTGATATTATAGGTTAAATTATTATTTTTTTAAATAACAAACATGTCATACTTACCTCCACTGTGCAGCTCGTTTTGCACAGAGTGGCCCCAAACGCCATTTCATGGGGTCCCTCGGAGGCTCTCTCGGCTCCTCCCTGCTTCAGATAGGGAAGCGCTCTCTCAGGGAGGTTTCCTTGTAGGAGCGCTTCCGAGTCCTGCATTCGGCATCCATAGCCGCCGATTGCAGGACTTGGCCCCGCCCCCGGCGTCTGCATCATTAGATTTGATTAACAGCAGCAGGAGCCAATGGCAAAGATACAAGCACGTTCTCGACATGGGACTTTCCAGGGCTGGGGTAAGTAAAACGGGGGGGGGGGGGGGCTGAGGTAAGTAAAACAGAGGGCTGGTGGGGCCGTAACTGTCAGATGTTTTTTCACCTTAATGCATAGAATGTATTAAGGTAAAAAAACATGAGGGTTTACAACCTCTTTAAGTCTGAAGGTCTGCCGCCATAGTCAGATAATGAGTTTCCGTGTTGTGATAAAATAAATATTACACACTCTATAAGGCCCCATCTACACTTCCTGTGGATTAGCTAGGAGCAGAAACTCTATTAACAGAAATAGGATGCTGACAGCACCTGCAGCTGATCATGGTTAGTCTTACATGGAACGATTACCTGCAAATGATAGTCTTTGGATGCAGACTATCTGCGAAAAGCTGTGGGAGCTAGATGTCAGCTTCCCATTGCATTCAATGGGGCTTCTGCCTGCCACAAATTGCTGGAAACCCTTGCTGGGTCTCCTGCATGTAATCTCTAACAGCCCCTTTCCAAGTGTGAATAGGGCCTTAAGGTTTGGTAGCCTTTGCATCAAAGTGGTTGTCAACCCGTTACAACTATTTTTACCTACAGGTAAGCCTAGATAAACGCTTACCTTTAGGTGCATGAAATATCTCCCAAACCTCCACGATTAAGGAGATATTTACAAAAGAGACCGGCGCTGATGTCTACAAACCCATCAAGGTTTACTTTCTCTTTAACATTCATCAGCTATAACTTTATGAACACTGAGATTTTATTGATTATCATGTTACAATGGAATCTCAATGTTGGTGGGAAATATTAGGCAGCAAGTAAACATGCTGCCCATGACGTTGATGTGTTAAAAGCAGAATAAAATGAAACCACAGTTTATTGTATATGGGGTTACATAGTCGTAGACCGGTCAGGGTGCCCATGCCCATGAACATTAGAACTGGACCAAGGGGAAATGGAAGAAGGTAGCCTGATCTGATTATTTAAATTTTTTTTACATCACGTGGTTGGCCCGGGTGTGTGCATCACTTACCTGGGGAAGAGATGGCACCAGAATGCGCTATGGGGAAAAAGCAAGTCAGTGAAGGCAGTGTGAACCCTTGGGCAATGTTCTTCTGGGAAACTTTGGGTTCTGCTATTCATATGGATTTTACTTGACACGTACCACCTATATTGCTGGTGACCAAGTACACCCCTTCATGGAAATGGTATTCCCTGATAACAGTGGCCTCTCAAAACTGGAACTTATTTAATATTAGGTGAGTGGTCATAAAGTTATAGCTCGTCAGAGTATATGACTGTAGTTTTCATTTTGGCTTCAGTGGAGAAGAGTCCATACCCAGTCCATATCCTCTGCTGGAAGCTAGGGTGCCTCAATATGCAAATAGCACTAATTTTCTTTGGTTACCACTTACCAGCACTGCCTATTATAATTTTCTTTGGTTAACAGCACTGCCCATTGAAACACACTATTGGATTGGGGGGGCTATCTATCACAATGCACTGCCAATAGAGAGGCAAAGTTGGTGGGAGGGAAAAAGCTAGGAAACTGGTTGCATATTAGACCCTTCTGGTTTTTGAGTCGTCTGGGGTCACAGCAGAGAACTAGGTTTGTAGGTACATAAGTGGTTCTGCTTTGCAAAAAGGAGATGCCTAAAAATTATTATGATGTCACAGGTTGGTTTTAAAGGTGCACTTTAATCAAGGATTAAAACTAGGCTTTGACCCAAGTGAAACAGTCTAACTACTTAGGTACATCTGAACCAGCAGTAGGACACTCAACCAAGCCTACCCCTTAAAGAGATTGTTAACCCTGAGCAAAAAAATCAAAAGCATGTAAGACAAAGGCATAATAAGCTAGTATGCATCGCATACTAGCTAATTATGAAAAATGTACCTTAGAACAAAGCACTGCAGTTACGCCCGCCCATTGCTGAGACAGCTGACATCTTCCCCAAGGTTTTTTCTGGGATTGCAGGCTCTGGCGCTGTGAGTGGCCAGAGCCACAATGAAGTCACGCCTGTGCATGCATGTGGGAGCCGCCAATTACAGCACAGGCTCTGAACCTCCGACACAGAAAGTCGAATATTCAGAGCGCATTCACTGATGATGTCATTGGGTGCATGCACTCCGAATATCTGTCAAACTGTGCATGTTTAAGTGATATTCAGAGTACCTGCAAGTAAGATCTATTATAGGCTTACCTGTAGGTACAATAAAAATATAAGACTCTTTAAATAGGTCTTGTTAGCACTAACCAGTTGTTCAAAAGATATTATTCGTGGACAAGAAATCATCAAATCCAAGCACCTTGTCCCATATAGTACAAAGTAAATAAAAGAAGGAAGGGTACCTGAGGACCCCAGGGACTACTAGAATGGTGCTAGTAGAAATATAATAGACAACAAGGAAGTGTAGAAAAATAGAAAATGATTTTATTTTTACCAAATAATATATATATATATAAAAAAACATCAATTAAGATGAAAGAGTAAATGATCTCCAAAGATATACAAGGAAGACCAGTTTTAGCATTGGCTTTTGTACTTGCTCAACATGTTTCGCTCTACGAAGAGCTTCCTCAGGAGCTTTTGGACAAGCAATGCTAGACATCAAAGAAAACAAAATAATTGAATTATATGTGGGTACATTACATAACAATATAAATGCAGAAAATGGCTGCATAATAATATATTGAGTTAAATAGATACATGATTTGGGTTGATACAAGGGATGTTGTTCAACAAATACACAGAGATTGGTGCCAGCTAAAACTTACCATAAGTAAAAGAGAAAAATATTTAATATATATATAGAAAAACAGCACACAGACTTCTGCTGAATGGTGGAAACCAAAATTCCAAGGAGTACCGACAGACTAGATCAGGGCCATAGTGTATCAAAGAGCCTAGAATGAAAATTAAATATATGTAACTAACAATAAATAATTAAATTTGGCATGTAAGGCCAATTTTAATTAACCAAGTAATAAATAAACAATTGAAAATTGTTTCATAAATACCTGGTTATATCATATAGTTCAATAGAACCAAAAGAGTTGACCAAAATGATAGTCTTTGGCTAGAAACAGCTGCGGAACGTTGCCCAGAACACTTGTTCACATGCGTCTAAACCACAGCAATGGAAGGTCAAAAGTGAATATATCAGGCTGATATCTAATAAAAAAAGAAAAATTAATATTTTTCCCAATAAGATCAAGAAGATCAATGAGCATTCAATTAGTTAAACAGGAGTAGGTGACAAATGTCCCCAGTGCATGTAAAATACCTGCAGTTTTGTCAGACGGAGAAAACTATCTGTTGGACCATGAGCAGAAGAGCCAGTTGGTGGCTTAGATGTGTCCAGTGGTGTTTGCGGCAGCAAACACCGCGCTCTTTATACACCATCGCGGCGATGTCAGACCTACGCCGCCGCGATGCGGACATGTGACCTATGACGCCACAGACTTACATCAGCACACCAATGGGGGCAAAAGACTTGCTTCAGCATGCAGACCAATGGAATAAGGCCTGCAGGTAGAACGCTGATGCGCTCCATCGCCATCTTGGCTGCTGGAAAACAAAACCAGTTGTTGCTAAGCTAAAGGAAGATTTGTACATAGCTGTTCATCATGGTTAGAAAAAAAAAAAACTGAATAACCATCTGTTGCTCTATCTGAAAAATAAAAATACAATGAACCTTTCCCTTTTTGACTCTCTCTGTTGATACCAAAAATGCTTGGTTAAAAATTGTTGGCAAAGCTGTCCATCACATTGATGGGCCCATAGAGAAGAGTGGGGGGAGAAAGAAGGCAGACAAGAGCCAGTGGCCAGAAGCTGACCACTCTTAGCGTGAATTCAAAGAATAGGCTTTAGTGTACAGGTATGGTAGATGATTACTCCTTGAACTCGATTTAGAAGCTTGCCATGCCCACAAGTTTATTTGAAATCTATCTGATTGGAGTTACAAAGGCACAAAACACCCCCAGTTATTATTTGCTGAAGGACACACATTATTCCGTATAATAAAATAAAACTATAATACAGGATAACAAATGACTGATGATGGATACAAATTAAGAATGCAACCAATACCAGCACTTGATACTCCTATTATGATTTTGTGGACATGTTAGCAGTATATTCTGTACTGTATTGAAATTAGAAAGTAAGCAAATCTTATAAATAGTAGTAATTATACATACATGCGATATAAAAGTGGTGCTAATTCTGCCCACTAAAAAGATCCTTTTTTTTCTTATGGAAGATCAAACAGCTTTCTTGCCTCAAAAAGTTGGAATTTTTGCAAATGGTGAAGTTGTTTATAAAAGCTGTACAGTTGCCAATTGACTAAGCAAACAAATCGCATGTGCTTGACTACAAGCTTGTACATGTTGTTCGTAGGTTTCCAAGGCAGGTCGACAATATTAAATGCATTAATTCTAAAAGAATGTCTATCAGGGACAAATGTTTGTTCCCAAAAGAGCATTTCTATGATCCCTTTATAGAAACATTGTGCTATTCCCAATTTTCCATGTTGTTTTAAATCACACAAAGTTTTAAACAAGATGACAGATGACACTGAATTATCTTCCTGGGTATAAAAGTAAAAAGATAGGATCTGGAGACCAACGTTATACAGGGTCAACATGTGATGCATGCACATTGGGTAATGTTCTATAGTCATAATCTTCTGTTATTTGAAATGATCATTCTGGTGTGTCCTAAACCTATTTTTTCTTCCAAAATATACAAGTGCCTACCATTATTTCTCATTAAAATGCCTTTTTTGTATCTACGGAGCTCTATAACCTGTATCCACATCATAGATTAACCTCAACTTTCTTCCCAAAGCAGAAGAGCTTAGGCCTCCTCAAATTCCCATAATGCTCTTCAAGAACCTTACCATCCAGGATTTAGCACCTGTATAGCATTGAGTTTGGGTTCATACTTGATACTACAAGACAGTCATAGACTTTCATCCTACTTTGCTCTGCTACATTAGTCCTACATCAGTCCTACATCCATCCAACTTGAATGAACAAAACAATCCCAGAGTGAGATCAGGTCATTTTACTGCTGCTGTAATCACCATGTCGGATGTCAAAAGTCGGATGGTTAAGACAAGGTTCCTATCTTGATCCAACTTGATATATATATATATATATATATATATATATATATATATATATATATATATATAATGACTTGATATATAGATATAATGATATTCAATGGGCTGAAGTATGATCGAAGTCGGACCAATGTAGTACAGGGAGCATTTTCAAAGTCGGACCGACTTGCATCGGACTAGTTAAGACAGGTCTCATAGGGAATCATTGATTTTCACACGTCATGCGACATGAGCTCCCAATGTTGGAGTGTTTGTCGTACCAGTGTGAACCCGGCCTTAGGCTGGGTTCACACTGGTACAACAAACGCTCTGACATTGGTAACTCGTGTCGCATGATGTGTGAAAATCAATGTTTCCCTATGAGAGCCGTCCTAACTGGTCTGACACAAGTCGGTCCGCTTTTGAAAATGCTCCCTGTACTACATTGGTCCGACTTCGATCCTACTTCAGCCCATTAAATATCATTGAGCGACTTCCGGTTCAGCGCCGCATGGACTAGCTGATACCCTAATCAGCTCCCGCTGACAGGCACAAAATCTGCCTAAAAAACCAGGCAGACCCGCCACCGAACCCTGCCACTACCATCCGCCACCCCTCCCTGAGTGAGGATGGACAAATTCCTGGCGAAAGGCGGCACGCGATCGTATGCGGCCGCCGCGGCGCTGACGGGGCAGCCGCAAATCGAGGCCCCGGCTTCGGCCTACTCGGACGCGGCCGCAAATACAGCTCCCGCGATGGAGGTGAGCACTACACCAGCTCCCTCACTCTCCCCACAGGCCATCCCAACCCTCCCAGCTCATCCACACACTGGGGACACAGGTGCAAACAACATTGAGCTCATAGCCCAAGCAGTGGCTGCTCTGTTGTCACCTATGATTACCACCTCAGTGGAGAATGCCATTCACACAGGCATGCAAAAGATCCAGGCACAGCTGGGGGAACATGCATCAAGGCTGAATGAAGCTGAGAGCCGCATCGTTAACATAGAAGAGGAGCTGTACCAGGCCCAATCCATTGAACACGCACAAGACAAGACGAATAAATATATCCTAGACAAGCTGGATGAATTAGAGAACAGATCCAGGAGGAGTAATCTGCGTTTTATTGGCGTCCCCGAATCGCTGCAACCCTCAGGTCTTTCAGAACTCTGCTCACAACGCATCCCTGAGGCCTTGGGCCTGCCTGGCCCCTGCACGGTTGAACGTGCCCACCGCATGGGTCTCTTCAGCTCTAATCGCAAATCACCTCGCCCAGTGATCGCCAAATATCTCAACTATTCGGAGAAGGCCCTCATCCTGCAGAAGTTCCGGCAGTCTTGGATCCTCCAGATAGACGGCATGAATATCCTGGTGTTTGCCGACTACTCCGTTGACGTTTCCAAAAAGAGAAAAGCCTTCCAACCGATTTGCTCGGAGCTCCACCGACTGCAGGTCAAGTTCACCCTGGCATTTCCGGCCGTACTTCGGCTCAAAGCACCTAACGGGGATTAACTCTCCTTCCACGATCCCTCTGAAGCAGAGGCGTATCTGCATTCCCATCGCCCAGGCCCTCACAACAACCTATCTTCAAGAGCGGCGCCCTCCAACCGGGCCCTGGAGCACGGGAGCCCACGTAAAGAATCTCCCAAAAGATTCAAGGCCTCTGGATCCGGCCGACAACAAATTTCTTCTTGAATCCCCTTTTGACAGCCGCATCGCTTTGGCGCTACTATGTTTTTTCTACGATCGTCCTGGATCCCTCTTGTGACGTTCGTTTTTTTTTTGTTTTTGTTTTTTCTACTACACTTCACCCTCTTCCTTGCCCAAGGGCACCCCGGTAGGCCCAATGCTATTTTTTATTCAATGCTATCTTTTATTTTGTCGTACTTGGTATTGTTTTATGTTCTTTTGCATTATGGTACTATCTGTTAAAGTTTCTTAAGTATGTGCATTGTGTTATGGTTTTGTTTACATTTATAGGGTCTGATCGGGCTCTTCCATTCTCCTACAGGGATACCTGTCTGGCTCCTGCCCCCCACGCATTACTCCTGCTGCTTATGCCCCCCTTGTCAACACCGCGGGTGATATGCAGCATTGAGAGTCCTGTTTGGGAGCTGGCCTATTCAGTGGCTCCATGCGGAAAAAAGTGAAGTTCCCGATGTTTGTTGTTTCCTATGTTCACCCCCACCCCCCCCCCCCCTCTCCCTGTTCCTGTTCTTTTACACTTCCCCCGCCTTAAGTGATCCGGTCACCTCGCCAGCCTCTCTCCCAGATATTCACTACTCTGTATGCGTTCCTTGTACCTTGCTCCTGCCACACGCCATGATGCCATGCATTTCACCTCCACATCCTGCCCACACCCCTCTGATAGTTTTCCCAACATGAAAATAGTCTCCTGGAATGTTAAAGGGCTCTGTTCCCCTAATAAAAGAATGAAAGTCTTGCGCCACCTTAAAAGACTAAAGACAGACATTGCCCTCCTCCAGGAAACCCACTTGTCCACTCCGGACTTTCCACGGATGCGGAAACTCTGGGTCGGCACGGTCCTCGGCTCTAACTCCTGCGGACGCAAAGCGGGGGTAGTGATCCTCGTTAACAAAAATCTTCCCTTTTTTGACTCCGAGGGCCGTTTCATCTCTGGCCGTATCCAACTGGGATCTAGGGTCATGATCATCACTAATGTATATGCACCCAATAGCCCCACGAATGCTTTTTTCAGTGACCTCACGACCTGGGCGCTTCGGGACCCTTCCCACCCACATCTGATAGGAGGGGATTTTAATTCCACAATGCACCTGACAGATGACAGATCCTCCGCCAGACATTCTCGTTCTCCTTCAGCTCCTCCCACCCAGACCCTTTTAGCATCGACAATGGACTCACTACACCTTCACGATATATGGCGTTTGCGTCACCCGGCGGACAGGGAATTCTCGTTCTACTCTAACCCCCACAATGTTTTCACGAGACTGGACTATCTATTCTGCTCTGACTCTCTCCTTCCACTGATCTCGGAAGCCGACATACATGACATCGTGATTTCGGACCATGCCCCGGTCTTGACCACGTTGGACGACCCTGACCTGAACTCCAACCCCAGAATCTGGCGGTACCCCTCCTACCTCCACAACAACTTCGATTTCCACCAACACCTGGACAAAGCCTGGTCGGACTACGCTTTGACTAACGCGCCACACACAGACAACCCTAATCTTTTCTGGGAAGCGGGTAAAGCCTTCCTCAGAGGATGCATAATAGCGTACGCCGCCACTTTCAAGAAAAACACACTCAGACATTACAAACTAGCCAGCGCTACACTGCACAAGGCCCAGCGGGCCCTCTACACTGAAAACCCCCCCCCCCCCAACCGGCAGACCTGGTTTACGGCCAAACAATCCTTTGACACTTGGGCAGCCACCCTCGAGCAGACCCAGAAGGCACGTCTGGATGCCTCCCTTCACAAGTTCGGCAACAAGGCTGGGAGACTCCTCTCCAGACTGAGCAAAGGCCCCAACCGCCCGACCCATATCACATCTCTGAGGGACTCGTCGGGTTCAGTACACAATACCCCAAAAGGTATCAATGCTGCTATGCGCCAATTCTATTCCTCCCTCTATGCCCCGGATCCTATTGACAAACCGACGGCCCGCAACTTTCTCCAAAATATATCCCTGGAACAGGTATCCCCCTCTCAACTCGAAGCTCTGAATGCCCCTATATCCATCCTGGAGGTGCAATCTGTCATTAAAACACTTGCCCCCTCTAAAGCCCCAGGCCCGGATGGCTTTACGGGAGAATTCTATAAATCCTTTAGTTCAACTGTTTCCACCGCCCTACACAAAGTCTACCAGCATATCTGGTCAGGCGGCACCTACCTACCCACTGGCAACCAGGCCATCATAAAACTTTTGGAGAAGAAGGGTAAGGACCCTTTGGAACCCGGTTCATATAGGCCCATTTCACTTCTGAACCTCGATGTTAAGATCCTCTCCAAGATTGCTGCCACTAGGTTGGCGTCCATCATACCCTCCCTGATCCACCCCGCACAATCTGGCTTTGTGAAGGGCAGGACGGCCACCATGAATATTAGGAAAGTAATGCTAGCCCTCGAACATGCAAAATGTAACCCTAAAGGGGATCATGCTATCATCACATTAGACGCGGAGAAAGCCTTTGATAACGTCAGCTTCGAATGGCTCTCCATAGTCATGTCCAATATGGGCTTCTCTGGCCCCTTCACACATCTAGTTGAGTCTATGTACACTGCCCCAGTCGCAAAATTAGTGGCCGCGGGCCTCCTCTCAGAGGAATTCCGGCTACACAAAGGTACGAGGCAAGGCTGCCCGCTTTCCCCACTCCTTTTTAACATCGCACTTGAACCCCTATCCCGATACCTGACCCAGAAAGCCCCTCTCCATGGCATACAGATTGGAGACCATGACCTTCGCACGTCACTGTTTGCCGACGACGTCCTCATCTTCACATCCAGCCCTTCCCAGGACATGTCCACGATCAAAACCACTTTTGATGAATTCAGGCAGTGCTCGGGGCTCCGTATCAATTATATCAAAAGTGAAATTCTCCCCATAGGTTCCCTCACTGTCCCTTCCTGGTCCCAAAATTCTTTATTTACTGTGGCCAGGTCCCATATCACATACCTGGGAATTAAAATAGGTAAACTGCCCTCCTCCCTATATCATCTCAACTATTCCCCCCTGTTTACGAAAATATCCCAAGAACTGGGAAATTGGATGGACCTGCCTCTCTCGCTACTGGGTAGATGCCACCTAGTCAAGATGATCAGCTTTGCGCGCCTATTGTACCCATTACAGACCATCCCCCTACTTCTTCACCACAAAGACATCAAATCCCTAAACTCTGCCATCTCAAAGTTCCTCTGGCGTGGCAAACGTGCGCGCATAGCTTTTGCCAAACTACATCTTCCCAGGCGCGAGGGGGGCATTTCCCTGCCAAACATCAGACTTTATAATTTGGCATGCTTATTGCGAACGAGCCTGGATTGGATCACCCAGTCCTCCCGATGCTCAAACTACCCCTTAGAGTTAGCATTGGTCCGCCCCTACTCCCTAACGGCCCTTCTCCATTGTCACTGGAAATCTATTCCTCCCCCCTCCAACACAATCTCCTTCTTCGGGACACGGTCGTCGCCTGGAGAGAGGTCAGGAAAGCCCTTAATACACCATCCTCTATTTCACGCCATCTCCCTATCCGGGGAAACCCAAGCTTTCAACCTGGTCTGGAACACCATCCTTACCTCATATGGCAGGTAAAGGGCCTAGAAATTTTTTATTCCCTGTGTGACCCTCTATCGGGCCGCCCCATAGGCTTCAGAGCCCTGGCGGACAAGTTCTCCCTCCCCCCCTCACACATTTTCCATTACAATCAATGCATCAGTTTCTTGAAAAGTACCTGCAGGGATGATAGTAAAAGGTTCAAGAGTTCCTTTACCGACACCCTTCTTACCCGGGGATCGTATAGAATCTCGGAAATATACCTCCCTCTCCTTCTACACGTCACTCCCCCCCTGTCATCCTCGTCTGCTGCCAACTGGTCGAAAGATTTTTCTGCCCCTGATCTGGTGGAGAAACTCCTTCATGGCCTTAACACCGTCCACAGAATAGTACCCAATGAGATCTGGAGAGAGGCTCATATCAAAATCGTCCACCGGGCCCACATCCCTTTTAGTCGAGCCCATGCCACCCCAGAATGCCCCCTCTGTCAACAACCCAAGCCAAATCTAGCCCACCGGTTTTGGTCCTGCTCACACATAGCCAGGTTCTGGGAACAAGTCATTCAATATGTTTTTGATGTCACCCTGGTGCACCTACCCAAGGATCCGCTACTGCTTATCTTCGCCACTGGGACCCCCAGTTGCTCCCCTGGTCGCCCCCAAACGCACCCCCTAGTAAAGACTGGATCCTGATCTGTCTAATGCTCGCCAGGAGGGCCATCCTACAGAAATGGATTTCCACGGACTGCCCAACCACCTCTCAAGTCCAAAAGGAACTATTGCAGTTACTATACAAGGACAAGCTCAACACGGATCTGACCCATGAACGGAGCAAAACTCGCTTCTATCATATATGGCAACCTTTCATGCTGTACACTCTCACCCCCACGGAGAGGTTGAACTTTGAGAAGATGTCCTTTTTCTACCTGGATCCCCCGCGGGACTGATGTCCCCCCTCCTCCCCCCCCTCCTTCCCCCCCTCCTTCCTCTCCCTCCTTCCTCCCCCTCTTATATTTTGGACGTGCCTTACGGAGCTCCCCCCCCATGTCACGTGGGGTGCGCAGTCTCCCCCCCCTCCACTTGGTCGGAGTACAGTATCAACTCTATTGGACTCCTGCGTACATTTTTGTTTTTGTTTTTCTTTCTGTATGATCCCTCCATTCCTGCTTTCTATGCTTAACGTCCTTAAAACATTCTCATAAGTTCTGTTTTTTTTGCCATACCATGTTCTGCAACTCTTTCAATAAAGACATATTTAAAAAAAAAAAAAAATATCATTGAAGTCAGATCAAAGTAGGATCCTTGTCCTAACTATCCGACTTGTGACACATCCGACATTGTGATTACAACAGCGGTAAAAAGAATTTATATCACACTGGGATTGTTGTGATTGGTCAAAGAACAAGTCAAACTATCACAAAGTCGGATCAATGTAGTTTCCTGTTCATGAAAGTCGGATGGATGTAGGACCGATGTAGGACTGATGTCGCAGAGCAAAGTAGGATGAAAGTTGTATGACTGTCGTGTCGTACCAGTGTGAATCCAGCCTAAATCTCAAGTTGAGGCTGGGTTCACACTGATACTACGCTGATGTCACCACGTTCTTGCCATTCAAAAGAACAGCGGTTCTTTTGCATGGCCGTGTATACACTCGGCGAGCAAGAATGCTTGCCAGGAATCTCATCAGGAAAAACTGTTTTTTTTCCCTGATGAGATTCCCGGCCGTGTGTACAGGGCTTGAGTTCTGCTATACAGGGAGATTACCAGGTTATATCAAGTAAAATGGAGGTATTTAAAAGCCCTTCAAATATTTATAATTATTACATATCTGCCTTAACTTTCTTTTTAGATTTGATTGGAGCTCAGCTTAAATGATAATGTACAGAGTGCACCTTGGCTATGTGTACTCAGGAACACTGAAGAAGCTTTGCTGACAAAGGCATGTGCAGGCATGTTGGGTTCCTACTTTTATGGAATGAGTTAGCTAGATATCCTTAGTTGAAATCAGATTTTCTTGAAATGCATTGAATTTGTGTTTGCATTTGTTGGGATCTATGCCAATGCAGAAGATATTCAACATTTATTGTCTTCAAAAATTATAGCTTATATTTCTTAGAAAAGTATTCTAAATTCTAAACTAAATAGTTTACTAAACTTTAACTCCAGAAAAATTACTCAGCAAACTGTCAGCATTATCCTGGGGAAATATGTCAACTGTATAAAACCAGAATAGTTACTCAATTTTCCTTTAATCTCAGTGTTCAATATCCACTTGCTGCCAAATTTATCATGCCTTTCCTAATTATGTGGATCACTGCAGCCTATTTGTTTAGGCCCCTTTCACACTGGGCACAGGAGGTGCAGTGGCAGTATAGCGGCGCGATTTTTAGCGCTGCTATACCGTCGTATTTACCGCGATATTCGGGCGCTAGCAGTGTGGTTTTAACCCCCGCTAGTGGCCCGAAAGAGGGTTAATACCGCCCGCAAACCATGGCTACAGCTGCGGTTCGTGGGCAGTATAGTCGCGCTGTCCCATTGATTTCAATGGGAAGGAGTGCTAAAGGAGCGGTATACACACCGTTCCTTTACCGCTCCAAAGATGCTGCTTGCACATTGAGAATGCTGGGACAAGATTATTTCAGGCGTAATTTATGCGCTATTTTTAGCGCTAAAATGCCCGAAATGCGCCTCAGTGGGAAAGGGGCCTTAATGCCCCCATTGATAATATTACTACAGTGGGCTGAGAGACAGGGGGGAGGTGCTAGAACCATGGAGCACATTGACCTGTATTCTCTAAGGATGTGATTCTGGACCATTCAGAATAAGAAAACAGAGTTTTAGGTACTTAGCTAGGTGCAGAAGATAGTCCTAAGGAAGTAAACTAAGGCCAATATGCTGCTTCTCGTGAGGCAGTTTAACCATTTCCATACCGGGCCTATTCTGGCACTCCTCTCCTACATGTGAAAATCAAAATTTTTTTGCTAAAAAATTACTCAGAACCCCCAAACATTATATATATATATATATATATATATATATATATATATATTTTTAGCAGACACCCTCGCACAGTATTTGCGCAATCATTTTTCAAACGCCTTTTGATGAATTAAAAAATAACAAAACAGTAAAGTTAGCCCAATTTGTATAATGTATAATGTGAAAGATGATGTTACATGGAGCCAACATGTCACGCTTTAAAATCGTGCACACTCATGAAATGGCACCAAACTTCTGTACTTAAAAGTCTCCATAGTCAACACTTTATTTTTTTTTACAGGTTGCCAGTTTAGAGTTACAGAGGAGGTCTAGAGCTAGAATTGTTGCTTGCGCTCTAACGCACGCAGCAATACCTCCCATGTGTGGTTTGAATGGAGTTTACATATGTGGGCAGGACTTACACGTGTGTTCGCTTCTGAGCGCGAGGGACAGGGGTGTTTTAATTATTTTTTTTACTTGATTTTTTTTATTTTACACTTTTTTTTATTTTACACTTTTTTTTATTTTACACTTTTATTCCTATTACAAGGGATGTAAACATCCCTTGTAATAGGAATCTATTGTGACAGGTCCTCTTTATAGAAAGATGCAGGGTCAATAAGACCCCACGTCTATCCTCCAGGCTGTAAAGCTTGAGATCGAGAAAAAAAATTCATGATCTCATGTTTACTAGCCGAAATCACGACTTTGTTTACATACGGGGCGATCTGTGACCGTTGGAGGCATACGGTCATCTCTGTGACCGTTGGATGCCCAGGTGCAATGTTTTGACGTCTTTCCCGGACCTCCGACGATCACAAAGATAACCAGAAATCTCTATGATCGTCATCCGGCACGGGACGATTCTTTTTCCGGGTACCCGGTGGCAGGGGAGAGCCTGGAGAAGCAGGGATGGTGGTGAGAGGGGGGAAGTCCCCTCCCATCGCCTATACGAATGATCAAGCAGCGCAACTGCCGCTATGATCATTCTTATCGTGCACAGAATCGCCGGCAGAAAATAATGATATCTGAATGACGCCTTCTCAACCTTCTCAAAACAGAGGAACCCTTGAAATAACTTTCCAGTCTCAAGGAACCTTTGCTATAAAAAAGTACTACATCTAAAACTCTGGGTTTATTAGTGTGATGGTCAATGGGAAGAATGCTCCTTACACTTGTGGATGTTGGGAAAAATGATTCCCTTACAGACAGCTAAATTGATAAATGGGAACTTTTCTGAGAAGCAGAAATTGCTCATTGCTCAAGGATCCTCTAATAACCTCTGGAACCCTAAGGTTTCATGGAACCCTGTTTGAGTAAGCCTGATCTAGAGCATCTCTTTAACCTAGATAACCTAAAAAATAAATAAAAAGCATGTAATGTAAATCTCAAAATGATGCTTAGAAAAGTAGAAACAATTAATCAATAGTTTTTGGCTCCCCCCAGCTAATCATTGATTTTTTTATGGCTTTGAACTTTGCTAAATATCCTTGTTAATCATTAATTTCAGAAAATATGTCACTCGGTCTATTATACTGACTTTATTTGACTCTTACTTATTAGTCTCACTTGTATAAATCTTTGGTTTTCTGACATTATTTCTGTATGAAGAAATTAAGTACTTTGTGTCCATGTATATAATAAATATATTGGCTTGTCTGGTTTTCTCCATTATGCCTTATTAATATGACAGCGCTCAACTTTGACATAAGTATTAGCAACATTGATGTTTGCAAATAACAGTTTACGGTAAAAGTCAACTGAGGTGAAGTGTTGACACAATAAATACCCAATTCTGTATTCTTTAAAAACTTAAAATGATGTTTAAGTGTAGGCTTCCTGCATAATTTGACATACACATCTCACTGTTGTTGAGTACTTGGAATTAACAAAAAATCTTAGCATTTAAAACAACGTAGGGTCAACAGCATTTAGCCTCGCTTTTTGTTTATTAAAATGATTACTTTTGAAAATATATTTTATGGTCAAAGAAGATGCCAAGGGCAGCATTTTACTTAACAGTTTTTGAAGTTACAACTTATATATCTTTGAATGCATGTTTATATACAACTAGAACGTCTACCTAAATCTATGTTAAGGTTAGCCCCCTTTAATACCTTGCACAAGTGCGTTCACTGGAATTGGTACAGCATTATGGGCCAGTCATGGTTCCAACATGGCACAATTTGTTATGCCCCGTACACACGATCACTTTTTGTGATGAAAAAAAATGTAATTTTTCATCATGAAAAAAAACTACATTTTTCAAACTTCATTTTCAAAAATGACGTTGCGTACACACCATCATTTTTGGAAAATGATGAACAAAACAACGGCACTCTAAAGGGGAAGTTCTATTTGCCTTGAGGCTGCTTTTAGCTGGTTACTTGTTAGTAAAAGACGATTCCTGCTTTTTTGTCTGTTACAGCGTGATGAATGTGCTTACTCCATTGTGAATGGTAGTTTTACCTCCCATCTCCTAACTTGCTTCATTTTTTATGACACAAAAAATGACATTTTGAAAAATGACATAAAAAATTCGAGCATGTTCGAATTTTTTTTTTGGTCTTTTTTTCAGAAGACATAAAATGACATTTTGCCCACACACGATCATTTTAAATGTCATTTTTTTTCATCACAAAAAGTGATCGTGTGTACGCAGCATTAGTCTTAAAGGGGTTGTAAAGGTAAACATTTTTTCCCTAAATAGCTTCCTTTACCTTAGTGCAGTCCTCCTTCACTTACCTCATCCTTCGATTTTGCTTTTAAATGTCCTTATTTCTTCTAAGAAATCCTCGCTTCCTGTTCTTCTGTCTGTAACTCCACACAGTAATGCAAGGCTTTCTCCCTGGTGTGGAGAAAGCCTCTTGAGGGGGAGGGAGAGAGCAGGAGGGTCAGGACACTTTGCAGACAGAGAACGGAGCTGTGTGTTAGTGGGCGTCCTGACTCTCCTGTAGTCCAAGGGAGGGGGTGAGCACGACACTTCACATTCACAATTTAAGAATTTCCAGAATTTAAGAATTTACGAATTTTCAAATTTCCTGAATTTATGAATTTTCCAATTTAAGAATTTCCAAAAAAAAGCAAAAAAAAAATTAATAAAACTAAAAAAACAAATTTTTCGGTAGTGCACATGTCTACCATACGACCCTTTTTGATCCTACTGCCTGTTTTTTTCTTTGTTATGTATCTTGGCTAATTGTATTGACTGTTAATTGCACTATATCTTTGAAAAAAAAAGAAGAAGAAAAAAATCTAGCCCTATATATTTAACCAACCTGTAAAATATATGTTCACCCCCAGCTGGACAATTTTGTAGGCATATATTTGCAACTACAGAATGGTTTTCCTTATCACAATTTTTGCCTGGAAACATTGCTGTGCAGTCAATGGAATGCAATTTTTAGCTCAATTGTGTGCTCAGAATTGCCAGCTTCAGTGGCTAATCATGGGGGTTTATTTACTAAAATGGGTGTAGCTCTTGTGACAGGAAGTCAGGTAAATCTGTGGGTGTTGTCACAGATGGGAGATACATTTCTACCTTGTTTAGACAATTCACCAATTACTATTAGGTGTCGGCTGCAGAAATAGCCAGAAAGGTTTAGGGCGTTGGAAAACTTCAGCTGTTCAGAATGAAACAAAGGCCTCTATAAGACATCCAAAGGATGACTACTGATTGCTGAATCCTGAGGCTTTTTGAGTTAAGGAGCAGTCAGAAAGAGTTCTGAAGAGGTGAGGTGGTTGTTGATTTTTCTGTGTAAAAATCAAAAAGACTATTGTTTTTCTGCTGTATGACCAGCACTGTCTGCCCAGCAGTAGGCTGTGCCAGACTCCATAGGTAGGTTCCTGTGTTGGGAAGGTAGACGCCCCAAGTGGCAAGGGTTTATTTTATGTTATGTTTTGTTTATGCTGTTTTGATGCTTGCACTTGTATCCAGCAATATGGAAGAATAAACCATATCATTTGTTTTCAACCATCCTCAACTGCCTTTCTGTATAGTTCAGCGTGTAGTAAACCCATCCAGGGGGTCACACACACCCCCTACCGAGCTAATCGCTCACACTCTGCATAAAAAACAATCAGCTTCCGTTTTCTTTTTTGTCAACGCTTAATTGAACAAGCTGAAGTTAAACACTGATTGGTTACCATGTACAGCTGCACCAGATTTTGCCTTCTCCAGTTCACACGGGCAGACCTGTCAGTTTTTTAGGCGGACCTGTACGGAAACTCTGTGCTCCTCTATGAGTCTATGAGTCCCTGAACGGTTTAGGCATGTGATTGATGGTTTGGCCCATTAATATGCACCTACACCTGAAATATAATTTTTCAGAAGATGGAAAATCTCATCCACCTTAACAGAATGTCAGTGTACATTATTGCAATATATACTGTACAGTATAGAGAGAACAACTGTCCTTATTGTACAGTAAAACCTTGGTTTGAGAGTAACTTGGTTTGAGCTACACTTTTTAATTAATTTTGACTTGATATACAAGTGATGTCTTGATATAAGAGTAGCATCATGTCACAGTATAAGAGAAGAGAGACACCTTTAAGGCAGCGTACACACAATCGAACATGTCCGCTGAACCCGGTCCGCAGACCGGTTTCATCGGACCAGTTTGATTGTGTGTACGGCCTATCGGACCGTTTTCCATCAGACCAAAGTTTTAAAACATTCTTTAAAACCTGTCCGATGGAAACCTGTCCGTCAGACAGGTTCGATGGTTAGTACACAAAAGCATCGGACCAAAAACCTGCGCATACTCAGAATCAAGTCGACGCATGCTTGGAAGCATCGAACTTCGTTTTATCATCACGTCGTTGTGTTCTACGTCACCGCGTTCTTGTCTTATTGGATTTTGGTCCGATGGTGTGTACACACATCAGACCATCAGACAAGTTCAGAGTTGTCTGATGAAAACGGTCTGTTGGACAAGTCTCATCAGACATGTCTGATCGTGTGTACAGGGCCTAATTGTAGCAATATGGTTACATTTAATGAAGGTACAACATTTATCAACATATTGCTACACTCAGAGGCGCCTCTCTTCTCTTTTATACTCTGTAGCTCCTGCTGGATTTTGCTTCTAATCCCCTTGGGGAGGCTTCTATTTGTGAATGGACATTTTATGGTTACACAACCTATCACATTGCTAATATCTTTTTATATGGGCTAAAAACTGAAGGACTTGTGAATAAATGGTTTTGGAATGAATCATCTGAGTTTCCATTATTTCTTATGGGGAAGTTTGCTTTGATATACAAGTGCATTGGATTACAAGCATTTTTTCCGGAACGAATAATGCTTGCATTACATGGTTTTACTGTACAGTGAAAGGAGTACAGTATCAAGTGCACAAATACCTATGCCATCAGCATCATATAGATTCTGATAGATTGTTGTGGGTGCTATCCCTTGGATTAATGACAGTTTGATGATTCACAGAAGAATAGATAGATAGATAGATAGATAGATATATAGATAGATAGATAGATAGATAGATAGATAGAGAGAGAGAGAGAGAGATAGATAGATAGATAGATAGATAGATAGATAGATAGATAGATAGATAGATAGATAGATAGATAGATAGATAGACAAAACTGTGTAGCTAGATAAATAAATGGATAGGTGCAACCAATAGGGGCCATTTGGTTCACATTTGGAGATGTTTAAAGCACCTTTTTGATGTACACTTGACAAGCCCTCACAATCTGCTTTTTCATTTGGCTTTGTGTTTACTCTCTCCCCAGCAGGCTCGTCTGATGCTAATGGACTCACAGCAGTTCATCCCACATCACTGATCCCAGGTCTAATTCAGTCATTAACATTTCATTAATGGACTGGCCTCCTAGCTGCCTGCACGGCTGTGCGGATATTGATGAAGCCCCTTAGCACAATAAGTTGAACCTGCTTTTTAAGGAAGACTTTTTAAACAATTGTTCTATGAAGTAATGACATCTCGGAGGATGTATTACACACTTAAATGAAAATGAACTTGATCTTTGTCAGCGATTGAATTTCTTGAGGACATGTACCTCGCTTTTTCTTCTTGAGATCCTGGGGGAAAGGAGACTTTGTATATGTTTGTTTTCCTAACAAAATACATTTACATACTTGATGTAACCAGCAAGGGTTTGCATGAGTAAAAAGGAATTTATTGAAGTGTTGAAATATTTTAAATTGAACAACATGTTTAACAAGAATTATACAGAAAAATAGGATTGTGTCAGAACGCGGTGACATAAAACACAACGACATGCTAAAAAAAATGAAGTTCAATGCTTCCAAACATGCGTCAACTTGATTCTGAGCATGCGTGGATTTTTAACCGATGATTGTGCGTACTAACGATCAGTTTTGACCTATCGGTTAGGCGTCCATCGGTTAAATTTTAAAGCAAGTTTACTTTTTTTTAACCAAAGGTTAAGTAACCGATGGGGCCTACACACGATCGGTTTTGACCGATGAAAACGGTCCATCAGACCGATGTCCTCTGGTTAACCTATCGTGTGTACGCGGCCTTAAACATATTGGACACTTAGGTGATATAGACATAAACAGTGATTGGGAAGTTTGACATCTCGGAGGATGTATTACACATTTAAATGAAAATGAACTTGATCTTTGTCAGAGATTGAATTTTTCTTGAGGACATGTACCTCGCTTTTTCTTCTCGAGATCCTGGGGGAAAGGAGACTTTGTATATGTTTGTTTCCTAACAAAATACATTTACATACTTGATGTAACCAGCAAGGGTTTGCATGAGTAAAAAGGAATTTATTGAAGTGTTGAAATATTTTAAATTGAACAACATGTTTAACAAGAATTATACAGAAAACTAGAGTTAAACCTCGTACACACGATCAGTCCATCCGATGAGAACGGTCTGAAGGATCGTGTCAGAACGCGGTGACATAAAACACAACGACATGCTAAAAAAAATGAAGTTCAATGCTTCCAAGCATGCGTCAACTTGATTCTGAGCATTATGACCTAAGAATGGGACATTGCATCATGTGAAATAGGCTGAACTAGGTGGTCACCCGCTTTGGGTCAAGGTGGTGTGAAGGCATGCCGTAGGAAGGAAGCAGGAAATAGCCACTCTTTAAGCATAATGTGTGGGTTTTAGTTGTCATTTTGGCACCTGGGTTCAGCTATATGTCTCAGACGTTCTGAAGAGCATGACTGTTACTTTGACAGCTGGCCCTGCTTTGTGTATGAGGGTCTACTGCCTGCACTCCAGATATAGCAGAACAGTGACTAGCTATCAAAATGACGGCAAAATCCTGGTAATGGCAACAGAGGAATGGCTCTTCCAGTTTTATATATGCAAATATACATATGCCATATGTGTTTTAGTGTCATCTAACCCCAAAAGCCCTACTAAATCATTGTCAGCAGAACAGGACCAAGCTGTCAAAGTGATAGCTGAAAAAGTATACAGCCATTAAGGTGAAGACTCCTGACCTGTGTACATGTGCTGGATGAACAGTATAGAATTAAGTTGTCATGGTCACTGGTAAGACACGGAGAACAATAGCTATCGCAGTAGAGAGGTACCCACCAACCAGCTGGATAAGCGCAGAAGCAGGTCACTCCTGCAGATGACACAGACTCACCTGCGGAGTCTAAGTACTAACCAGTGTTCACCAGATCTCCTGATTGTTGAGATCGCCCCAGCAGGAGTGTGAGGAAAGGCCTTCTGTGCACAGGCTAAAACAGGCTAATTTTCGTGCTCACAGGATTTGGGCATTGGCTAATGCGAATGTACGTGCGCACACGAGCCGTTGCACATGGCGCACACGTGCACCTATGATAGCTGTTGGTGCCACTCAGGATATTTAAACTCAGCCACTGCTCAGGTTCCGTACTGCTTAGTCTTTCAGCCTCCTGTGTATCTTGTGTTCTTGTTATCCTGTATACTGATTCCAGTTTCTGAACTGGCTTGTCTGACCACTCTCTGAACTCCATCTGCACCGACCCCGGCTTGTCCTTGACCTCCGCTTCTGTCTGCTTTATTGGCATCTACTGCGCCGATTGGCTCCTGACATGGCTTTTAACCAGACCACACTGTTGCCTGCTCTTCTGTAACTGATCTGTCCTGCCAGTTTATGACCCGGCTTGCCTGATTCTGCTTTCTGACACATCCTGCTGTTCTTCAGTCTGCTACTTGTGGATGCCTTACCTGCCTGCTGTCGCCAGTACCAGCCTGCTTCAGTCTGCCATGCTCCGGCTGCCCGCCTACTAGCCTGCATGTTGGAGCCATCTGATGACTTCTCCTGCACCGCTGCTAGCAAGACTAACAGGCTCTCGTGCCACCCTGCACAATTGGAACCTCCTGTCTACACTATCAGGGGCCCCAAGTCAGAGGTGTAAGAGAGCAGCATATAAGGCTCTGCTACCATGTACGTGACAATGAGGTGAGCAAGCCAGGGTCCAATGGCAGCTATAGCAGGTATGGATAAGCATGACTGTAGTCAGTAAACAAGCCAAAGGTCAGGAACGAGTGTTTGCAGGTTGGGATCAATAAGAAGCATAGTCGAGAAACAAGCCAAGGGTGGGTAACTAGTAGTAGTAGCGAATATATGAAAGACCGCAACACTGACAAGAGCAAAATATTGGCTGGAGGAAGCAGAATAATCTGGCAAACAGGAAGCACAAAGGCATGGCTTAATTAGAAAATTTAAGGGAGGAGCAATGAGTTTGATGTTGAAGACAAACAGTGTTCAAGGCAGAATAATTTCAAGAATTGTCCAGGGAGCTGACCAGCATTCCAGGTGGCTCAGCAAGGAGAGAGTTTGCCAAACAGAGTTTGCAGGTTCAGATCCAGACCCAGAAAGGCATAAAACCAAAAATAAGGGTGAATGCTCTGGAAGCAATATCAGCTAACAGTATATGTTTATTCTATGAAAGGCTCCCTTTAAAGCAGCCACATCAGGGAAGCATGAATTTTCAGGACTAAAGCCTCATACACACGGGCAAGAATCTTGTCAGGTAAAAAAAGTAATTTTTCCCGACGAGATTCTTGGCAAGAATCTCTTGCCACCAGACTGTACACACTGGGCCAGATTCAGGTAGATGGGCGCTTATTTATTCTGGAGTAATGTTTCTCATTTACGTTACTCCGCCATAACTTTAGGAGCAAGTACTGTTATTCACAAAGCACTTGCTCCTAAAGTTGCGGCGGCGTAACGAAAATGAGCCGGCGGAATTCAAGTTGGGTGGGTAGGGGGCGTGTATTATGTTAACTACGAGCGATCCCGCGGCGAACGTACTGCGCATGCGTCGACTGTCAGTGCGCATGCTCCAAATTCTGTCAGTGAACGTCAATGACGTCAATCCCCATTCACGGACGTTTTACGCAAACGACTCAAATTTTTTTTTTGCGACGCGATGACGATGGCCATACTTAACATAGGATACTCCACTAGGGGGCTGCTTTATCTTTACGCCGCGTATCTCTTACGGAAACGTCGGAAAGTCACTGCGTCGCGCCCGAATACACTCGTGAATTTTCGATTTCCGCTGATTAACATATTCTCGGCGTTAATTAGCGGGATGCCCCGCCGCTCGTATAGGAACTCCAACCCGGCGTTTCTTGTTTCTGGTTACAGAAAACAAAAACGCCGGCTCAAAGTGACAGTTAGGCTGGAGTATCACTGATACTCCAGCCTAACTCTACCTGAATCTGGCCCACTGACCTTTCAAAAGAACCACAGTTCTCTTGAAAGGCAAGAGCGCGGTGACGTCATTGCATGCGCTCGTCACATTCGATACTGTCGCCGCCATCTTGGTTCACCCTACCTATGCCGTGGAAGCTACCGTGCATGCGTCAAAGTCATTTCGAGCATATACAGGTTTCCACGGCGACAGGTAAGTATACAGACGCTCGGGTTTCTCGTCGGGAAACAGGCCAACAAGAATCTCAACACTTTTCTCTATTTTTCTTGTCAAGATTCTGGCCAGATTTCCCGACGAGAAACCTGAAAGCCTCGTACACACGCTTGGTTTTCTCGGCAAGGCTTTACTGTATTGTTACTTTTAAAATAAGCCTAGCTAGTTATTTATTTTGTGAGCTTCTGTATAGAGCAGTCTATACACCCTACAAAGTACAACGTGTATTTAAGTGACAGGACATCATTAAAAAAACAGCAAAATTCAAACAAGATACAAACATTGACTAATGAAATAACTTACAATGATCAGTTATATAAAATTTAACATGACATTAAAAATGTATCTCGATTATGATTTCCCTTTAAACTTTACGAGCAGAAAGTTAAGGGTACAATTACGCCAGTTTACAGTATATGAAAATTGATATTGTCTGATAATTCACTTATTTTCAACCATTTCCTTGATGTTTCCATAGCTAATACAAACTAATATGAATTGAATTAAATTTAGAATCACTGTAAAAAAGAAATTCTTTATTATTTGAAAGACTTTGCGAACAGCTGTGTCTGAAACAAAATCCAGGTTTAGTGTTACATGAGATGTAAGTGCAGATATTGCAAAGGTTTATGTCGGAGGGCCCACTGATAACATGGTTTTAGGTGGGCACCAGTTCTGAGATCTCCTCTAGAGTTTGGGGGGTGGGGTGATCTTCCTTCTCACAAATAGTTTATAAAGTAGCCAACATTTTTCTTCTACTATTAACAATTATTTCTATGCAAATGACGTTTCTCACCTTCTCACCCAGCGGGATGTTTTACTTAATTTTTGTATTACAGAGAATACAGTGCGAATACGGAAAGTATTCACAGAGCTTCACTTTTTCTACATTTTGTTATGTTACAGCCTTATTCCAAAATGTATTCAATTCATTAATTTCCTTAAAATTCTACAAACAATACCCCATAATGACTACATGAAAGACGTTTGTTTGAAATCTTTGCAATTTACATGTACATAAGTATTCACAGCGTTTGCTCAATACTTTGTTGAAGCACCTTTGGCACCAATTACAGCCTCAAGTCTTTTTGAGTATGACGCTACAAGCATGACACTTTTGGGTAGTTTCTCCCATTTTTCTTTGCAGGGCCTCTCATGCTCAATCAGGTTGGATGGGAGAGCGTTGGTGCACAGCCATTTTCAGATCTCTCCAGAGATGTTCAATCGGGTTCAAGGCTAGTCTCTGGCTTGGCCCCTCAAGGACATTCTCAGAGTTGTCTCTTAGCCACTCCTTATCTTGGGTGTGTGCTTAGGGTCGTTGTCCTGTTGGAAAATGAACCTTTGAACCAAGGATGTCTCTATACATGCTGCATTCATCTTCCTCTCGATCCTGACTAGTCTCCCAGTTCCTGCCACTAAAAAAACATCCCCACAGCATGATGCTGCCACCACCATGCTTCACTGTAGAGATGGTATTGGCCAGGTGATGAGCGGCGCCTGGTTTCCTCCAGACATGACGCTTGCCATTCAGGCCAAAGAGTTCAATCTTTGTTTCATCAGACCAGAGAATTTTGTTTCTCATGGTCTGAGAGTCCTTCAGGTGCCTTTTGGCAAACTCCAGGTGGGCTGTCATGTGCCTTTTACTGAGGAGTGGCTTCCGTCTGGCCAATCTACCATACAGGCTTGATTGGTGGAGTGCTGCAGAGATGATTGTTGTTCTGGAAGGTTCTCCTCTCTCCACAAAGAATAGCTGGAGCTCTGTCAAAGTGACCATCATGTTCTTGGTCACCTGACTGATTAAGACCCTTCTCCCCCCAATCGCTCAGTTTGGCCGGACGGCCCATACTAGGAAGAGTCCTGGTGGTTCCAAACTTCTTCCATTTACGGATGATGGGGGCCACTCTGCTCATTGGGACCTTTAACCACTTGAGGCCCGCGCTACCGTCGGATGACGGCAACAGCGCGGGCCTGAATAGCCAACATGCCGTCATTTGACGGCATGTCATTCTGGCGTTCCCAGCGTGCCCTGTAGAGCGTGCTGCGGGGAAGCCCTGTGTTGTCCGTGTCCCTTGGACACGGCCAATCACAGATCGCGGCAAACGGCCAATCAGAGCGGCCGTTTGCGATGCGATCTGTGGGCGAATGAGAGATGATCTCTCATAGATCATCTCTCATTGCCGGCTCACACAGAGACAATGTCCTGTCTCTGGAGGGGAGGAGCCCGATCTGTGTTCCTTCCTACATAGGGACACAGATCGGTCACCCCCCCAGTCACCCCCCCTCCCCCCACAGTTAGAACACACCTAGCATACACATTTAACCCCTTCCTCACCCCCTAGTGTTAACCCCTTCAATGCCAGTCACATTTATACTGTAATTAGTGCATATTTATAGCACTGATCGCAGAATAAATGTGAATGGCGCCAAAAATGTGTCAAAAGTGTCCGATGTGTCCGCCATAACGTCGCAGTACCAATAAAAATCGCAGATCGCCGCCATTTCTAGTAAAAAAAAAATAATAAAAAATAATAATTCTCTCCCCTATTTTGTAAGCGCTATAACTTTTGCGCAAACCAGTCGCTTATTGCGATTTTTTTTTTTTTTTTTTTTTACCAAAAATATGTAGAAGAATACGTATCGCCCTAAGCTGAGAAAAAAATGTGTTTTTTTTTTAATTGGGATATTTATTATAGCAAAAAGTAAAAAATATTGTATTTTTCTTCAAAATTGTCGCTCTTTTTTGTTTATAGCGCAAAAAATAAAAATCGCACAGGTGATCAAATACCACCAAAAGAAAGCTCTACTTGTGGGGAAAAAAGGACGTAAATTTTGTTTGGGAGCCACGTCGCGCAATTGTCAGTTAAAGCGACGCAGTGCCGGAAGCTGAAATTTTACCTGGGCAGGAGGGGGGTGTAAGTGCCCAGTAAGCAAGTGGTTAATGCTGCAGAATTTTTTCTGTGCTCTCCCCAAAACTGTATCTCGATACAATTTTGTCTAGGTCTACAGACGATTCCTTGAACTTCATGGCTTGGTTTGCGCTCTGACATGCACTATTAACTGTGGGACCTTATATAGACAGGTGTGTGCCTTTCCAAATCCTGTCCAATCAACTGAATATGCCACAAGTGTGCTCCAATCAAGTTGTAGAAATATTTTAAGGATGATCAGTGGAAACAGGAGCTCAATTTTCAGTGTCATGGCAAAGGCTGTGATTTCTTATGTACATGTGTTTTTATTTCAAGTTTTATTTCTAAATTGCAAAGATTTCAAACAAACTTCTTTCATGTTAATAATAGGGTAGTGTTTGTAGACTTTTGAGGAAAATAATGAATGTATTCCATTTTGGAATAAGGCTGTAACACAACACAATGTGGAAAAAGTGAAGCACTGTGAATACTTTCCGGATGCACTGTACAACAGGAGCGGGTGAAACCAAAGTATGCAGGAACACCCAAAACGTCAAGGTGGGCAAAAACCAGGCCAGAAAATAGAGAGAGAGAAAAGCTTATCACTGGAGCTTCCAATAGATGACTCAATCAAGCAGATGTCTTCCACAACTAGAAATATTTATTTTGGGTGGACAATTTCTCAAGAATGTTGGTGTTTGTATTATTTTTAAAATCAGTAACACTCTATGCTCAACCTTGTCTACATAAGGGTTCTTTTGAAAGGACGAAACTTTTCATTTTTCAAATAGTATCATTATTTTCTGTTGTCCAAAATGCCAGTAATGGGCATTAAAAAAATCAGTAGCGATATCTTGATGCAGCTAGGGATAGTTTAACTGCTTGTTATTGTTAATGCACATTATTCCGAGTGATCCTTGTCAAGTCTCAAGATCTTTCTTACATACCATATTCTTTCAGACACTTCTTCACAAACCTTGTTACATTGATCAGATATTTTTGTCTGAAATGATGGCACATGTGCAGATCAGCAGTGTCACTGTCTTCTTACACATATCTTCAGCATTGGTTTTGATAAAATTATCAGAAAAATGTTCTTACATGTCAGCGGTAGAGAGGGAAAAGTACTATGTTGCCTAAATAATTTGGAAATCGTGATTTGCTGCTCAACAGGAATCAACTTTACTGTGCCAAAATAGCAAAGAGGTTTTGATTTTCCCATCAGGAAAAATGTTTGCTCAATGTAGCTAACACGCAGTGAGTTTTACTGGCCTAATTGAGGGACAGGTTGGGCCGGGTCACAAAGTACAGGCCCCAGGGTCGGGAAGAGTTATTCTGTACTGAAAAGACAAATATCTTTATATTGTGTAATGGAAGCAAACTGGAGATAGGTCAGGGCTCAAGTCCTGCAGGAACGCGTGGGAATGGAGTTCCTGCACTTTTTTCACAGCAGGAACTCAGTTCCCATTGTAGGACTAGAGCTGCCGAGCCGCCTGAGCCGCCCGAGCCAATCCTTCACTAAGCGGCGATGACCAGCTCGAGTCACTGTCAGGGGCAGGTGAACTATTGTAATCCTTTATGTTACTGGCCGCTTCCTGTATCTGGATTCATGCCGCGAGTTATCGTGGCATTTAGAAAGAACTTGCCGAACATACTGCGCATGCGCCGGCCGGCAATGTATCCCAGTGCGCATGCTCCAAATCACGTCGCATATTCTCAATGAAAATGACGTGAACGTAACTTACGCCCAGCCCTATTCTGAATCGGCTTACGCAAACGACGTAAACATTTTCAAATTTCCCACGGTCACGACGTCCATACTTAACATAGGATGCGCCTGCTTTTTGCCGGAAAAACCCTTATGTAAACGGCATAAAGTCACTGCGTCGGGCGGGCGTACGTTCGTGAATTGGCGTATCTCGCTGATTTACATATTCTTGCCGTAAAATAGCGGGGACGCCCCTAGCGGCCATTTTAAAATTGCAGTTACGATCCGAGGGTGTAATACAATTACGCCTGTTGGATCTTTGCTGCAAACCGGCGTATCTTGTTTTCTGAATACAGAAAACAGAGACGCCGGCATAACTCTACCTGAATCTGGCCCTATATCTTTAGCTCTGTTTGTTTATGTTTCTGGGCTGCTTAACAAGTAGAGTAGATATCCTGAAAATGTCAAACTTCTAGTCAAATCTAACCCAGATACACAATCCTGAAACTCTTATACTGTAGCTAATGGAACTATTATCAGGTCAGCAACATTATCAATGCTGTTTGAGCGCAATCCAAAACTGTATTAGTGTTTACAATTCCGATTTATCTCTACCACTGTCTCCAAAAATGTCTTTTAAAAAAAAAAAAAGATAAAAGTGAACCTTTCTATCTTATGTGTTTTACAAACTGGCAGTTTTCATTTTGATGACTAATTGCTGTTTATTTTGACAGTCTTAAGCGGCTTCCTTAGCATTGATCCAGTATATACAAGAAACAAACATTCTATTAAACGATTGTCTATTTACACTGAGCTGATTAAATGATGAGATGACTCTGAAAGTCTATTTAGTGTTGACGTATTTCTCTTTGATAGCTTATCTTAGCAAATTGAGAAATCAAACCTCCAACTGAACTAAAACATTGAAAGGTAAACTGCCAAATTGTAATAGACAAATAAATTAATGCACAGCAAAATCCAGAAAAAATGACTGTTTTTGCTTTAAATAAATTTCAGCAATGTGCTGGCCATGTTGGCAAATGGTTCCAATTTCAGGTAAATTCATTGCCTTCCAATTTTTTTTAGTAGTTGTAGAGGTGCAATGGGCATAAACTGTCTTCTGGGGCTTTTTATCAGTGTTGTTTTAATTTGTTTTTCTGTATTTTGTTTGGTTGTTCTTTGACTTAAAGTAGAAGTTCAGGTTAAAACAAACTAACTCTAAATCTATATCAAGAAACACCCCAAAAAACAAGACTTTAAATATGCCTTTAACAACTGAGTCCTCACTGGATTTGTATAAAAAGTAGGGTTGTCCCGATACCACTTTTTTAGGACCGAGTACAAGTACCGATACTTTTTTTCATGTACTCGCCGATACCGAATACCGATACTTTTTTAAATGTCATGTGACAGTTTTCAAACCACAATACAGACTAAGGATATTTTCTTTAGAATTATGAAGAACTTTAACTCAAGACATTATAAAAGAATAAAAATGAGTAAAAATGAATAAAAATGTTTTATTTTCTTGTCACGCAGTAGTAAAAAACTCAAAGAATTTTCACAGAACATGTTGATAAATACAAAAAAGTATTCTATTTTGGCATCGGGAGCATTTGCGCTAGTACAAGTACATCCGCAAATACTCGGTATCGGTCCCGATACCGATACTAGTATCGGTATCTGGACAACCCTAATAAAAAGTTTAACAAATATTATTGAGTTGCATTTAAAAAGAAACGAGACATTAAAACAACATTATATATACCAGACAGTACAGAGTGTGAAGGTGAATTTGATATAAAGTTTGAATTTTAGTTGGTCAAAAATTCGATAGTACCCTCCCTGGTCTATGCGTTTAGCTGGAACCCCTGCTTCCTCAGGACCACATAAATTGGGTACTATATATAGATCAAATTAAAAAACATACAACAAAGAAAAATATATAAAATATGTATACATATACATAATTACAAGCAAACATTAATATATGAATAATGTTGAAATAACATGGTTTGCTCAAAGACAAAAAAAAAAACATTCAATACACAACCACAAAGGTCATACCAGTATTGGTAGATAATTGACACCACAGATGCTGTCAACAATGAAAAAAAGATGAGTCTCCAAGTGGGGGTACGCCTACCGACCCATGGGAAACACCCATATCTATACAAGCCAAAAAGATGGATTATAGACAAAGGGTCTTCATATAGACCGGTGATGGCAAACGGAGGCACCCCAGATGTTTGAAACTACATTCCCCATGATGCTCAACTACACTGCAGAGTGGTTGAGCATCATAGGAAATGTAGTTCCAAAACATCTGGGTTGCCAAGGTTTGCCATCACTGGTACAGAGCATAATACAAGAGTTATGCCTCATACACACAGCCGGACTTTCCGAGAAAAAAGTCAGACAGGCTTTTTTTCTCGGAAAGTCTGGCCGTGTGTAGCCTCCATCTGACTTTTTTTGTCGGAAGTCTGACGAACCTTAGATAGAGAACCTGTTCTCTTTCTTTCTATTGGATTGGACTTACGGCGGACTTTTGCATGGTAAAAAGTCCGACCGTGTGTACAAGGCATTATAGACAATATAAATGTAAATCCAAATTAAATTGAGGTCTTACCCCATGGGAACTAGTATGTTGAATCCAAAAATTAACTATTGTTATTATTATTATTACTATATTGACTCTAAATTTACTCGCAGCCAAATCCTAAGACTAACCTATTTAGCCTTGAAGCCTCTCCAGTCTGATAAAAAGCTTATAACCCCAATTGCGTTCTGCGATCCACCAATCAAAAACTGCTACAGATACCGAAAGCCAACTACAAGTCCAAGGGAGAAAGAAGATTCGCGGTCCAAGGTCCCAGACTATGGAACGCTTTACCAACCAGTATTCGGTTGGAGGAAAATCATTTAGCGTTCAGGAGAAAGATCAAGACTCATCTCTTTTGATACCAAAGGAGACAGGAACAACAAGCGCCCAGAGGCGATTAAGTTCGCATGTGCTGCGCTATATAAGTTTTCATTCATTCATTCATTCATTCATTCCACGCTGAGCTGTCAGCATCGGCTTCTATGTGTAGGCGTGTACAGAAGAGGCAGCCCCATAGAAACTCGTTGGTTGACATCACTTCCCTGGCTTTTCCCAGCCATTGACGGGTATCTTCGCCGTCAGACTAGTTTCATAAAAGTTATGTATTTTTGCTTTACATGGTAAGATACAGTAGGTTAGTCTTCCAAATTGGCAGCGAGTAGAGTTAGAGTTAGTTAGTTTTAGACTGAACTTCCACTTAAAAAAATAAAAAGTAAATATAAAAAAGTAAAACAACAGCACACAAGAATGTAGTTTTATTTTTAATTTATTTTTGTTGTATTTTTTGTTATTTTTTTTTACATAAAGGACAAGTTGGAAAAGGTAAATAAGGAAATATTTTTTTTTTTTTTTACCAATAATATGAAGAAGAATACATATCGGCCTAAACTGGGGATATTTATCATAGCAAAAAGTAAAAAATATTGTTTTTTTTTCAAAATTTTCGCTCTTTTTTGGTTTATAGCTCAAAAAATTAAAACCGCAGAGGTGATCAAATACCACCAAAAGAAAGCAATTTGTGGGAAAAAAAGGACATTTTTGTTGGGGTACAGCGTCACATGCCCACGCAATTGACATTTAAACGGGGTTACAAACACTGTAGCTGCTGACTTTTAATAAGGACACTTACCTGTCCTAAGCGCCCGCAAAGTCAGCCCCCCCCCAGACTGTACCCTTGATCCTGGCAGCTCCTGGCGCCGCCATCCTTATTGAGGGAGACAGGCAGTGGAGCCTTGCGGCTTCACTGCCCGTTTTCTACTGCGCATGCGCGAGTCTCACAGCACTTTTGTGAATGGGAGGTAGCTTTCTGGGATACACACAGTTCCCAGAAGGCAGCGTGCCCCATTCCCCAGAAGACACCGCGAGGAGGACGAGGAAGAAGACCAGCCACGGACTAGGAAGAGGCAAATTAGGAACATTCACATAGCAACCGGCATTTCTGGTAAGTAAAAAAAAAAATTGTATTTTATTTTTATCTTTTTGCAGGTTTTTGGTGTAATTTTATTTTTTAAGGTGGAACTCCTCTGTGCTGCTGTGCTTCCCCTTTAATTATTAATGCTAACATCAAGAATTTAGTATACATTAAAGGGTCACTAAAGAATATTTTTTTTTAGCTAAATAGCTTCCTTTACCCTAATGCAGTCCTGGTGTCATGTCCTCATTGTCCTGCACACTTCCTGTTTGTCTGTTTCCTTATGAAAAAAGTACTGGGAGCTTCTCTCTGTGGTCTCTAATCAAGAAGGTGTGATTACTGTGTCTCTAAAACCCCTCGGAACCAATCAGTTTTCATTTTAAAAACAAACACTGCCCTGTATTGGCTCTGTGTCTCTGTCCTTCACAGAAGCATGAAACTAGATGAAAAATGAAACTGAAAGTGCAGGCACATTATATGATTGATTTGTATTTATTTTTAATTATTTTTAAAAGGAATCAGTTAACTATTATGTCTCTATACCCTGTAAACAGTAATTTCAGGGAAAAAAAAGTTTTCCTTTACAACTCCTTTAACCTATGAAGGTTTTCATACTGATAGGTGTACTATGTGTACTAAGTAAACTTCCATCTTTGAATTTTACCTATAGGTAAGACTATAATAAGGCTTGCCTATAGGTAGTGTAAATATCTTCCAAACATGCACCGTTTAGGAGACATTTATATTACATACAGCCAGTGACATCACTGGTGCATGTGCACTGAAGGAATGGTCACCTGTGCCGTTCCTTCAGAGCTCTGTGCTGTGACCGGCGGGTCCCGCACACATGCACATGCGGCTCAGGTCAGTCACAGAGTCCGCGAATCCGGAAACAAGACGGGTGAAGATGGAAGCTGTCTCCAGTGATGACAGCGCATTACTGGAAAGTTTGTTTTCAGATAAGTTTCACATAATGTGCTAGTATACAATGCATACTAGCACATTTTGCCTTTGCAGTGCAGGTAAGAAAAAAATTACAACCGCTTTAAGATGCAGAAGGAAAGGAGGGCGGGCAACTGAATTTTAGATTTAATGGGCTCCACTTTATAAATTCGTAGGAATTTGTATCACAGGAGACACATACTGTATATACCGTTCTTCAAGAAATAATAGGCTTAAATTTGTACAAATTATGTTCTGTGACTGTTTCTGAAACATAGGAAGAGAAGATCATAGGTCCACAAGGAATCAAAGAAAATACTTAGTTGTGTCTAGAATTTTAACATGACTTTTTTTAACTAAAAATTTCCCGTAACTAAAAATAGGAGACTGTCCTCTTTAAATTAATGATTCGCTTGTCTTTCTAGGACACCGGGGACCTCAGAAATGAATTGTGTCAGAACATATGATGTTCATTTACATGTCTGTTGGTGAATTTAGGGTTTATTACTTATTCTGTTTCTTTAAAGAAAACCATTGAAGACAGAAAAATAGTGGCTGCCATTGCTGATCCCTCTAAAAAATGGCAGTTACTTGGCTGGGTTGCTGAACCTCTGGCTTCAACAATTTGAGCCACGAATGAAGAACAAGTATGCTGATATGGACCTCTGACCACATACTGGTCCCAGGCAGTGTATGTAAAACCTTAACACTGAACTTCTTCTATGTGCTCGCTTCTGGTGTGTTCAATATACCATTGAAAGCATTTTGTTATGTCCATTAAATAAGGACACAAATACCTGCTGATCCTGCCAGAAATTCAGAGCTATCCAATTTTTTGAGCACACTTTTGTGTTGCGCTTGATATAAATATATGTCTGTTTTATGATTTTATACTCACACTTTACTGTTCATGGAAGAATCCATTTGGTAGTTTGTCTTAGAAACAGAAATAAGGTAACTTTTGAATGTTTGAGTGTACTTTTTAAACAAATGATTCTGGGTACAATGGTAACATGGATACCATTGTTGTATTTCAGTTAACAGTTGGATCAGTCTACCGTTCTGTCACCATGGTCAAACAATATCTTGACCTTCTGACATATATGACCTATGGCATGTAAGAAACAAAAGTGCCATCTAGAGGGCGAATTTGAGAATGTTTCTCCCATTGAAACTCTGTATTGAGAAAGGGGCCACACCCATGTGGGGATGGTAAATGCTCCAAATAAAAGGGTAATGTCATAAGCTAAGAATAATACAAATAGAGGGTGCAATCAGCGCAAAAATATACGATCAACGTGATTAATATAGCATATGAATAAAAAATGAAAATAAGAATGGAAAAATATGTACCACTACAAATTAATCCATAATAGAGATGCAGAAACTATGCAGTTAATGTATCTTGGGAATGCTAGCTAAGCACAAAAAGGACCTTCACACAAATCCCAAATAGTATAAAAATATATATAAAGTGCAGCGCAAACCATGTAAGCAATAAAATATAATAAATTATATTAAATAAATTGGTAAAGTCCAAACAATTCCTGACCAAGAGAGGAACAATATCTGTAGAACATTCGGTGAGACGAATGGTTGAAGATCTTCACCACGTGAAAGAAAACAGGGGTAACAAGTATCAAAACGTATCCCTCCACCAGTGTAGATGGCTACTCTCACCTTGGTTTAAGACCACTGGGTTAACAGATGGTCATTAGGGCATAGAGAGAACCGGATGTGAAGTAGGTCTCCTATTTGATGGTCTCAGCATGGATACCGGAACAAAGGGACATGGAAGAAAAAACAACCATCTAAGAGCTTCCGCTTGATCACAGCTTTAATCAGATAGGCAATTGACAGGCTACTCACATTTGTTCAAAAGTTAACAGGCATGTACATGTATAAAACAGCTCACGGAGTTCCCCAGGAAGGACACCGAGCGACGTGTAAGGCTCCAAAAAACCCTGGACGCGTTGCGTGAAAAACACTTCCTCAGCACAGAATTGCTTGTAGATCTACATCTCCCAGGACCAGCTAGCAATTTAGGATGGTCTGACAAGAGTGTAATCAGACCATAGCAAATGCCCTTTGCAGGCAGGTGGCGCGAACCCTTTTGGTAGTGTAGCAAAAAGAGAGGCCTTTTGTGCTAATTGTCCTTTTCCTGTGGCTACTGCTCCCAGTACCACCTCTTCAGACACTGCCAGCCGGCCTGGCTGCAGCTGCCCCCTTCACTAGCCCTCCTGGCTACTTCTCCATAGTCCTCCCAAACTGACTTTACATCTATCCCAGACTGCTTGCACCCAGTCCACCAGACTGGGGAGCTACTCTTAAAGGTTTCTGACAGTCTAACACTCCATCACTCCATCCCTATATTCCACCCGAACTTCACTGCCCCAGTTGGGCTGACCCTAAGTATTTGAGGAGGCCTGCCCCCTGCCAACCCATCTGTTGGGGATTGGACAGGGCCCTCAGAATACTCCTGACAGCTCTTCCTAGACCCCTCCCAACTGCTTTTGGAATCTTCTCCAAGTTTCCAGCAAGCAGGGAAAACTTACCAGAGATGCCACTGCTGAGTCATCCAGTCTACCCGAGTCACGCAAAACCCTGACCCAGAAAAGCACACAGGCTTGGCTGCCAGCAAGCCTGCATTTACCTACACTAACAAAAATCCTAACCTTAGCACTCTAGCCACGCCAAAGGATCCTGCAATAATAAAAAATGTGGTAATATGTAGGCAGGATAAATAGTTTAGTGCAGTATAGCACTTCTGGTTGTAAAATTGTACATTTTGTACATGTACAGATCAGACTAAAAGGGGGACAAATGAGGCTGCCCGAGGAACAGAGGAACTTGGTCTCAAAAGAGGGACAGACTGTCCAAATAAGGGAAAGTTGGGAACTATGGGCCAGATCCACAGAGCTAGTACGCCGGTGTATCTCCTGATACACCGGCGTACTTTCAAATTACCCGCGTAGTATCATTAGTTTGAATCCTCAAACCATGATACGACGGCTTCGGGCTTCGATCCGACAGGCTTACATCTTCGTACGCCTTCGGATCTAAGCTGCAATATTTCTGCGCCCGCTGGGTGGAGTTTGCGTCGTTTTCCGTGTCGGGTATGCAAATTAGCTTTTTACGGCGATCCACAAAGTTACGAACGCCCATCGCAGTCTCTAATGTCGTCGCTAGTCGGCTTTTTCCGGCGTATAGTTAAAGCTGCTATTATCCGGTCTATAGTTAGACTTGCCATGTTAAGTATGGCCGTCGTTCCCGCGCCGAAATTTCAATTTTTGTTTTTTGCGTAAGTCGTCTGTGAATAGGAATGTACGTAATTTACGCTACTAAAAATAAACAACGTTTCAACGTAGTTTCGTGCAATGCACGGCGGAAAATTTCTGAACGGAGCATGCGCAGTTCAATCGCCACGGGGACGCGCTTCATTTAAATGATTCACGTCCCCTACCCGCGTAATTCAATTCCGCCGCGAGAAATACACTACGCCGCCGTACCTTACGGGCCGAAATCTTCCTGGATTCGACTTAGAGCCAGGTAAAATACGGCGGCGTAGTGTATCTCTGATACACTACGCCGGGGCAATTGTATGTGGATCTGGCCCTATGGGTTTACCAGTACTTCTGAGATGGACTGGTCTGCAGGATAATAATTTTATGTTTATGGGTGTCTTTGCATTTTTCTAAAGCATGTCATTAATCATTGTTTGGGCAAAAAAGACAAGTCCTCTTCTCAATAAATAGGTTCCAACTTAGGAGGCTCTTTGAAACAATAGTTTCATTTTACTGTACCTTTCCCTTTGCGGGGCTACATTTTAAAGACTTTTCTCTAGTTTATAAAAGTTTGACATTGGAGGTTGTGATGTTGAAGAGATCAAATAAAAAAAAAAAAAAAACTATATCAGAATCAAATAGCACAAACAATTGGTGAAATACAGTGCACAAACACAAAAAATATGGCGCTTTACGGAATTCCCTCTCCTTTCCTCCATTGAAAGTAACAGATTATATAGAAAAATATCAATTTCAACCTTTCAAAAATAGGTCCCTTAGCGTTCACAGTAGCCAGATCCAGAACTCCTGTTTCCAGTCCGAAGAGCAGACATTGATCTCCATCTGTTAAGCGTTATGAGTGTTGTAATTTGATTGGAAACTGTTTTCAGTGTCTGTTTTGCCTCTGCGACACCCTCTTGTTCTAAACCAATGATTACTTCCTTTCCCATACTACTGGTTACATAACATGGAATCGCACTGCAACAACAGTCATATGTTTTATCCGTCCCTTGTGAAAACACAATACCTTATTTCCTTCCGACACTCTCAGAAATGTATCACACGTTTGCAATGGTTCTACATTGGTTTTAGTCCACTGGCCCATAAATCTTCACATTCTAGTGTTTTATTGTGTCCTTGTATTAATATATAGGATTTCATTTTAGAAAATTGGATGATATTAATCTTATTCAGGATAAAGGGATATTTAATTTAGGATCATTTGTAGCTAAAATGGCAGCATCATACAACACCACAATCATCCTAGGAAAACTATTGCTATAAGCAAATGCATTTTATGGTATCCTAATGCCTCTGACAGTCAGATGGGCAAGTTTAAAGTGGTTGTAATGGATCGTTTTTTTTTATTTATTTATTAAGATAAGAAACATATCATACTTACCTCTACACAATGTCATCTGATGTCGCCCCAGTCTCACCGCTCTTGCGTACCCATGGGGGAGCGCAGCATAGCGATCAAGGGCACGGTGTGTCTTTGGGACACAGCACAACCCCGATAACGGTCAAGGGCCGAAGACACGGCTCTTTACCCATGTGATCGGCTCTGTCCAATCACAGCCGGTCACATATAAACACAGAAGTCCTGGTAATCAGCTCTCCTCGCTTCACACTGACAGAGTGTGGGGAGAGGATAGCTGATCAGCAGCATGCCCTTGTAGGGGAGACCTGTACAGGTAATCAGGGCACTGATCATCAGTGCAGCCCCACAATGTCCAGCAGTTATGCCAGTCAGTGAGCTTCTGTGATACCAATTTGTGCCCATCAGTGATGCCAGTTGGTGCTGCCTTTCAGTGCCTGCTCATCAGTGCCACCCATCAGTGTTGCCCATTAGTGCTACATATCTGTGCTGCTTATGATTGCCGATAAGTGTCACCTATCAGTGCCCATCAGTGTGGCATATTTAAAAACTGTTTTATGTACCCTATTCCTTGCTTCTGCAAGCTTCTCCCTCTTTATGTTGCTGGTTCCCCAAAACCACCTCTTTTCAGTGCTCTGCCAGTCCCACTCTAATGTTATCAAGTACAATGCAGGTCCTGCATTCAAAGTCATCCCCTATTTCAAAACCTTGCATTTGTTCTTGTAAGAGTCTATATGACAGCCAAGCAAGCAGCATTCTCAGAAAAGAAGTCAGTAATGGCAGCTTATATATATTTATTTATTGTATAACAGGTTTCCTTTAAATAAACCGCATAGGTGTCTATTACTATATATATATATATATATATATATATATATATATGTAGCGCCTGTGTACGCCATTGGTTCTGGGTCTTCTTTTTCGAGTGTGGCACCCACCTTTAGGGTGACCACATCATGGCGCCCCTGGTGTTCCTGGTTGCGGGAACATATTGGCCCGGAGCATCTGGTTGGGGACCCAGTGAGCGACTGGGTTCCCATTTTGAGGATCCCAAGTTGTACTGCTGTTCGGTGGGGAGTCTGTCTGAGGAGCGCCATTGAGAGGCTGGCGGTCCAAAAGGACCTGTAGAAACCACCGGGATCGAGGTAGCCAGACACTGAGGGATTGATCACCTGTCAGTCGGTACCTGGGCGACAAGTTGAAGGAGATCCAGGCGTAACTCATCCAAGGAGGGATATCTCCAAGAATTCAATCCAGAGAGGGCCTGTGGCAGAGTTGTCTTTCTGAGGCTCACCAAGGAGGGTCGGTGGCAGAGACTTTTCCTCAAGTTTAAGTTCACCAAGGAGAGCCTGTGGCAGGGACTTTATCCTACAAATGTTCGAGTAATACTCCGGCTGCCAGGTCAGTGAGAGAGGCCTGTCCAGTTACGCTAAGCCCACTCCGGCGGGAGTGGCGCAGAGAAGTGTTACATTTGGGAGCAGGACTGTTTCCCTATCATTACACCTGAATCTGCTGTTCTCTCTTTTTCTTCAATTTTACTTTCCTCACCACAAGTTTATTGTTTTTAACCAGCTGGGTAATAAAGAGCACAGCAAAGAACACCTGTTGTGGACATTCCTTTACTTCTACCAAATGCAATACGCATTATTTACCCCTAGGAATTCGGGGGAGCCATGAGGTAAATGTGCCACCCAAAACAAGCAACAGCTTCTCCGGGGGTAATGCTATATAAATATATATATATATATATATAAACCTCATAGGTCAATGTTTAACCTCCCTGGCGGTATGATTCTTTAAGATTTTAGGTGCTGAAAGCGGTACCATTATTTGCAAGGGAATTTGGCGTTTTATACTGGCTTGTAATTCTTAGGAATAACTCACTTAAATCTATCCAAACAAGAGTCTAATAGGCATCCCGGGTATGATTTTTTTTTTTTTATTAAAAATTATAATATAATATATAATTATAAAAAATTATAACAAATAATAATATAATTATAGTAAAATTATTCAATAATGTAATCAAATCAAAATCACTGAAATTTGCTCAGTTGCAGAATTTTTGCTGTCATTATTTTTATTTTTTTATGATGAATTTCCCCACAAATCGCTATTGCTAAATTCTGCAAGTGATTATAATTTATTATCGCTGTTTTCTAGCTGATCTAAAACCATTTTTGACATAAAGGGACATTTTTGGTTGCTATGGGCAATCTACAGTTTCCAGGCAGAAAGAACAGTTTTTATTATATAAAAGAACATGCAGGGCACTGGACAGACCACTAGGGACATGGGGGGTGTGTATTTTTTACATACAGTACTGTAATCTATAAGATTACAGTATACTGTATGTAAAGTGTTTGTTTACTTTTTTGAATTTGGCGCCGTTCTCCGCTCCCGTGCGTCGTAACGTCGCAGGAAACGGAGATCGGCGGCACACGGGGACGCTGTGTGAATCGAGCGAGCACCCGCTCGCTCACACAGCGTGGATGCATCGCTGGATCCAGGAAGAAGGTAAGACAGCGCGCGCTGCAGGCTCTGCATGTCTACCCTGAGCGTGACTCGGGGATACCGTTCTTAGCAAGAAAAAAACACCCCGAGTCACGCTCGGGAACACCGCCAGGGAGGTTAAATAGTTTCATGTTTGGCCAGGACAAGGATTATGGAAAGGAAGAACCGCACACCACTCAAGAGGTGGCCTACTTTTCTGGATAAACCAATTACAATTAAGGCACATACTGTAGTTACATGGATCCAGAAAATGTTGTACAGGTCAGAAATTTCCATTTAGAATATTTAGAAGGAAGAAAAAAGTTTGGCGGAGATTTTCCCTTTAAATTGATAGACACATTATAAATATTGCTTTAATTATTTCACGTAGTATCTAAATAGTAAATACGAACATAAAAAACATGATTTCCTCAATGCTCACTGATGTAGAGCAAACTGGAGCAAGATTTGCTTTCTTCAGCATTTATTGATATTAATTGCTGTATCAGAATGTGCAGTGGGAATAGACATTTCCCTGCGCAGACATACAGGATCATTATTTATAAGCTAAATGATCCCACAAATTCTACCCTTAACATTTCCACTGGAAATATTAAAAATTTGATGCTGAACTGAGGCTTTAAGTTGCCCCATCCTGCACCGTGTGATTAACTGCTGTTCACTTTTATTACGCTTCCTCAGGTTAGATCCATCTTAAAGCTGAACTCCAGGCACCAACATTTTTATTTAAATATAGACCTCAAAAGCCACAAAGAATATACATTCACATTGTGTGCACCAAATACCTTTTCAAACCCAGATATTTGCACATAGCCAAGGCTGTCAGAGGGACCCATCAGGTCCATCTGCTGCGGGCTGCCTGCCTGCAGAAAACTACAGGAGGGGGCGGATACAAGACCAGTCACCCCGTACAAAGAGACAGAGAAACAGTGACTGGTCTTTTTTGTAGGAAGCTGCTGTACAGAATGCAAAGCTGGATTACTATATAGATCTAGAAGAAATATACAATTTTTTTTTTTTTTTTAACAGGAAAAGTTTATTAGACAAATCAGCATTGCATTACAGGTGAACTACAGTAAATACATTGATGTACAAATCCAGTATCAGAAGCGTGAATAGCCGTCCGGCCAAGGCTATGACCCAAGGCACAGTCTCGCTCAGAGAGGATGACAAATTAGTGAATCCCAGCAAACCCCACACAGCCAACCCACCCGAACCCTGTAACATAGGGAGTACAGGAGTGTAGTAGGGAAGGGGGGACCTCAGGTAACGACTGTCTCATCACACAGAGCCGCCGTAAGCACCCCTCCTCAATCAGGAGAAGGGGGGCCGAGGGCAACTGGACCAGATCTTGTCAAACTTGTCCGGGCACTGTCTATTTTCATAGGTCAGCTGATAAAGGGGTAGGACCGAGTTTACAGTGCGTTGCCAAGAGGCACATGTGGGGGGATCCTCTGACTTGCATCTCAACAGTATCTCCCGTCTGGCATAAAAAAGTGCAAATGTCAGTCGCAATTTACAGTATCTATCTCCCATAACGTCCTCTAGATGGCTAAGTAACAGGATTGTCGAGTCAACCGGGATATCCGTCCCACTCACATTAGTCAGTCGGGAGGCTACTGCTGTCCAGTACGGCTGGAGCCTAGGACACGCCCAGACCATATGCCAAAATGTTCCCAGTTCTACTTTACACCTCTGGCAATTAGGGTCCCTCAACGGGTAGATGCGAGCCAGCCTCTGTGGGGTATAATAAGCTCTGTGGAGGAATTTAAATTGTATAAATCTATCCTTCGCGGCGATCAAAAAGGGGATATATGAGGAAATACAATCCTCCCAACCCTCCTCATCCAGGGAAGGCATATCAGTCCTCCACTTCTCCCAGGGCCCAGTAAGCTTGGCGTCGTGCGCCACCGTTAGACGCAAGTATAAGGACGATAGAAATATACAAATTTAAATACCAAATAAATTAATACAAATTTTAAATGAACAACAACAATAAAGTTAAATAAATACAATACATATAAAATAAATGTAAACACATTAAAGGGATGGGAACTCTCTCAATATGCCATGTTTCCAAAAACCACTATGCCTCGAGTAGGGGGGGGGGGGGGATCCAGAGTCTAGTCTTGGAAGGGTCACTGCCAGAAAATATGGTTTTGTATAGGAAATGTATAGGGGGAAATCAGGGCCGGCCTTTGGGGTGCGCGAGCTGTGCAGCCGCATAGGGCACCATGGGCAACAGGGGTGCCGTGTGGCCATCCAGAGGCATACTAGGGGAGGGGGGTGGAGGCATACCACACATTGGGGGGGTGTCAGACCGGCCATGAGGGGGCTACTCTGCATTGAAGGGGTGGATACACTAAAGGGAGGTCTGCACTGAAGGGGGGTCTGTGTAACATGCAGGGGGTCCAGAGCTGCAGGGTTCTGTGTAATGAAAGGGGTCCAGAGCTGCAGGGTTCTGTGTAATGTAAAGGGGTCTAGTGATGCAGGGTGCTGTGTAATGTAAAGGGGTCCAGTGATGCAGGGTGTTGTGTAATGTAAAGGGGTCCAGTGATGCAGGGTGCTGTGCAATGTAAAGGGGTCCAGTGATGCAGGGTGCTGTGCAATGTAAAGGGGTCCAATGATGCAGGGTGCTGTGTAATGTAAAGGGGTCCAGTGATGCAGGGTAGTGTAATGTAAAGGGGTCCAGTGATGCAGGGTGCTGTGTAATGTAAAGCGATCCAGAGGTGCAGGGTGCTGTGTAATGTAAAGAGGACCAGAGGATCAGGGTGCTGTGTAATGTAAAGCAGTCCAGAGGTGCAGGGTGTTGTGTAATGTAAAGAGGACCAGAGGTGCAGGGTGCTGTGTACAATAAAATAGTTCAACTCACCCTAATGCAGAATCAGTGGGAGACAAAAAAATCTCCTGTCAGCAGCATCTTTGGAGTGGTGAGAGGAGCGGCATGTATACCGCTCCTTCACCGCTCCTTCCTATTGAAAAGAATGGGAAACCGCGGCAATACTGGTAATAACCCTTTCACGGCCGCTAGCGGGGGTTAATACCGCACCGCTAGCAGCCGCAACTCGCGGCAATTCCGGCGGTATAGCGCCGCTCCTACCGCCATGTGGAAGGGGCCTTAGGCTTAGATAGACTTTTGGGTTGATTTACTAAAACTTGAGAGTTCAAAATCTGGTGCAGCTGTGCATGGTAGCCAATCAGCTTCAAACTTTAGCTTGTTCAATTAGGCGTTGGCAATAAAACCTGGAAGCCGTACCAGATTTTGCACTTTCCAGTTCTAGTAAATCAACCCCTTTAAGTCAATTATTATTTCCATTTGAATCAGGTGCTTAACCACTTCAGCCCCGGAACTGAGAATTGCGCAGTCATACACGCTGACGCCAAACAAAGTTGACGTAATTTTTTCCCCACAAATAGAGCTTTCTTTTGGTGGTATTTGATCACCTGTGTGGTTTTTATTTTTTGCACTATAAACAAAAAAAGAGCAACAATTTGGAAAAGAAAAAAAAAACAATATTTTATACATTTAATAAATATCCCCCCCCCCCCCAAAAAAAAATGTCTTTATCAGTTTAGGCCGATATATATTCTTCCACACATTTTTTGGTAAAGATTATAGCGTCTACAAAATAGGGAATAGATTTATGGCATTTAAATGTTTTTTTTTTTTTTACTAGTACGATTTTTAACAGGACTGCGACAATGCGGCGGACAGATCGGACACTTTTGACACATTTTCGGGACTGCGATTTTTAGCGATCAGTGCTATGCACTTATTACTGTGTAAATGTCACTGGTAGAGAAAGGGTTAACACTAGGGCGCGATCAATGGGTTAAATGTGTTCCCTCATGTGTGTTTCTAACTGTGGAGTGATGGGATTGACTAGAGGAGCAGATATGTCGATATTCTTAATTACTAGGATCAAACAATCTCTCTCTCCTCTCCTGGGGATGTGTGTGTGTTTATAAAACACGCATCCTCGTTCTGGCTCTTGTGTCCATGATCGTGCATGGCTGGCGGACATCGCGGCTTAAGGTCATGCGCATTGGTTCACATTTATACAGCGAACTGTGCTATAAATATGCACTGATTAATGTATAAATATGACTGGCAGGGAAGGGGTTAACACCAGGGGGCGAGGAAGGGGTTAAATGTGTTCCCTGGGAGTTATTCTTACTGTGGGGGGAGGATACTGACTGGGGGAGGTGACCGATCTGTGTCCCTATATACAAGGGACACAGCATCGGTCTCCTCTCCCTGACAGGATGTGGATCTCTGTTTACACACAGAGATCCACGTCCTTGGCTGTGTAACCGCTGATCACGGGTACCTGGCGGATATCGTGGCTGCCAGGCACACGCATTGGCATCTCAGTGGTGTGCCGGACACACGCGCGCGCCGCTGGCAGCGCTCGCGCCCCCCAGTAGCTGGAGGACCCGAGGCCTGTAAAAAGATGGCCTCCGGGACCTGTAGAGCCACCTTGTGGCCATCTTTTTACAATGGCCCGGGTCTCAAGAAGTTAAAATCTTTTCCTGGGTTTGGATACATTAAAAGCTGTTTAGTTCAGCATACTTCCATGTGTAGCTTCATAAGCATCTCTGCAGCCTAAATTTTGCCCAGTGATGTGTATATTAAGGGTAGGAATACCATTATTTAATTACATGTACATTAATAAGTCGTTTTAATATCATGCTATATTATTCCCATTTACAATGAATTAATGTGAAAGGAGCAGATGAGATATAGCTGGCTACATATGAGAAATGACCGAGCCTGCTCTTCAATTCATCTTTTCCACTTAAGGATATTAAGTCATTTGCCATGTCTGAAATTCCAGAGCTCACATGCAAAGCTTATGGAAAGCTTATTTAGCCCAAAGCTACTGGTTTACTTGTAAAGAGCCTAAAAAAAGGTCAGCAGCCAGCAGTTTCATGCCCAGACACCTGGTTCTTCTGATCGTAAACGTTCTTCTTTAAAAACATAAACATCCTTTGTAATTAGGGTCTATGAAAGTGGCGGAGCTGTTCATGTCTAGCTGCAAATTTTGGGGGGCAATTAAAAGAAACCACACCTAGAATTCAAAATTTGGCTTGCCGGTCTACACACTAGATTCTTTCTTTTGCTGGAGCTTTACACACTTCATAGCATTCAGAAGCCTCTATTTTAGCATAAGGTTTTGAAATACTGAATATTTCCATTAATATACATTTGCCTAATGTGCAAAGAAATTTACAATTTGGGCAATAATAATCCATGAATTGTATGATTTTCTGTAGCATCTGTGGACATCAGGACATACGGACATCAAGAGATTGTAAATACTGCTCGTCTAACACCATGGAGCCGGTTCTATCATAGGAGGGATTGTGGCAACCAGAAGATCTGATTCGTAGCCCCTCCACTGGCCACAGCATGTGGGCCTCAGCTGTTCCTGTAACTATGGCCTAAGACGCATTGCTTCCATGTGAGTTTTCATTATTATTTGTACCATTTGTAATGCACTAGATCAGGGGTCTCCAAACTTTTCAATCAAAGGGCCAGTTTAATGTCCTTCAGATTCTAGGAGGGCCGGATTGTGGCCAGTTAGGGTAGAAAATGTCCCGGACCCAGCATCAGTGAGAATAAATATAGCCTCAGGGTTGGTGGTCAATAGGAGGAGGAGGAGTACCCCTATCAGTAGGATGAAAAGTATCCCATCATTAGTATCAGTAGAAGAAATAGTGCCCCATTGTTGGTGTCAGTGGTAGGAATAGTGCCCCAAGGGCCAGATAAAGGCTAGCAAAGGGCCACATCTGGCCCTCGGGCCGCAGTTTGGAGACCCCTGCACTAGATCCATGGGGTTTATCTTAAAGTGGATGTAAACCCACTCTCATCCTTTCTAAACTACTGCCATAGTGCTGATCTATAAGGATATAGATGCCTCCTGCATGTAGCCTTACCTGTCAAATGTTTCCCCTCTGTCTGTTATAAGAACTGAAAAACTCCCTACCCTCCTCTACACTCCCCTGAGGCCTTGTACACACGAGGGAATATTTCCGCTGAACATGGTCCGACGGACCATTTCAGCCGAAAAATCCGCTCGTGTGTAGGGGCAAACGGATCCTTTTGGCCGGATTCCTCCGGCGGAAAAATTTCAAAGCATGCTTTGGAATTTTTCCGCCGGATAGCTGCCCGTCAGATATGTCCGCTGGTTAGTACGGCAAACCAGCGGACATATCTGCCCGCACATGCGTCGTATCCTGTGAATGGATCCTAAGCATGCGCGCGGAAGTGTTTACTTCCTGGTGCGGTGACGTGGCGATCACGTGGCGGTGACGTGGCGGCGTCAACGTCACCGCCGCGTCACCGCGCTGTCCGCCGGCGGGGAATTTGATCCGATGGTGTGTACAGCCATCGGATCAAAGCAATCCGGCAGACAGATCCGTCGGACCGTTCCCATCGGATATATTACCTCGTGTGTACAAGGCCTAACACTGAATTCTGCTATGATCACTAACATCCAGTCAAAATCCAGAAAAGTAACCACATGACTTCAGAAAAGGAGTGGGAGTGGGAATTAAAAAATGATGCCTGTCTCCAGGCTAGTGCATGAGATATGTAGATAACCTGTCACTCACAGCAAGGGGGCGGAAACGGACTAAGGTTTTTCTCTGTAAGTTTGTTTTGTTTCACTGAACAATAAAAGAGGATTGCTCAGAGCTGGATTAACTCTGTGTGGCAAGACTGGGCACAGATGATAGGAAATCTTATACTGTACATTGTGACAGCAAAAAATAATAATAATAATAACAATAATAATTTCAGGTTTACATTCACTTTAAAGACAAATAGACCATGCACTTTTCAAGTACAGTTGGCCTCTGCAAGGGCATTTGCTCCAGAGCTTAGCAAATGAAGGGAAGCTCCACTGTGAAAAGCATACCCAATCACGTGCAGGGGGAAATAAAAAAAAGCATTTTTGCTTACACGTGATTGGATGATGGAAGTCAGCAGAGCTTCTCCTCGTTTACTAAGCTCTAGTGCAAATGCCCTTGCAGAGTGCAACGGCGATTGCAAAGTGCTCAGTCTTTTTGTATTTAGTAAATCCCCTATGCGTCCCTTGTGCTTCTATTTGTTGAAATCATTATGCATTGTATGTACTGTATAAAGAGGGATAAAAAAAGTGCTCCTGCTTTTCAAATAAGTGTATTTATCACTAAATGGTAAAAATGTTTGAGCACAAAGATAAGGGTGCGGATTCAGAAACAACTTATGCCGGTATATCTATTGATACGCCGCGTAAGTTTTAGAATGTGCCGTTCCGTATTCTCAAAGCAAGATACGCCTGAATGTGGGCTTGATCAGACCGACGTAAGTCTTAGTACGCCGTCGTAATATAATAATTGCATATTCGAGTATTCGCGAATAACTCGAATATCGCGGCGAATATTCGCTATTTCGAATATTCGTATTTTTCAAATTTCGCAATAAATTTCGCAATAAATTTCGCAATCAATTTCGCATTCGCGAAATTTCGATTTTTTTTTTATTTTATTTTTTTATAAAATATAGCGAATATTCGTAAATATCGAATACTCGTGATATTTTATCCATAAAAAAATAGTAAAATTTCGCAATCATTTTCGCTTTCGCATATGCGAAATTTCGCTATTTTTATTTTTAAATATCGAATATTCGTGATATTTTACAAATTCGCATTGGCGAAAATTCGCAATTTTTTTTTTAATTTTTTTTTTTTTATAAAATATCACGAATATTCGATATTAACGAATATTCGCGAATATTCTTCGAAATATTCGCGAAATATCGCGAAATCGAATATGGCGTATTCCGCTCATCACTAGTCAGGTGTACTGTGGGTACAGACTAAGGCATATATAGATGATGAGGTCTGAATGTGAACGAATCGTATGGGTAAGACTCAACAAGATGATTTAGTCAACTCTAATGCCACGTACAGACAATCGAAAATTACGAAAACAAAACCGTGGATTTTTTTTTTCTACGGATGTTGGCTCAATCTTGTCTTGCATACACACGGTCGCACACATGTTGTCAGAAATTCCAAACGCCAACAACGTGGTGACGTACAACACTACAAGGGGCCGAGAAAAATAAAGGGTCAATGATTCCAAGCATGCGTCAAATTGATTCCGAGCATGCATAGGATTTTTGTGGGTCGGAATTGCATACAGACGATCGGAAAATTTAAGAACCAGCTCTCAAATTTTTGTGGTCGGAAATTTCAACAGCAAATGGTCGATGGGGCCTACACACGGTCTAGAAGATACATTCTGTGTACAGAACACCTCCAGGTAGCCAAATGAAATTTTCTAAAAATTACAGCGGCTGCAGATTGAAAAGGAAAGGTCATTTTTAATACCTTTCAATTACAATATGACTTGTGTCACAATTGTATATGCTCTAATATTTTTTCTTTATTTGCTATTTTTTCCCCATGAAAGTGGAGTTACCCTTTAATGCTTTCTTTGCATGAAGGTAACAAACCTTCTGTGTGCAGCTTCCCCCTCTCATATACTTCCCTGAGCACGATCACGATCCAGCGCTGGGCCTGAGAACAGCGGCTCTCTCTGATCTCTCTCTCTTCACTGGAGATTAAAGCAGCAGTGGGAGCTATTGGCTTCTGCTGCTGTCAATCACAGCCAGTAAGGAGAGGGGGGGGGCAAGCTGCACTGTGTGTGTCAAAGGACACACAGAGCGCAGTTCTAGAGGAAGCCTGCAGAAGTGTCCCCATAGCAAGCAGCTTGCTATATGGGCACACAAAAGAGGGAGGAGCCAGCAGCTACGTCAGAGAACCCCAGAAGAGGAGGATCAGGGTTGCTCTGTGCAAAACGATTGCACAGAGCAGGTACGTATAACATGTTTGTCATATTTAAAAACAGAATAACTTTAACCACTTAAGACCCGGACCAAAATGCAGGTAAATGACCTTGCCCCTTTTTGCGATTCGGCACTGCGTTGCTTTAACTGACAATTGCGCGGTCGTGCGATGTGGCTCCCAAACAAAATTTGCGTCCTTTTCTTCCCACAAATAGAGCTTTATTTTGGTGGTATTTGATCGCCTCTGCGATTTTTATTTTTTGCGCTATATACAAAAATAGAGCGACATTTTTGAAAAAAAAAACTATATTTTTTACTTTTTGTTATAAGAAAAATCAAATAAACTAAATTTTAGTCAAACATTTAGGCCAAAATTTATTTAGCCATATGTCTTTAGTAAAAAAAAATTGCAATAAAAAAAAAATTTGCTACCTAGCGGGAACAGCGACACTAATACAGCGATCAGAAAAATGATCGCTTAGTGACGCTGGCAATAGGGAGTGAAAGGGTTAACTAGGGTGGTGATCAAGGGGTTAAAACTTTATTAGGGGGGGTATGGGGGCTACCCTGAACCTAACACTAACTGACTGTCACACTGCCTGTCACACTAACACTAAATACAGTAATCATACATGTATGATTACTGCATTCAGTGACACTGTGACAGGGGGAGGGGGGGGGCGATCGCAAGGAGTTAATGTGACTATGTGTAGTGTGTGTCAGTGTAGTGTTAGTGCAGACTTACTGTGCGATGTGATCTCTTCTCAGCGGTGGTTGAAAAAAACGCTGAAGGAGAGATCACATCGATTCCTCCTTCCTGTGTTTACACAGGAGGAGGAAGTGACAGGGCGGGGGGCGCGCGGATTGGCTGGGAGCGATCCGGAGTGGGCGGACAAAAACGAATAGCCGCCCCCTCATCCCGGATCGCTCGGCCAGCTACAGGGACCGCCGTATGTACGGGGGGGGGGGGCACATATAACATATATATACGTTGATGTGCCTGTCGGTGCAATTCTGCCGACGTAAATGTACATGCGGCGGTCCTTAACCAGTTAAAATGTTAGTTGTTCCCTGGCTGTCATGATGATCCAATACAACGTTAGTACTTTATTAGTTACTGACCTGAAATACTTAAACAATTTGAGAATTTGAGAATTGAGAATAGAGATAAGTGAATCAATTCATATGAGTCATAACCCACATCGGTCAGTTTGCAGTTTTAAATGTAACCAATGGATACCTAACCGATAGCAAAAAAACGATCGTTTGTAGGCACGACCATCGGTTAAAAATCCATGCATGCTCAGAATCAAGTCGACGCATGCTTGGAAGCTTTGAACTTAATTTTTTTCAGCACGTCGTTGTGTTTTACATCACCGCGTTCTGACACGATCGTTTTTTTAACCAATGGTGTGTAGGCGCGACGGACCATCGGTCAGCTTCATCGGTTAACCGATGGAAAAAATCCATCAGACCGTTCTCATCGGTTTGACCGATCGTGTGTACGCGGCATAGTTGCACTTTTAAAAAGGCACACTTAAAGCCATTTTGGTTTTCATTGGTGGGAAGAAGAGATTACATTCTAACTCATTCATCTCTCTAACTGTCACATCATCAGCTGCTCCTCACCAGACTAAGGCCTCGTACACACGAGGGGATATGTCCGCTGAAAACGGTCCGATGGACCGTTTCAGCAGACATCTCCGCTCGTGTGTATGGGCTAGCGGACAGATTTCTCCACCCGACAGATTTAAAAGCATGCTTTGAAATCTATCCGGTGGGAATCTGTCCGCCCGACATGTCTGCTGGTTAGTACACTTACCAGCAGACATGTCGTCCCCCACCGCCGCCGCGCCGCCGCCGAATGGATTCGGCGCATGCGCGGAAGTGTTTAACTTCCTGGTGCGGTGACGTGGCGAACACGAACAAACAGCTTTAAACTTCCTTTTCAAAAAAACAAAAAAAAAATGCCTTTCCAAGCATAGACAGCATTTTTACAAACTCATGACACACTGTGAAAAAAAAAATGAAAAATCTCTTCTACCCTAAGCCACCCCACAAAAAACAAAAAGCAGTCTTTCTAAAAACAAATTAGCCTTTTTTGTTTGAGTAGAGACATTGGCCCAGATTCACAGAGCGATTACGCCTGTCTAACTGGTGTTAGACAGGAGTAATTTCAAATTTTGCGCGCCGTATCACTAGTTTGAATCCTCAAACCATGATACGGCGGCTTCGGGCTTCGATCCGAGAGGCTTACGTCTTCGTAAGCCTTCGGATCTACGCTGCAAACTTTTTGCGGCCGCTGGGAGGAGTCCGCGTCGTTTTCAGCGTCGAGATATGCAAATGACTTTTTACGGCGATCCACGAAGATACGAGCGGCCTTCGCAATCGCTTACGTCATTTTTTTGCTACGTACTGTTAGACCAGCTATTTGCTGGTCTAACGGTGCGTAGCCCATGTTAAGTATGGCCGTCGTTCCCGCATCAAATTTAATTTAATTTTTATTTTTTTTACGTAACTCGCTCGGGAATAGAAATGTCCGTAAACGACGCTACTCCAAAAAAAATGACGTAACGACGTGATTTCGCGCAATGCACGGCGGGAAATTTCTGAACGGAGCATGCGCAGTTCGATCGCCGTGGGAACGCGCCTATTCTAAATGCTTCACGCCCCCTACTCGCGTAGATGGCTTGCGCCGGGAGAAATACTCTACGCCGCCGTAGTTTACTGGACAAAATCTACCGGGATTCCACGTAGAGCCAGGTGAAATATGGCGGCGTAGTGTATTTCTGATACTCTACGCGAATCTAATTGTATGTGAATCTGGGCCATTGTTTTTAAAAAATGCCTCAGACCAAATTCTGCAAAAAATAAATAAAAAAATAGAAAATCCTTTTATTCTACTCTAACCTATCGCGCGCAAACAGCAGATTAAAAACAACAATCTCCTTTCTGCTAATCTTAGTAATTTTCTTTTTTTTAAAACATATTTTCTCTACTGAGTGAGTTCTTTAATTTTGCTCCTAGTCAGTTTTAAAAAAAAAAAAAATGGGCCCTAATAACTGGAAAAAATGGTTATTTAAAGATAACTAGATCTTGCTTAACATACCAGACTATCATATGCTTGGTGCTTTGAAGCTGCAAATTAATGACAGGCAGGAACAGTAACTATCTTTCAGAGAAAACTGACCTCTTTCTCACAGTACATTGCTAATGTCATCTGTCTACTGCATCTCATTATGTGAATTTCATGGTTAAAAAAAAAAAAGAAAGAGAGTGTCTCTAGGCATTGAACAAATAAAACGAAGTTGTCTAGAAAACTTTGAACATTTTTTATCTAGCACCTTCCGTCGATATCACCCCCTTCGCTTTTTTTTTTTTTGTCCATGTCTATCCATTTTATCCATTCTCTGTAACTAATTATGTTAATTTTCTGCAATAAAATTAACTGAAGGCTGTTGAAGGCATAAAAGGTCTGAGTGTTCCGATTTCATAAACACTCCTATTGAACGCGGAATATTTAGTCATATTTTCAGCAACAGAAAAGTCTTGTGCTAAAAATACAACAAAGGACTATGAATATGGCCATTTATTCCAACTTTATTGGGTCATTTATGAAAAAAAAAAAAAACGTATGAAAAGAAGCTTCTTGGCGCTGTGATTTGCATAAAGCCGGTGCCCCATTAATGAGATAACTTCCTGCCTTTTGTGTATTACCAGCTGGAGATAGAAATATAGGAACTTTTCAGATGCCCAATTACTGAACCTGCTGAGTTGAGAGATTGAAAGCAAACATGATATGCAACAAGCTGGTCTGTTTACCTCGGACTTTTTTTTGCAGAGATTATGCCACATACTTGCACGTGCTGCCAAACTGTTATATTAAATGGTTGTTTGAAAAAAAAAAAAATCTTCCACTGTGGCAATTGTGATTTTCTGTGACTACAGACTTTATTTATTTTTAGAACACAGTAGCTGCTTGATAATATATAGAAATATTTTAGATGTTATATTTCATTGTTGCTACTGCTATCACCCTAGTTTAATATTTGTATTATTTTATTTATAATTATTAAATTAAATTGTAATTATTTTAGTTATAGTGTTTTATTTTTATTATTTTTTTAAGATTTGTTTGTCTATTTACGGCTCAGTTACATTGTATTTATATTTTTATTCATGTGTGCCACAATTAATACAACTGCTAATAAAAAAATAATATATAGCAGTTTGCATGGATGCCTACATTTTTGGGGGTGCTGAAATTGGATCCAAATACTGTATACTGTGTCAAGTTACTGGGGCCTTAAAAAGGTTGTAAAGGTTAGTTTTTTATTTTCTAAATAGGTTCCTTTAACTGCTTGCCGACCGTGGGATGGTGGCACTGCTGGGCGAGAGCACGTAGCTCTACGTCCTATCTTTTTCGGCCACTAGGGGGCATTGATCACTATAAAAATGCCAATGGTTCCAAAAATGTGTCAAAAGTGTCTGATGTGTCCGCCAGTACCGAAAAAAAACGCTGATCGCCGCCATTACTAGTAAAAAAAAAATATTAATAAAAATGCCATAAAACTACCCCCTTTTTTGTAAACGCTATAAACTTTGCGCAAACCAATCAATAAACGCTAATTGCGATTTTTTTTTTACGAAAAATATGTAGAAGAATACGTATCGGCCTAAACTGAGGAAAAAAAAAAAGTATATATTTTTGGGGGATATTTATTACAGAAAAAAGTAAAAAATATTGAATTTTTTTCAAAATAGTTGCTCTATTTTTGTTTATAGCGCAAAAAATAAAAACCGCAGAGATGATCAAATACCACCAAAAGAAAGCTCTATTTGTGGGAAAAAAAGGACGTCAATTTTGTTTGGGAGCCACGTCGCACGATCGCACAATTGTCAGTTAAAGCGACACAGTGCCGAATCACAAAAAGTGCTCTGGTCTTTGGACAGCAATATGGTCCGGGGCTAAAGTGGTTAAGCTAGTGCATTGTTGGTTCACCAAGTCTGGAAATACATTTAAATACACTTAAATGCCCCAGAAATCACAAGTGGCATTCAGATATAAATATGTTTTTTTGTTACCTTATTTATCGGCGTATACCGCGCACTTTTTTCCCCTTAAAATCAGGGGGAAATCGTTAGTGCGCGATATACGGCGATCCCCGCTTCCCACGCTGTGTTTGAAGCCGCCGCCGACATATACCAAGCGCGGTACACTCGGGTACATTCGGCCAGGCTCGGCTCCCCTCGCAGTCACGCCGTGTGCCGACTCCTGGCCTTTTTACGAATGAAGCTGAGCGTGGCCGAGCGTGCTCGAGTGTACTGCGCTCAGTATATGTCGGCGGCGTTGTTCAAACACAGCACGGGAAGCGGGGATCGGCTCAGAGACAGTGTGCGGTAGGACATCACCAAGGCTGCAGACGGACGCCGGACGGACGCCGGGCAAGACACCGACAAAACCGTAAGTATTTTTTTTTCTGAAATGTTTCTTCTAGGTTGGGGGTGCGCGCTATACCCGGGTGCGTGCAATACCCTGATAAATACGGTACCTTTTCCTTCGATTTCCCTTCTTTTCTTTGTTTTCTTTGTCTGAATAGCTCACTTCCTGTTCCTCCTCAGTGAGGTGCTCAGTAAGCTGTTCTAAATTACTTTCCAACACTCAGGTGATGGTGGAAAGCTTACTGAGGAGAAACAGGAAGTGAGAAATTCAAACAAAGAAAAACATATTTAGAAGGGAAATGGAAGGAAAAGGTAAGTGAACTAACAATGCTCTAGCTTAAAGGAACCTATTTAGAAAATAAAAAAACAAATCTTTACAACCCCTTTAAGTATCGAGGCACCCCTGTCTTGTGCCTGCAAGGCCTGTTATTACATAATGCTTTATGGCTGCAAAACACTATGACTTAGTTTATTAACTTTCATGTTTTAGCACAAAACTTGGTACCACCAATTATGGAGAATGACACTGATTTGTAGATCAGCGTTTATTTTTTTCTTTGCAATATATTGTATACAGACAGCCATTTAAGTTTTGCAATATAATGTATAAGGGTAGCCATTTTTTATTTTTGAAATATACTGTATAAAAGGTAGCCATTTTTTCTTTGCAATATACTGTATAAGGACAACCATTTTTATTTTGAAAATATACTGTATAAGGGAAGCCATTTTTTATTATTTTTGGAATATACTGTATAAGGACAGACATTTTTCTTTGTTTATTTTTTTTTAATTTTTTTTTTTTGGGGGGGGGGGGGTTCTTTTGCAATATACTGTATAAGGAAAGACATTTTTTATTTTTAAAATATACTGTATAAGGGCAGTATTTTTGTTGCATTATACTGTATAAGGGCAGACATTTTTTTTGCAATATATTGTTTAAGGGCAGCCATTTTTTTAATATACTGTATATGGACAAACATGTTTTACTTTACAACATTCTGTATAAGAACCGACTTTTTTTTTTTTGCAGTATACTGTATAAGGACAACCATTTATTTTTTTAAATATCTGTATAAGGGCAGCCATTTTTATTTTATTTTTTATATACTGTATAAGGACAGCCATTTTCTTCTTTGCAATATACTGCATAAGGACAACCATTTTTTATTTTTTTACTATACTGCATAAGGGCAGCCATTTTTTTTATATGTACAGGTATATATATACTGTATAAGGAAAGCCATTTTCTTCCTTGCAATATACTGCATAAGGACAGACATTTTTTTATTTTTGAGCTATACAGTATAAGAGGAGCCATTTTTTTTTTTTTTTATTGTATAAGGGCACCCTTTTTTTTGCAATTTACTGCATAAGGACAACCATTTTTTGTTTTTGAAATATACTGTATAAGGACAGACACTTTTCTTAAAATTATACTGTATAGGGACGGTCATCTTTGCAATATATTGCAGTATAAGGATAGAATTTTTTTTTGCAATATTCTGCCTAAGGGCAGCCATTTTTTTTTTTTTTTTTTTTTTTTTTACAATATCCTGCCATTAAAAAAAAAAAAAACATACTGTGTAAGGACAGCCATTTTGTATTTTTAATATATACTGTATAAGGGCAGCCATTTTTATTTTATTTTTTATATACTGTATAAGGACAGCCATTTTCTTCTTTGCAATATACTGCATAAGGACAACCATTTTTTATTTTTTTACTATACTGCATAAGGGCAGCCATTTTTTTTATATGTACAGGTATATATATACTGTATAAGGAAAGCCATTTTCTTCCTTGCAATATACTGCATAAGGACAGACATTTTTTTATTTTTGAGCTATACAGTATAAGAGGAGCCATTTTTTTTTTTTTTTATTGTATAAGGGCACCCTTTTTTTTGCAATTTACTGCATAAGGACAACCATTTTTTGTTTTTGAAATATACTGTATAAGGACAGACACTTTTCTTAAAATTATACTGTATAGGGACGGTCATCTTTGCAATATATTGCAGTATAAGGATAGAATTTTTTTTTGCAATATTCTGCCTAAGGGCAGCCATTTTTTTTTTTTTTTTTTTTTTTTTACAATATCCTGCCATTAAAAAAAAAAAAAACATACTGTGTAAGGACAGCCATTTTGTATTTTTAATATATACTGTATAAGGGCAGCCATTTTTTTTTCTGTTTTGCAATATACTGTTTAAGGGCAGACGATAACATCTGCTTCCTCTCTTTCTCTTTTTCTACCTCTCTTCCTCTCTCACTTCTTCTTTTACTCTATCGATCTTTCTCTCTTTCTCAATCTCTATATCATAGTATGGCCGCTAATACCATCCATGAAAACAAGCAAATAGAGTAAAGACATCCATTTTTCATTGCACAAGCATAAAATGGACATTTATATCTGATTTGCAGTTAAATATATATGTTACGCCATTTATTTTATCCCAGCCACGCATAAGTGAGCAGACAAGCTGCTCAAAATTCCTCACCAGTACAGGGAATTCCCCGGTGAAATTGGGGTCAGTCACGAGCGACACACTAGACATGCAGTACACAGGAGACTTGTACAAGTGTCTCAACAGTTTTGAAATGAAAAGACAAATGTTTAAGTACAAAATACCCACTCATGTGGCAAGACACATTTTTAACATTGTAAGGGGATAAAATGTAACCTAATTACTGGCGTTTATTTTTAAACTGTTCTGCATTAATTATTGTAATATGCAGTTAAAATTAAAATTAACTAATTAAATTATCCCTTTTTTATATATTTTTTATTTTTTTATTTACTTGTTTACTGTTACTCTCAACAAAACCATTAGCGTGCTGAACATTGCCTTGTAATCTTGGATGTCTTTTTTTTTAATATATATATATATATATTTACTTGTTTATTTTTCATATGGCAGGATAGCAACCTAAGAAGGTTTATATATTTACTTGTTTACTGTTACCCTCAATTATCCCAAAACCATTAGTGTGCTGAACATTGCCTTGTAATCTTGTATGTCTTCTTTTTTTTATTTATTTATTTTTTTTTTATATTTACTTTACGTTTATTTTTCACATAACAGGTTAGCAATCTAAAAAAGGTTTATATATAAAAATAAAATAAAAAAATAAAATAAAAACAAGACATCCAAGATTGGAAGGCAATGTTCAGCACACTAATGGTTTTGGGATACTTGAGGGTAACAGTTTGAATGGTCAAGTCGATTTTTTACGTTCTCCCAAGTAACTCTTAAGCCTGTTTGTATTTTCTTTTCTTGTCTGTTTCACGTTTTGATTAGTGGATGAAGGTTTTTCCCATGCAGTAATGACTGTATACTGAAATTTCAAGGGCCTGTTCATGACAATCCCATTTTCTGTGTAATTTCATGGTTGTCTTCTTGAATGAAGATATTGGCTGCTTTGAAACAGGAGGTCAGACGCTCCTGCTCCCTTTCAGTATTGTTCCGGAGTATGTTTCCTTTCAGCTGATGAAAAGTAATTCATCATTTACACCCCTGAATTCTGCCAGCCTTTTTTTTTTTTCTTCTTTTTTTTTTTTTCAACAACTTTTCTTTCCCTGTGGTACCTAAGCCCCTGAAAGTGATAAATAGGTTCAATAGAACAGTAAGACTCTAAGATCGGGGGAGCGCGTTAGGCCTCTGAGGCCCTTAGCTGCCCCCTTTCATATGATAGAGTTTGTCACCTCTCTACCTCTACAAGTCAAGTCCTGTCGGCTCGGTCATCTTTCAGGCTCTGTGAAGTGGCTATGGCACCCGCTGGGGCATGTGAGCTTAAAATTGTTTTTTTGTTTTTTTGTTTTTTTGTTTTTTTGTAATCTGTCAAGATCCCTTAAGGGACAGAAGTGACAGGCTTGGACTATCACAATGTTCTCAATGTGTAAAAGACACCAGAGGAGCTTCCTCTTAGAGGCCAAGAGACTTCAGACTTGTGACAAATTCTGGGCTCATCGCACTGAGAATTTAACTTCTTTTTCTCACCTAATTCATTTCACATGATTATTTTATGTACTATTATTATTACATATTGCATATTATTTTTATGTGCTATTATTTATTATTACATTTTTTTGTTTCATACGTTTTTTTTTAACCACTTAAGACCCGGACCAAAATGTAGGTAAAGGACCTTGCCCCTTTTTGCGATTCGGCACTGCGTCGTTTTAACTGACAATTGCGCGGTCGTGCGACGTGGCTCCCAAACAAAATTGGCGTCCTTTTTTTCCCACAAATAGAGCTTTCTTTTGGTGGTATTTGATCACCTCTGCGGTTTTTATTTTTTGCGCTATAAACAAAAATAGAGCGACAATTTAAAAAAAATGCAATATTTTTTACTTTTTGCTATAATAAATATCCCTCAAAAATATATAAAAAAACATTTTTTTTTCCTCAGTTTAGGCCGATACGTATTCTTCTACGTATTTTTGGTAAAAAAAAATTGCAATAAGCGTTTATCGGTTGGTTTTCGCAAAATTTATAGCGGCGATCAGCGATTTTTTTCGTGACTGCGACAATATGGCGGACACTTCGGACAATTTTGACACATTTTTGGGACGATTGTCATTTTCACAGCAAAAAATGCATTTAAATTGCATTGTTTACTGTGGAAATGACAGTTGCAGTTTGGGAGTTAACCACAGGTGGCGCTGTAGGGGATGTGTGACCTAATGTGTTTACAACTGTAGGGGGGTGTGGCTGTAGGTGTGACGTCATCGAACGCGTCCCCCTATTACAGGGATGACGCGATTGATGCTACGGCCACAGAGAAGCACAGGGAAACCGTGTGTACACACGGCTCTCCCCGTTCTTCCGCTCCAGGGATGGATCGCCGCACTCCAGCGGCGATCGGGTCCGCGAATCCCGCGGTCCCACTCCTGGAGCTTCGGACCGGGAACGCGGGCGCGCGCCCGCGTGCGCGCAGCCGTGACCCACGGCTGGGTACTAAAATCAACGTATATATACGTTGATGTGCCCAGCCGTGCCATTCTGCCGACGTAAATGTGCAGTAGGCGGTCCTTAAGTGGTTAATGGACATAAAAAAAAAAAATAATAAAAAAAAAACATCATATAACAATCCATTGTAACATTTGAATGCATTAACCACTTAACCTCCCTGGCGGTATGATTCTTTCTGGTTTTAGGCGCTAAAAGCGGTACCATTATTTTGTGTTTTACATTGTAGGCCTGCAATTCTTAGGAATAACTCACTTACACTGTAAATCTGTCCAAACAAGAGTCTAGTAGACATCCCGGGTATGATAACGTTTGAAAAACAAAATCATAAATTATAATAAAATAAATAACTATAAATAATTATAACAAATAATAATGTAATTATAATAAAAATTATTCAATAATGTAATCGAATCAAAAACACTGAAATTTGCTCAGTTGCAGAATTGTCGCTGTCATTACTTTTATTGTTTTATGACGAATTTCCCCACAAGCCGCTATCGCTCAATTCTGCAAGTGATTATAATTTATTATCGCTGTTTTCTAGCTGCTCTAAAACCACTTTTGACATAAAGGGACACTTTTGGTTGCTATGGACAATCTACAGTTTGCAGGGAGAAAGAACAGTTTTTATTATATAAAAGTACATGCAGGACACTGGGCAGAACACTAGGGACAAAGGAGGTGTGTATTTTTTACATACAGTACTGTAATCTGTAAGATTACAGTATACTGTATGTAATGTGTTTATTTACTTTTTTGAATTTGGCGCAGTTCTCCGCCCCCGTGCGTAGTAACGTTGCAGGGAACAGAGATCGGAGGCACACAGGCACTGTGTGAATTGAGTGAGGAGACACAGCTCGTTCACACAGCACGGCGGCATCGCAGGATCCAGGAACAAAGTAAGTAAACTCTGCCTGTGGACACTGCGAGGCGATCCCGAGTCATGCTCGGGGGTATCTGCTTTTGGTACTGAAATCTTACCTCGAGCCAGACTCGGGAATACCGCCAGGGGGGTTAAAGGGGTTGTAAAGGTATAATTTATTTTTCCTAAATAGCTTCCTTTACCTTAGTGCAGTCCACTTTCACTTACCTCATCCTTCCATTTTGTTTTTAAATGTCCTTATTTCTTCTGAGAAATCCTCACATCCTATTCTTCTGTCTGTAACTCCACACAGTAATGCAAGGCTTTCTCCCTGGTGTGGAGTGTCGTGCTCGCCCCCTCCCTTGGACTACAGGAGAGTCAGGACGCCCACTAACACACAGCTCCTTTCTATATCTGCAACGTAGAGAGCGTCCTGACTGGCAGTGGCTGTCCTACTTTGTTAAGCAGCTGATGGTGAGAGAAATATTAGCTCATTTCAAGAGGTCTAAAAAGGGTGGGTTAGCTTACAGTGTCTAAAGTGCACTAACACATTCCCTAATTTTTTACTGCTAACAAACACAAAACAATAATTACTGGTTATACCCATTTGGTGAGTTCACAAAGCATTACCGTTAGGCCTCCCTTACATGGCTGTTTAGCAACATAACCTGATTCCAGTGCCAAAAATCAGCAGAATGACCAGAGCATGCGAATAGTGATGGCCGCTCAGCCTATATCAGTGATGGTGAACCATGGCACCCCAGATTTTTTGGAACTACATTTACCATGATGCTCAACTATACTGCAGAGTGCATGAGCACACATGGGAATTGTATTTCCAAAAGATCTGGGGTGCCAAGGTTTGCCATCATATAAACTAATTCCAGGCCTACTGTGTCTGCCGCTGTTCCTATGTAATCACACACCTTGGGGTTACCCTACAGTTGGGGGTAGATGTTCAAGCCTGGACGCAGTCAGCAGGTAACCACTTCTTAAAAAGTGAACCTATTTTGTAGAGATTCTTTCCTAGAACAAAGGCTATGATATATTCATGTATATCTTAGACTTAATTATGTCATGCAACAAAATAAACCAAATAAATAGAGAATCTTCTTGGGTTTCCTCTGCCTTTGACTGAAGGTCAGAGAGTGAGAAGACGGGATCCACATGTGTTCTTTTAAAGCACTCTACAGGAAATGGACCGATTCACATCACAAGGAAGGAGGGTAAGAAAAGGTAGTGGTGGTGCTAGGGGGTGTCATATAAAATAAATAAAGTGATATTTTAGCTGTTGGAGGCTGGTGGGTAGGGTTAGCCCATGGCTATTTATGTCTTGATTGTACCAACAATGCAATCATATTCATGTCTATCTGGGAGTTTTGAGTGTTTCCTCCCAAGTGTGTGTGTGTGTGTTCCATTTCCTCTTGTTATATTTTTAGTTTTCATAATGGCCTCAGCAGGTGTGCAGCTCTGAGAATTTAATTTTTTTAGTCTTACCTTTCTGAATAAAGACTAAACACTTCACACCCTGTAGAGAGTACCGCACAGGGCTTTTTTCACAGGGAACTTGGTGGAACTTGGTTCCACCACCTCTGGCTCAGACCCTTGGGGGGGGGGGGGGGCTGCTCACCACAATCACTTGTAATCACAAGTTTCTGTGTTTAGTGACAGCTCTGCACTCTGTGTGTAATGCAATCCTGGTATTTAATGCCCCTTTAAAACCCTCCTACTGTTCTTGAAATTTGACTTACCACACCCACTATTTGATGTGATTTGGAGGGTGTGTGTGGGTGGAGGGGTTTTGGGGGGCTGTGGTTGAGTTCCAGAACCTATCGTTTTAGAAAAAAATAATAAATCCTATTCACCAATCCCTATCTAATAGCACAAATCCCCCAAACCCCTCCTCCTATCTGAGAGTGAAAGCGAAAGAAAATCCCAAAGGTTGGGCTGTCCCCAGAACAGTAATGGAGAGGAAATCTTCCAACAGGGGTACTAATTCTGGTAACCCAGATGACAACCAGGGATTCCCTTATTTCATGTTTTGACTATGGGACAGGATGTGAACGTAAATCTCCCTACTCAATTCACAATGCGAAACAGGTCTGCCCTTAGTTCTACTTTTAAAAAGATTGTCGCTCATCAGCAACCCTCCCCCACTTACTGGGTGGTCCTTTGCTACCATTGGCGATACTGACTTGTCCAGAGGATTCAACATCTTCCCACTGAGATCCTTTGGTTCTCTGGCACCTTTTGATCCTGGCTCTTCCTGGTTCAACCGGCATGCCTCCCGATGATGCAGTGGTGGTCCGCCCCCTCCCCTCCTTCTTTGTGAATGAAGCACTTTGCCTACTGGGATATATGACATGTATATCCCAATAGCAAAGGGAGGACAGTGCATGACGTTTGGCTAGATGAATGACATGCAGGGGGGCTGGGCCGGGCTGGGCCGCACTCTTCTTTTAAAAAAAAGTGAAAAAACCCTGCCATATTCAGAAAGTAGAGGGGAGGAGGGTTGGATAGGACAGAAGTCCTTCTTAAAGCGGAGTTCCGTCGAAAAACTTTTTATTAAACGTCAGCAGCTACAAATACTGCAGCTGCTGACTTTTAATATATGGACACTTACCTGTGCTGGGCGCCTGCAATGTTTGTTGGGTCCCGAAGCCGATCTGTCCCTCGGCTCTCAGGTGGACGCACCGCCATCTTCGGTAAGGGAATCAGGAAGTTTAGCCTTGCAGCTTCACTTCCTGGTTCCCTACTGCACATGTGCAAGTAATGCTGCACGATCCCACTGGTCCCTGCTGTCTTCTGGGGCCTTTGTGTCTCCCAGAAGGCAGCGGGGGGTGGAGTAGGCGCTGGCTGTGGCATAGGTCACTGCGGTGATCTATGCCGGAAAGTGGATTACACAGGTATCTGCTCCCCCCTGAAAGGTGCCAAATGTGACACCGGAGGGGGGGGATTCCAAAAAGTGGAAGTTCTATTTTTGGGTGGAACTCCACTTTAAGGGTGATGATCTACTTTAAGTAGGCATAGTAAATGGGTTCATCATCAGGAAACCCACCCTGAGAAATGCCAAGCAGCCATTGCTCTATGAATGGCTAATGAATCGCCCAGAGGCGATTCAGTTCGCATGTGCCGCGCTATATAAGTTTTTCATTCATTCATTCATTCAATGTTCATTAAGTCTCAAGGGACTCCAAAAACGTGATTATTTTAAGGTGAACTTAGCCTTAAATCAGCATTGTTACCCCACTGTTTGCTTTTTTATTGCTGTGGAGTGTCATTTTTTTACTGGTATTAAAGGCACCATTTTTTACATTTTTGGTATCGTGTTGGAGTGCGGCTGTCCATCTCCTTCTTTTCTTTGTTATTAACCTTAAACCACTTCCCTACCCGGCCATCATCAAATGACATCCGCGGGAGGGATCTCCCATCCTGGGCAGGCGTCGCATGACGTCCTGGGCTTCCCGGCTTTCTAGGGGACACGCGCCCTCCTCGTGGACATTTCCAGTGACCGTGATGTCTACCGGGTACCCGGGATTGCCGGTAATAGAGCAGGGACGTGGATCTGTGTGTGTAAAGACATAGATCCACGTCCTGTCAGGTTAGAGGCCATTGGCCAATGGTGGGTTCCCAGTACAGAGGAACACTTATCGGTCTCCTCCCCTTGTGAGTCCCCTCCCCCTACAGTTAGAATCACTCCCTAATTTAACCCCTTGATCGCCCCCTAGTGTTAACCCCTTCCCTGCCAGTGAAATTAACACAGTAATCAGTGCATTTTTATAGCACTGATTGCTGTATAAATGTGAATGGTCCCAAAATAGTGTCAAACGTGTCCGATATGTCCGCCGTAATGTCACAGTCACAGCAACCTTTGCTGAAGTGCATGCATATGGTATACGGCTGCAAGAGGTTGCTGGAGATTAGCAGTACTGAGATACAACAAAGGAAGAAAAAAAGTGAAAACAAGTATTTTATCAGCAAAAATGTAAACTGTTTATGATACAGAGTGCTTTCACAAACTAAATGTCCTTCAGTTATGGATGACATCTATTTTAACTACCAAGGAATTTGAGATATATATGTACAGACACTGATGGCAAACAGTTAAGTAGACAGGAATGTGAAAATGAATTGTCCTCTGTGGAATTCTGTCATACACCAATCACGGTTAAATATTTAGATCTTTTTTTTTTTTTTTTAGCTTTCTGTTTAAATTTGGTTAAATTAAAAGCAGCAATAGTGTAATCGCCCACACTGTATATGTGAATTCCAAGTTATTGAACACAATAAAAACCTATTTGTTTTTAGAACCCGCCATGCTTCACAATCAGAATGTAAGGGGAGACCTTTCGGTGCGTGCTTGTTATCCTCCGATGTGTTTATGTGACATGTAAATCTGCAAAGGTACGCAAACCCTTAATATTTGTTTTAAGACATATGATATGATTTATCATCACATAAAAAATGACTATACGTCGGGAGAAGAATCTGTTTTATATCCAAGAATTTTTATACTAAATATATAAACACTGCAGAAACCACAGTTGACTTTACGGTTATTGCCCTGTAAAGCAATATGATTTTTTTTTTTTTTTCACTGCACCATTCCCTAAATAGCGAGGTTTAAAAATGCTTATGTACGGCCATTTTGCCAATGGAAAACGACGCTTTGCATGCCAGAGTTTGCATTCGCAGGCAATTTAAGCAGCGTGGATTCCAATAAAACAGTTTATATGTTTTCAGTGACAAAAATAATTCTTTAAGAATTACTTTTAAGTTACAGTTCTGTGCAGTTGGAAAGAATAATTGCAATGAGAATCTGTGAAACAAACAGCCTGTGCTGCAAGAGAAGCGGGCAGTTTTAAAGGTCAATGTTATTAAAAGGAGCCTTTTGGGATTAAAATATTGGTGCCACCATTCATAAAGAGGAATTCCAGGTATAGATTTTTTATAGTTAGTTACATGCCTGTGGAAGCTAGACATCACTGTAGTAGGCACCACTACTCCAATCATCTCCACTTGCTTCTGGGTCCCGCCAGGGCCGATCCGCCCTATAGGCTCACTATGCAAGCCGCTTAGGGCCCCACAAAGCTGTGGAGGGCCCCCCAAATTACTAGAGGCCCCGCCTTGTGAGAAGTCATTTTTGTCCCCTCACCCCACTTATCAACTCGCTGGCTGCATGGGAGAAGAGGTAATAAGTCAGGACCCCCCGCTTCTCATATTAATGTAAGATGTCATTTTGGGAGGTCAGAATCGGCACTGGGTCCCGCACTGAGCAGCTGAGCTGCTACAGCAGTGTTTAAAGCGGAGCTCCACCCTAAAGTGGAACTTCCGCTTAAACCACTCCTTGCCCCCTTACATGCCACATTTGGCATGCAATTATTTTTTGGGAGAGGGGGAGTGGGGGCTTCCTGTCCCACTTCCTCCTTCCGCCCAGGGACCACTTAGGCGATACGTCATATCGCCTACAGCGGCCCCTCCCTGTAGGCGATCGCCTGGGACACGTTATAGGTCCCAGGCGCTCATCTGACTCACTCACAGAGTGCAGCGCTGCTTCACGCAGCTTTCGGCTTCACGGGTGCCCACACTACGAATGACGACGCCGGCCGGAGAGGGGAGAGACAAGCGGAGCTCTGGGTGACGCGGTGCTGGACCTTGGAGCAGGTGAGTGTATGTTTATTAAAAGCCAGTAGCTACACTTTTTGAAGCTGCTGACTTTTAATAAACATAAAAAAAGCCTGGAACTCCACTTTAACCTTCTTTCAGTCAAGCCATGCTTTAAAAAAACACTTTGAAGAGGGATTTCTCTGTTATGGCAGCTGCCATAAACCAGGTATCCTCGTCTTCAGCTGATAGTGGTGGTCTCTGTGGCAGATTCGACGCAAGATCACCGTTATCGGGGGCGGGAGAGGGGCCAGCCACTCTCCCGTGTCCTCCACCGCTTACCGGAGGCGTCTGCGATCGGGTCCTTCCTGTGGCTGGGTATCTCCACCCGTCTCCATACCATAGCAGGGCGGACGTCAAAACGTAATTTCCGGCCATTTTTGTTTTTATTATTGCATTTTATTGCATTTAAGTCTAAATATGAGATCTGAGGTCTTTTTGACCCCAGATCTCATATTTAAGAGGACCTGTCATGCGTTTTTCTATTACAAGAGATGTTTACATTCCTTGTAATAGGAATAAAAGTGACACAATTAAAAAAAATAAAAAGAACAGTGAAAAAAATTTAAATAAAAGGTAAAATAAATAATAATATTTTTTTTTAAAACACGCCCCATCCTGCCGAGCTCGCGTGCAGAAGCGAACGCATACGTGAAACTCCCTGTAGTCCCAATGGCCAATCCATCCCTGCATAAATTGTTATTTTGAACGAAAAATACTGATTGAAAAAATTGAAAAATGATGTTGAATCGTTTGCCATATTCTATTCATTGGTGTAAAGGTCGTCCGTAAAACAGCTCTTAAACATTATCACGCATTAGCAGAACTAGCAGACGACCCCACTTGTACGTGAGATGTCAACACTACGTATAAAATCAATTGCACTTTTAAAGATTTTATTTTTGATTGGTTAATGTTGGCAACGATTTTGACCAACGGACATTGTTTCGTTGGTCGGCTGTCGAGAAATCGGTCAATTTTCTAACCGTGTATTCCTGCTATTACTGTCCACAACTATATTTGTGTTTTTATTTATTTTTGATGCTTTTTTGTTGAAGGAGTATGGTTACATGGCATCCCCTACTCATTGGCGTAGGGGGGCCTGGATCTGGGGGCCCCTTTGTTAAAGGGGGTTCCAGATTCTGATAAGCCCCCTGCTCACAGACCCCCACAACCACCTCCCAGGGTTGTGTGGAAGAAGCCCTTTTCCCATCAACATGGGGACAAGGTGCTTTGAAGGGGGGTACACCCCCCTTTCCTGACCTGTTAGGCTGCATGCTCGCATTTTGGCTTGGGGTTCCCCTTAAAGTCCCAAAGGGCCTGGTTGTTGTTATTTTTTTAAAAGCTGCTATCGTTTGTTTACATCACACTGACAGCAGATGAGTCATGGTTGTAAAGGACGTGGCGGCCGCCCGCTGATTTACAACCAGCTATTTTTCATATCTAGGGTTCTACTACAACCCCAATTCCAAAACAAACTTGGGTTGCTGTGTCAAACCTGCAGAAAAAAACAGAATGAAATGATTGCAAATCTCATATACCCATATTTTATTCACAACAGAAAACATCAAATGTTTAAACTGAGAAAATATACAATTTTAGGAAATAAATAAGGTAACGTTGAAATTAATGGCAGGAATCTGAGCACCACAAATGCTGTTTAATTCATTTTTAATATTCAAAGCAAATTCCCCCCCCCCCCCCCATGTCTCTATGCTTTATTTTGATGAGAAATTACATTGAATAACATCCCTAGCATTTCTGGCCATGGCCATCTTGCAAAAGATTCAATGATTCATTTAGCGTATATCTCCTGGAATCCATCTGTATAACGCACTCCTAGTGAGGAGGCGGTGCTTAGATGAGAAAACTCCTCCTCCTTCCTGAAGACTCCTGGGATGTATGACATCATTATCCTAGGCCTGGAAACCAGATAGTAACTAAAGAACCATACAAACAAGTAAATATAATATATGGTCCTATATATTTAGTAGAAAAATGATTAAAAATAATCAATGTTGATTAAGAGAGTGAAGTTCCGCTTTTAAGTTTTTCTGTGACTTCACCATGTAGGGCAATACATGTCCACTTACCTTCCTTTTCACTCTTCTGTTACTCCATTCAGTCACTGTGAATTAATGTCTTATGTAATTTAAGAGTTGCTAAATGTGCATCTCCTCTGATCAATGTATTACTATCTACTAGACTGGTTTCAAAACAGCTTGTTGCAGTGCATTGTATTCAATTGAATGGGCTGCCAACACACCAGAATAGACAATATGGCCCGGATTCACAAAACATTTACGCCAACGTATCTCGAGATGCGCCGCGTAAGTGTAAATATGCGCCGTTGTATCCATGCCCGGTACCCATAGAACCAATATACGCTAAAAAACTGACTTCTTCCGACCAACGTAACTTGCCTACATCGGCGAATAGTGGGCGCATATTTACGCTGGACGCATTTGAAACTCCCAATGATTTTCGATGCAAATATGCAAATGAGGGAGATACACCGATTCACGAACGTACTTGCTCCCGGCGCATGTTTTAAGCGTTTTGCGTAAGGGTTACGTCCGGCGTAAAGTTATTCCCCATATAGAAGGTGCAACTCATGCAAAGGTATGGACCAGGAAACGAACGCCGTCAAAATTTACGACGTTTACGTAGTACGTGAATAGGGCTGGGTGTAGGTTACGTTCACGTCGTAGGCAGTGATTAGACGTATCTTAGGCAGTTATTTCGACGTGACTGTGAGCATGCGCACTGGGATGCGTCCAAGGTACGATGCATGCGCCGTTCATTTTTAGTACTTGTTTGAAGCTCAGACCATCATTTGCATGGGGTCACGCTTCATTTAAATGTATCACGCCCACTTCCGGCCCACTTCCACCTACTTTGACTTACGTCGGCTTACGCCGACGACTATACGCTACGCCGGTGCAACGTTGGGAGCATTTGCTTTGTGAATTCCATGCTTCCCTCTCAGCGTTGCACCGGCGTAGTGTAAATAAGATACGCTACGCCGGCATAAAGATGCTCCAATGTATGTGAATCCGGCTTAAAATGTTCATTTCTTCTGACTCAGCACAGCACAATGGATGTGCAATGTGGTATGCCGCAATGCATGTGTGGCAGAAGTGATTTGGGTTAATGTGTTGAGGTACCATTGACAATGGATGGCACTGCAACACGCTAATGCATGTAACATTGCAGTAAAGCACAAAAGTTTGGTGCTTAAAGTAAGGTGGACATGAGCAGAGCAGTTCACAGAACAATCCAATACATAAAATCCTGCAGAATACTTACCAGATAGACAGAAAAATAAGAAAAAGTCAAAAATGTCCACAATTTGTGTTTAGGTTTACTTTGTGCAAATTTGCAAACATATGTGAAGCCGCACTGCCACGTCAAGGCTCCTCTGCAAAGTGCAGTCCCTAACTCTACTCTAACATTGTTTCTAAATTGTGACATAGTAAGAAATAAACAATTTTTTTTTAAATTTGTTAAAAAACAGAGGTTTTGGTTGCATATATTTGCATTCACATGTAAAGCCACACAGAGTTTCCAACTTGGAACATAATTTTTTTTTTTGCTGCTTCAACACACATCTAGTGCCAGATAGCAAAAAGAAGAAAAAAAACTGGCCTCCAACCTCCCCTATAGCCAGTCCAACACACGCCTGTGGTAAAAAAAGGTCTACCGGCTTCCAACCTCCCCTCATAGCCGGTCCTGTGGAAAATAAATTGTAACAATCCTAAAAAGAGCTGGTGGCATTGCTCTCTTGGAAACGGGTGCTGATGAGACTCCTTCAGTAAAGTGATGTTGTAGAAGACGCTCCAGTGATGATGATTTGACTCTGAGATCCTCTGATGCAGATCTGTTAAAGAGAAAAGACAAAGGTAGAATTTTTTACAAAGCCGGCCATTTAGAAATTTGTGTGGGTGTTAAAGAACTCTAACATTATATTACAGTAAGCTTAGGTACACTGTTCCCAAAATATGATTCTATGAAGGGGTAAAAGTCGGCTCCTAGAGACATATTATCCTAATGTACTATGGGAACAGATGAAGGTGCAGATTCTTCTAGGAACATATGTATAGGAATCAGGTGTACAAAATTCAGACCTAAATCAGTAAGCTAAAAACCTACCCCAACTGTCTTTTCATTGTTGGCTTTTGATGATCGGGAGTTCTTCTGCAGGGAGAGCTGATGACATCTGTGGTCTTTGTACTTCTTCCCACCTGCTGTTGGTGAAAGAGAACCCACAATAAAGCTCCTGGTCTTCTTCTGTAGATTCAGTCTCCCATTGTTCTTCGGGAGGAGGTATGATTTCCTCCAATTTGATCTCTGTCGTCAGGTCAATTGGTGGGCACTGTAAAGAGAAGAAATTTTTATTGGAATGTGTACAATGGTGGCTTTTCTATTTCAAATAGTTATGCACACTCAGGTGCTGGGAGAAAAAAGAATGCAGAACATTGGACCATGCACTGCCAAGGACCCATGTGTGGTTCCTATACTTACCGTCTTCATGGTAAATGGTGGGCTTACTTCCCCAGCCTCCAGTTCCTTCCAGTCTACGTCCATAAAGAATGGGTGGCTTCGGAGATTTTCACAAAGCATCGCTCTCATATCTTGCCATTCGCATAGGAGCTGTAACAACAGACAAAAAATAGGTTATCGATGGTAAATAGGCAATAACTCTGCAATTCTACTTTTATAATATTAATAGAATAGCCATTTTTTTATACTGGCTACAGATGGTGTTTACTTACTATGTTGCCTATGAGGTCCTTGAGATCCAAATTGAAATCCTCGGGGAAAGGTGGACGTTGGTTGAGGATGGAACATGCAAGCATGTTAGCGTCTAAGCCCATGTATGGGGAATATCCAGTTGCCATCATATAGACTATAACTCCCAGGGAGAAATAGTCAGCAGCATATCCATATGACAGCTCCAAATAGATCTGTGGAAATATCAAAAAGATTAGAATGGTCGGTAATAATTAATTTACTAAAAAGAAGACAAAAAAAAAAAATGGATCCAATACTCACTTCCGGTGCCCTGAACATTGGAGTGCCGACCGAGTCATCCAGGGCGTTGTCGGAGCCCACACCTATTGCTGATAAGCCAAAGTCCGCGATCCTCACATGTCCAACGCTGTCCAGCATAATGTTGTCAGGTTTGAGATCCCGGTGTACAATCCCCCGGTTATGAAGGAACTGCAGGCCGCAAAAGATCTCTGCGGTGAGGAATCTGATTGAGACATAGAAAAGATTGATGGTAAGCATTATGTATGGTAATCTAAGCCGAGAAATAACAAAAAAAATATCCTACCGCTACAATTATCAGGTATAGTCATGCATGCTTACTATAACTAAATCATGATCAAAGAAAATATTATCAATAATGGCAGAATTTAGCCCAATACATAAAAGAGTCTTATATGGATATTTGAAGTCGCTGATGAATTTGTAGCACATACACTTTGCAAATTCTCACAAATATTTTTTTGGTGATAGTAAAAAGGGCCAAATAGGATTGAATGTGATTGTACAGCCGGCCATACATTAAGCAATTTTGCAGGAAAGAGAATTGCTCAATTTCCCCATCAACACAATCAGTGTCAATAATTCCCTCCTGCGGAGCTTTTGTATTTTGACAGTGGAAGTTTTCCTAGCAGTCAGAATACAATGATCACTGCTGGCGGCTATAGCAAGAAAAAAAACAAACAGGTTGGTTGTACAGAATTCAGTGAACTTTAGTACAACCAGCATGCCCAAAGATGGATCGAAATTCATCTGGTCCTTGCTAAACCGGCTGAATTTTCATCCATCCATGGCCAGCTTATGTAAGGACAAAACAGGAAGCAATAAAAAAAAGATTCCCCACTCCATCCAAAAGTACAAAAAATGTTTTACATTTACAGACTAACTTTAGAAAAAATGATGTTATACAAGAACCTGATACATTTTTTGGTAGGCCCCCTATACAACATCATTGCTTGTTAAACACTTGCCGACCTAGCTCTACGCCGGGACTTTCGCGGCCACTAGGGGGCGCGTGCGCGCCGCCGGTGGCCCGCGCGCGCGCCCCCCGCTCACCCCCGGGGAACGGGAGCTGGGGAACGGGAGCTGTGCGTGTAAACACACAGCTCTCGTTCCTGTCAGCGGGGGAAATGCTGATCTTCCGTTCATACAATGTATGAACGGAAGATCAATGATTCCTCCTAGTGAGTCCACCCCACCCACACAGTAAGAACACAAATAGGAACACACTTAACCACTTCCCCGCCCCCTAGTGTTAACCCCTTCACTGCCAATGGCATTTTTATAGTAATCCAATGCATTTTTATAGCATTGATCGCCATAAAAATGCCAATAGTCCCAAAAATGTGTCAAAAGTGTCCGATGTGTCCGCCATAATATCGCAGTACCGAAAAAAAACGCTGATCGCCGCCATTACTAGTAAAAAAAAAATATTAATAAAAATGCCATAAAACTACCCCCTTTTTTGTAAACGCTATAAATTTTGCGCAAACCAATCAATAAACGCTAATTGCGATTTTTTTTAACGAAAAATATGTAGAAGAATACGTATCGGCCTAAACTGAGGAAAAATAATGTTTTTTTAAATCTTTTTTGGGGATATTTATTATAGCAAAATGTAAAAAATATTGCATTTTTTTCAAAATAGTCGCTGTATTTTTGTTTATAGCGCAAAAAATAAAAACCGCAGAGATGATCAAATACCACCAAAAGAAAGCTCTATTTGTGGGAAAAAAAGGACGCCAATTTTGTTTGGGAGCCACGTCGCATGACCGCGCAATTGTCAGTTAAAGCGACGTAGTGCCGAATCACAAAAAGTGCTCTGGTCTTTGGACAGCAATATGGTCCGGGGCTAAAGTGGTTAATATGAGAGGAGATAAGTTATAGATTGCCCAATCAGATAGAGGGTTTAAGGCTTCCATTTGATAAACTGGCCAAAAACTATTGGAGTGGAATGTAGAATTATGTATATGGACCTGTAGACACACCATGGCAGGGTAAAATATATCCAAAATCAATCTCACTAGAGGTCTGCTAAGATATATCCGGTGCTTGGGATGTCTGCTCAGTGTGTGATTGCAGTTGCACATATATAGGGAGAGCTTTGCTAGGACAGATCTACTGAAAAGTCCAACAGCAATCGCATATCTAGGACAATCCTACACTTTAATGTGATCTATGTACAGTACAATGTTCTACCCCCATCCCTACTATCATGGTACCATGTTGTCTTACCTATTTCATACAGTATATAGGACAAGCATACACTTTAATGGGATCTTTCCATAGTATTATATTCTACCTCTATCCCTGTTATTATGGAACCCAATTGTCTTACCTTATAGTCGCAATATCCAGCGGTGCTCTTTCTTTTATGAAGTCCATCAGGTCTCCACCACTCAGGTATTCCATGGCGAAGACTACTTTGTCCTGTACAGAGGAAAGAAAGATCAATGTTATATAAATTATTCGCTATGTGAATCTCTATGCAATCTTGGGTAGGTTGTGAGAAAGGTATGTGTCCCTTATAGCAGTATTTTAAGAAGATAACCATTTAACACCCACCTCTCTCACAAAATAAGTAGAAGGTAGAGTCACTTACCTTTGTCTTGAAGGCACTATATACATGGGTGCAGAATGGGCTGCTACGAACTTCCTGAAGTATTCGACTCTCGTTGAGGATCTCATTGACGTAATAGTTGTCCTTGGTGATGATTTTGAGAGCCAGCAGTTCATCATTGGAAATGTGTGATGCCAAAACCACCTGGAGGGGACAGAAGGAGAGAGAATTATACATGTTATTTTACATTGTTTAATATTTCATTTATGGGCGCAGAGTAATGTCTGGAATCAACAGAATAGCATTTTGTCCATCACAGGGTCTTCATTGGTGAAACTGCTGAAAGTCCAGGACTTTTCTCAGTCCTGGCTGAAGCTTCACTCATCCTGGTGCACTGAGGTATAAGTCAATGAAGGCCCGGATTCACAAAGCACTTACGCCGACGTATCTTCAGATACGCCGCATAAGTACAAATATGCGCCTTCGTATCTGTGCGCCAAACCCACAAACTAAGATACGCCTAAAAACTGACTTCATCCCACCGATGTAACTTGCCTACGCCGGCGTAGAGTGGGCGCATATTTACTCTGAACGCATGTGGCTCTCCCATTGATTTTCGATTCAAATATGCAAATGAGGGAGATACGCCGATTCACAAACGTACTTGCGCCCGGCGCATAATTAAAGCGGTTTGCATACGTTTTACGTTCGGCATAAAGTTATTCCCCATAGATGAGGCGCAACCCATGCAAAGGTATGGACCAGGGAACACATGTCTACGTATTTTACGTTGGACGTCTGTGAATATGGGTCGACGTGGGTCTGACTGGGCGTAAGTTACGTTCACGGCATACACAGTAGACATGTGCAGACTGGAATATTTTGTTTTGTTTTTTCGTTTTCGTTTGGAAAATAAATTTATTTAGTTACTCCCGAAAATCGTTTTGATTTATTTCGTTTTTCGTTGGGGAATAGCTTTCGTCCGAAAATCCAATAATACTTGGTTTCTGTTGAATGGTCAAAAGAATATTCGACGGAACGTCGAATCTTTTTGGTTTCTTTCGAATGGTCAAAAGAATATTCGACGGAACGTCGAATCTTTACGTTGAATCGTACATTTCCGTTCGAATATTCCGTCTACAAGAATTCTAATGTTGTATGACTAGTAATAATGTCGAATTTATTCTCTGTAATGTCGAATCTATTATTTCTTTAGTGTCAAATCTTTTCTCTATAATGTCGAATATTTTCTCTATGATGTCAAATCTTTTCTCTATAATGTCGAATCTCTCTATATCGAATTTTTACCACAACGAAAATAAAGCATTTTTTATGTTGGATCTTTCGGTTTTCGTTTCTTGCACTTTCGTTATCGTTTGTTAAAACAAATACCCCACTCTGCAGCATACTAGTAGGGGACAGGCTTTTCTAATTTGGCTTTAACTGCTTTAGAAAAAAGTAAATGCAAAGCCTTTTTTTTTTTTTTCTCTTTCTTTTTTTTATTTATTTTTTTTTAAAGTGTATTTTGTGCGTGAACTCGAGAGAGAGGAGCCGGACTGCAGGAGTTGGCAGTAGGCAGACCCTCCCCCCGGAGGCAATCGCCATCCTTCTCCATGCCCCCGGTGGCAATGGCGGGTGTGAGGGGGGGCCTCCCACTCACCCCACCCTACCTGCTCCACTTGGGAGCCCGACTGGGGCTCAATGGGACCCCAACGGGGCAGAGGGACTCCCCCTATGAGGGAGTGAGGGGGTCTAGCCCACCCAGCCAGCCCCGTAGGTCCTTCGCCTCTCATTTTTAGGAGACCGCATGGCCAATGTGCGTGCGTGGTAAACCAATTTCGTGTGCGTGCAAGTGTGGTGGTTTTTTTGTGGGGGGGGGGGGCGTACTAAGCACAGGCGTACCTTGCATAGCACACCCACCGGGAGCCGGGCTGAGACCACCAAACTCAATTCACATGTAGCCGAGACCGGGATCCGAACCCTTGGCTGCAGAGGTGAACGGCTTGTCAGCGCAGTGCCAATCACGTTGAGCCACCACAGCTCCCTTCAAAGCCTTTTTTTTTAATGCACCTGGAATGTATTTAGCTGAGGTAAATAGAGAGATGATTCGGATTTAATGTGTCGCTCTGCATTAGTCACATACATAGAAATATAGGCCCGTATTCACAAAGCACTTACGCCAATGTATCTCCAGATACCCCGACGTAAGTACAAATGTGCGCCGCCGTATCTATGCGCCGTACTCACAAACATCGCCTAAGAACTGACTTCATCCCACCAACGTAACTTGCGTACACCGACGTAGAGTGGGCGCATATTTACGCTGGACGCATGAGGCTTTCCTATTGATTTTCAATTCAAATATGCAAATGAGGGAAATACGGCGATTCACAAACGTACTTGCGCCCGGCGCGTGATTTAAGCGGTTTGCGTAAGTTTTATGTCCGGCGTAAAGTTAATCCCCATAGATGAGGCGCAACCCATGCAAAGGTATGGACCAGGGAACACAAGCCGTCTAATTTTACGTAGTTTACACTGTTTACATTGTACATGAATATGGCTGGGCGTAGGTTACGTTCACACCGTAGGCAATGATTCGACGTATCTTAGGCAGTTGTTTGGACGTGATTGTGAGCATGCGCACTGGGATGTGGCCACGACACGACGCATGCGCAGTTCGTTCTAAGTACTTATCTGGCACTCAACACATCATTTGCATGGGGTCACGCTTCATTAGCATGGCTCACGCCCACTTCCACCTACGCCGGCGTACACCGAGGAAATATACGCCACGCTGGTGCAACGTTGGGAGTATGGTTTTGTGAATTCCATGCTTGCCTCTCTGCGCTCCGCCGGCGTAGCGTAAAAGAGATACGTTACGGCAGCATATATATGTGCCGATGTATGTGAATCCGGGCCATAGTCTTCTTTAATAGAGTAGGGGAAGAGATTTCTGCCGGTGCCCTTGTTGCAGATTTTTCATTACTTCCTATCTGGTGAAAACATCATTAGCAGGAAGTGAGGGGAAATCCCAGACACCATCTGAACATTTTAAATAAGTGTAAAGATCAATCTGACCACTTACCTTTCCGAAACTTCCAGCTCCGAGGAATCGATGGAATCTGAAGTTATCCAATATGGTTGGGACAATCTCCCTAGCGCTGGGGAATGTCTCAATGTCACTTTCTGGTGGAGTCTCAATCTTGATGTCACTTTCTGGTGGAGTCTCAATCTTGATGTCACTTTCTGGTGGAGTCTCAATCTTGATGTCACCTTCTAGTGGAGTCTCAATCTCAAAGTCATATTTTGGTGGTGACTCAATGCGGAGTTCACATTCCGTCTCGCTCACTGGGGCAAGCCTGCCGTAGGAGCTGCATCTACGGTAAATACCATAGACATCTGTAATAACAAAAAGAGAAGAATTAGATTTAGCACCTTTATCTATATTTGAACCATTTTTCTTTATACAAATTATAGAGAGAAAAGCAAAAACTCAGAAATAATCTTGGCATGACAGGGACACGGGGAAGACTATTGCTGGCCTTCACATGAAAATGCTTGTTGCCTGGCACTTATCCTGACCCACTGTCTGTGACAGTTCCTAAAAGTCAGTAAGTTAAGAAGCCGGCAACAAGTATTTTCAGCGGTGTGATGATGACCTTTTATAGTTAAAGTGGGCTGGTCACAAAGGAAGTTGTGAAGTAGTGGTGTCACCTCCCTGGCTATACATTGTAGCAGGGGTTTTGAAACATGTCTTGTTACCATAAACTATGTGATTTACACTTCTTTTTACAATGCCTGTCTATTCAAGACCATGTGTGCCCTTGTGTTCTTGATCCCACCCCTGCCAGTCACTATCCCTTGTACATGGACATATCTATAAATACAGAATGCATATGTGGGAATATGACCCGTCATACAGGGGAACAATGTTTAAAATTAAAGTCTTTCAGCGACCGTGTATCTATCAATTTCATAGTTGCCAACATTACCCCAAAAATTCCAGGGACACCTTTTTTTAGGCTATTTGTACAGGTGAGGAGTATGACTTTGGCTGTTTGTACAGGTGAGGGGTAATACAGTGGGCTGTGTTTACAGATTAGGGGTATGACAGTGGGCAGTATGTACAGATGAGGGGTATGACAGGGGGTTGTATGTACAGGTGAGGTAAGTGGAGGGTATGACAGTGGGTAGAGGGTAAAGAAGAGGATTTGGGGGGGTATGGCAGTGAGCAGCATGTGCAGGAGAATCATGTGAAGGGTATGACAGTGGGCAGTAGTTTAATGAGAAAGCTTAGGGTATGATGCTGAACAGTATGTATAGGAGAAGAGTGAGGAGGGTGTAACAGTGGGCAGTATATGCAGGAGAGGAATGCAGAGTGTATGATGGGAGGGTGGAGGGGTACTGTTGGTAAGAGAGGAGTGTGGAAAATATGACAGCAGACAGTACAATGCAGGAGTTGAAAATGCCACAACTGCTACTGGATTGTTAGTATTTAGGTTAGGGTTGCCACCTGTCCAGGATTCTCTCCTTGGGCACTCAAAGGTGTCCCAGGCCACTTAAGTGTTTGGGTTTTGTTTGAAGAAATGGTGGCAACCCTAATTTAGGTGGGTAGCCAGTGTGTGGTAAAACCACAGCTCAGCCACCCCCCTGGACACAAGTGAAAGAGCCCTAAGAAGTGGAGGATGGAGTATAGAAATGGTTGGGCAGAGATATCTGTCAGCTGGAGGGAGAGGTGTATATACTGGCCCTGGAGCCCCAGCACTGCAGCCGCATACACAGCGGGAGCACCTGAAGCCGCCCTCAGCAGCTGCTGTCATGTGATGTAAATAGAGAGACAGTTGCTAGGCGATCTGCTCTCCTCTCCTGCAGTTGGCCGGTGATCAGTGAGTATGATCAGTTTTTTTGGTCTAAAAATCCCAAGATTATAGCTGCTGCGCCTCTCCAGTACCTTTTCAGTGTGTATTCTGTGTGTGTATATTGTGTGTCTGTGTGTGAATACCGTGTATGTATACTGTCTGTGTGTGTGTATTCTGTGTGGCGCCATAATCTATTGCCTGGGGGACCCATAATCTCCTATTGCCCGGGGGGGGCCACAGTCCCCTATTGCCCGGGGGCACCATAATCTCCTTTTTCCTGGGGGGCCCATAATCTCCTATTGCTCAAGGGCCCCATAATCTCCTATTGCTCGGGGGTACCATAATCTCCTATTGCCCGGGGGGCCCATGGTCTCCTATTGCTCAAGTGCCCCATAATATCCTATTGCTCGAGGGCCCCATAATCTCCTATTGCCTGGGAGACCCATAATCTCCTATTGCCTAGGGGCCCCATAATCTCCTATTGCCCAGGGGCCCCATAATCTCCTATTGCCTGGGGGCACCATAATCTCCTATTGCCCGGGGGGCCCATGGTCTCCTATTGCTCATATTGCTCAAGTGCCCCATAATATCCTATTGCTCGAGGGCCCCATAATCTCCTATTGCTCTGGGGCCCCATAACCTCCTATTGCCCGGGGGCCCCATGAGTTGTCAGTCTGCCCCTGTACATGGGAACAAAGGAGACCATGAAAGTGTTTCATCCACTATATATCTATCAATATCCACACTACTTACCCATTGAGTCTTCTGTCTTCTGGGATGGGCGAATTCCATGGAAACATCCAGCGGCGACATTAATGCAGCCGCGTAGGAAAGCCCCAACCCTCTTTAGTCTTGTGGTCATCTTGGATGGGGAATCTTCCAGCTGGTCAATGATCCCCCCTTCCATAGGTGTCTGTTTATCTTTGGTGTTAAGATGATAAACAGCTCTTTTGCGTTGAAAGAATCTCATTGTGAAGAACACTGAATCACACGTAAAGCGTGTCAGGATAAAATCACAAAGAAATCGGTTTGAATGAAATCGCAAGAATGAAATCGCAATCAAACTATCGCCAGAGAAGAAACAGGTCTGCACTGTACAGTGGTCACTCTGCTTCTGGTCGCTCTGCAGGAGTCTGCTCTGCACCGGGGTTTATATAGGCCCAGCTGATGACATCATCACAGCCGTTTTTTTCTAACTGACGTTTTTTCTTAAAGGGGCCCTGCCCTAATTTGTTAGCTTTGTGAATTTTGCCTGTACACTCAGTATACACATCTAATACACTATCAGGAATTGTTTTTTTTTTATCTTATACTCTGCAAAAAATAACTGATAATAGTTTAAAGTAAAGTTCCGCTCACTTTTTCAATTTTTTCAGCATCCCTCACTAAACTGTGCACTGTAAACAAATTGGACATTTTTTTCTTGTAAACAAAGCTTCTGTTGCCATGGTTACCAAAGCTTCTTATACACAGTGATAGGCGGTGGGGGAGGGGCTGGAGAATCTCACCTCTGATAGAGACTCTACTGATCTATGGAGACTCTGATAGGGACTCTACTGATCTATGGAGACTCTGATAGGACTCTATTCATTTATGGGGACTCTGATAGGGACCCTACTGATCTATGGGGACTCTGATAGAGACTCTACTGATCTTCGGGGACTCTGATAGAGCTTTACTGATCTATGGGGGGACTCTGATAGAGCTCTACTGATCTATGAGGACTCTGATAGAGCTCTACTGATCTATGGGGACTCTGATAGAGCTCTACTGATCTATGGGGACTCTGATAGAGACTCTATTGATCTATGGAGATGCTGATAGGGACTCTACTGATATATGGGATGACTCTGATAGGTAATCTACTGATTTATGGGGACTCTAATAGGACTCTACTGATCTATGGAGACTCTGATAGGACTCTATTAATTTATGGGACTCTGATAGGGACTCTACTGATCTATGGGGACTCTGAGAAAGCTCTACTGATCTATGGGGACTCTGATAGAGACTCTACTGATCTATGGAGACGCTGATAGGGACTCTACTGATCTATGGGACGACTCTGATAGGGAATCTACTGATTTATGGGGACTCTGATAGGGACTCTACTGATCTATTGAGACTCTGATAGGACTCTATTAATTTATGGGGACTCTGATAGGGACTCTACTGATCTATGGGGACTCTAATAAAGCTCTACTGATCTATGGGGACTCTGATAGGGACTCTACTGATCTATGGGGACTCTGATAGAGACTCCACTGATCTATGGGGACTCTGACAGAGCTCTTCTGATCTATGGGGGGAATCTGATAGCACTCTACTGATCTATGGGGACTCTGATAGAGCTCTACTGATCTATGGGGGGACTCTGATAGGACTCTACTGATCTATGGGGACTCTGATAGAGCTCTACTGATCTATGGGGACACTGATAGAGATCTACTGATCTATGGGGGGACTCTGATTGGACTCTACTGATCTATGGGGACTCTGATAGGGACTCTACTGATCTATGGGGGACTATGATAGAGACTCTACTGAATTATGGGGACTCTGATAGGGACTCTATTGATCTATGGGGACTCTGGTAGGGACTCTACTGATCTATGGGGACTCTGATAGAGACTCTATTGATCTATGGGGACTCTGATAGAGCTCTACTGATCTATGGGGGGACTCTGATAGAGCTCTGCTGATCTATGGGGACTCTGATAGAGCTCTACTGATCTATGGGGGGACTCAGATAGGACTCTACTGATCTATGGGGACTCTGATAGAGCTCTACTGATCTATGGGGGGACTCTGATTGGACTCTACTGATCTATGGGGACTCTGATAGGGACTCTACTGATCTATAGGGGACTCTGATAGAGACTCTACTGAATTATGGGGACTCTGATAGGGACTCTATTGATCTATGGGGACTATGGTAGGGACTCTACTGATCTATGGGGACTCTGATAGAGACTCTACTGATCTATGGGGACTCTGATAGAGCTTGTCTGATCTATGGGGGGACTCTTATAGAGCTCTGCTGATCTATGGGGACTCTGATAGAGACTCTACTGATCTATGGAGATGCTGATAGGGACTCTACTGATCTATGGGACGACTCTGATAGGGAATCTACTGATTTATGGGGACTCTGATAGGGACTCTACTGATCTATGGAGACTCTGATAGGACTCTATTAATTTATGGGGACTCTGATAGAGCTTTACTGATCTATGGGGGGACTCTGATAGAGCTCTACTGATCTATGAGGACTCTGATAGAGCTCTACTGATCTATGGGGACTCTGATAGAGCTCTACTGATCTATGGGGACTCTGATAGAGACTCTATTGATCTATGGAGATGCTGATAGGGACTCTACTGATATATGGGATGACTCTGATAGGTAATCTACTGATTTATGGGGACTCTAATAGGACTCTACTGATCTATGGAGACTCTGATAGGACTCTATTAATTTATGGGACTCTGATAGGGACTCTACTGATCTATGGGGACTCTGAGAAAGCTCTACTGATCTATGGGGACTCTGATAGAGACTCTACTGATCTATGGAGACGCTGATAGGGACTCTACTGATCTATGGGACGACTCTGATAGGGAATCTACTGATTTATGGGGACTCTGATAGGGACTCTACTGATCTATTGAGACTCTGATAGGACTCTATTAATTTATGGGGACTCTGATAGGGACTCTACTGATCTATGGGGACTCTAATAAAGCTCTACTGATCTATGGGGACTCTGATAGGGACTCTACTGATCTATGGGGACTCTGATAGAGACTCCACTGATCTATGGGGACTCTGACAGAGCTCTTCTGATCTATGGGGGGAATCTGATAGCACTCTACTGATCTATGGGGACTCTGATAGAGCTCTACTGATCTATGGGGGGACTCTGATAGGACTCTACTGATCTATGGGGACTCTGATAGAGCTCTACTGATCTATGGGGACACTGATAGAGATCTACTGATCTATGGGGGGACTCTGATTGGACTCTACTGATCTATGGGGACTCTGATAGGGACTCTACTGATCTATGGGGGACTATGATAGAGACTCTACTGAATTATGGGGACTCTGATAGGGACTCTATTGATCTATGGGGACTCTGGTAGGGACTCTACTGATCTATGGGGACTCTGATAGAGACTCTATTGATCTATGGGGACTCTGATAGAGCTCTACTGATCTATGGGGGGACTCTGATAGAGCTCTGCTGATCTATGGGGACTCTGATAGAGCTCTACTGATCTATGGGGGGACTCAGATAGGACTCTACTGATCTATGGGGACTCTGATAGAGCTCTACTGATCTATGGGGGGACTCTGATTGGACTCTACTGATCTATGGGGACTCTGATAGGGACTCTACTGATCTATGGGGGACTCTGATAGAGACTCTACTGAATTATGGGGACTCTGATAGGGACTCTATTGATCTATGGGGACTCTGGTAGGGACTCTACTGATCTATGGGGACTCTGATAGAGACTCTACTGATCTATGGGGACTCTGATAGAGCTTGTCTGATCTATGGGGGGACTCTTATAGAGCTCTGCTGATCTATGGGGACTCTGATAGAGACTCTACTGATCTATGGAGATGCTGATAGGGACTCTACTGATCTATGGGACGACTCTGATAGGGAATCTACTGATTTATGGGGACTCTGATAGGGACTCTACTGATCTATGGAGACTCTGATAGGACTCTATTAATTTATGGGGACTCTGATAGGGACTCTACTGATCTATGGGGACTCTGATAAAGCTCTACTGATCTATGGGGACTCTGATAGAGCTCTACTGATCTATGGGGACTCTGATAGGGACTCTACTGATCTATGGGGACTCTGATAGAGACTCCACTGATCTATGGGGACTCTGACAGAGCTCTACTAATCTTTGGGGGGACTCTGATAGCACTCTACTGATTTATGGGGACTCTGATAGAGCTCTACTGATCTATGGGGGGACTCTGATAGGACTCTACTGATCTATGGGGACTCTGATAGAGCTCTACTGATCTATGGGGACACTGATAGAGATCTACTGATCTATGGGGGGACTCTGATTGGACTCTGCTGATCTATGGGGACTCTGATAGGGACTCTACTGATCTATGGGGGACTCTGATAGAGACTCTACTGAATTATGGGGACTCTGATAGGGACTCTATTGATTTATGGGGACTCTGGTAGGGACTCTACTGATCTATGGGGACTCTGATAGAGACTCTACTGATCTATGGGGACTCTGATAGAGCTCTACTGATCTAATGGGGGACTCTGATAGAGCTCTGCTGATCTATGGGGACTCTGATAGAGCTCTACTGATCTATGGGGGGACTCTGATAGGACTCTACTGATCTATGGGGACTCTGATAGAGCTCTACTAGTCTATGGGGACTCTGATAGGACTCTACTGATCTATGGGGACTCTGATAAAGCTCTACTGATCTATGGGGACTCTGATAGAGCTCTACTGATCTATGGGGACTCTGATAAAGCTCTACTGATCTATGGGGACTCTGATAGAGCTCTTCTGATCTATGGGGACTCTGATAGGGACTCTACTGATCTATGGGGACTCTGATAGAGACTCCACTGATCTATGGGGAATCTGACAGAGCTCTACTGATCTATGGGGGGACTCTGATAGCACTCTACTGATCTATGGGGACTCTGATAGAGCTCTACTGATCTATGGGGGGACTCTGATAGGACTCTACTGATCTATGGGGACTCTGATAGAGCTCTACTGATCTATGGGGACACTGATAGAGATCTACTGATCTATGGGGGGACTCTGATTGGACTCTACTGATCTATAGGGACTCTGATAGGGACTCTACTGATCTATGGGGGACTCTGAAAGAGACTCTACTGAATTATGGGGACTCTGATAGGGACTCTATTGATCTATGGGGACTCTGGTAGGGACTCTACTGATCTATGGGGACTCTGATAGAGACTCTACTGATCTATGGGGACTCTGATAGAGCTCTACTGATCTATGGGGGGACTCTGATAGAGCTCTGCTGATCTATGGGGACTCTGATAGAGCTCTACAGATCTATGGGGGGACTCTGATAGGACTCTACTGATCTATGGGGACTCTGATAGGGACTCTACTGATCTATGGGGGACTCTGATAGAGACTCTACTAAATTATGGGGACTCTGATAGGGACTCTATTGATCTATGGGGACTCTGGTAGGGACTCTACTGATCTATGGGGACTCTGATAGAGACTCTACTGATTTATGGGGACTCTGATAGAGCTCTAATGATCTATGGGGACTCTGATAGAGACTCTATTGATCTATGGAGATGCTGATAGGGACTCTACTGATCTATGGGACGACTCTGATAGGTAATCTACTGATCTATGGGGACTCTGATAGAGCTCTACTGATCTATGGGGTACTCTGATAGGACTCTACTGATCTATGGGGACTCTGATAGAGCTCTACTGATCTATGGGGACACTGATAGAGATCTACTGATCTATGGGGGGACTCTGATTGGACTCTACTGATCTATGGGGACTCTGATAGGGACTCTACTGATCTATGGGGGACTCTGATATAGACTCTACTGAATTATGGGGACTCTGATAGGGACTCTATTGATCTATGGGGACTCTGGTAGGGACTCTACTGATCTATGGGGACTCTAATAGATACTCTACTGATCTATGGGGACTCTGATAGAGCTCTACTGATCTATGGGGGGACTCTGATAGAGCTCTGCTGATCTATGGGGACTCTGATAGAGCTCTACTGATCTATGGGGGGACTCTGATAGGACTCTACTGATCTATGGGGACTCTGATAGAGCTCTACTGATCTATGGGGGGACTCTGATTGGACTCTACTGATCTATGGGGACTCTGATAGGGACTCTACTGATCTATGGGGGACTCTGATAGAGACTCTACTGAATCATGGGGACTCTGATAGGGACTCTATTGATCTATGGGGACTCTGGTAGGGACTCTACTGATCTATGGGGACTCTGATAGAGCTCTACTGATCTATGGGGGGACTCTGATAGAGCTCGTCTGATCTATGGGGACTCTGATAGAGACTCTACTTATCTATGGAGACGCTGATAGGGACTTTACTGATCTATGGGAAGACTCTAATAGGGAATCTTCTGATTTATGGGGACTCTGATAGGGACTCTACTGATCTATGGAGACTCTGATAGGACTCTATTAATTTATGGGGACTCTGATAGGGACTCTACTGATCTATGGGGACTCTGATAAAGCTCTACTGATCTATGGGGACTCTGATAGAGCTCTACTAATCTATGGGGACTCTAATAGAGCTCTACTGATCTATGGGGGGACTCTGATAGAGCTCTTCTGATCTATGGGCACTCTGATAGAGACTCTACTGATCTATGGAGACGCTGATAGGGACTCTACTGATCTATGGGACGACTCTGATAGGGAATCTTCTGATTTATGGGGACTCTGATAGGGACTCTACTGATCTATGGAGACTCTGATAGGACTCTATTAATTTATGGGGACTCTGATAGGGACTCTACTGATCTATGGGGACTCTGATAAAGCTCTACTGATCTATGGGGACTCTGATAGAGCTCTACTGATCTATGGGGACTCTGATAGGGACTCTACTGATCTATGGGGACTCTGATAGAGACTCCACTGATCTATGGGGACTCTGACAGAGCTCTACTAATCTTTGGGGGGACTCTGATAGCACTCTACTGATCTATGGGGACTCTGATAGAGCTCTACTGATCTATGGGGGGACTCTGATAGGACTCTACTGATCTATGGGGACTCTGATAGAGCTCTACTGATCTATGGGGGGACTCTGATTGGACTCTACTGATCTATGGGGACTCTGATAGGGACTCTACTGATCTATGGGGGACTCTGATAGAGACTCTACTGAATTATGGGGACTCTGATAGGGACTCTATTGATTTATGGGGACTCTGGTAGGGACTCTTCTGATCTATGGGGACTCTGATAGAGACTCTACTGATCTATGGGGACTCTGATAGAGCTTTACTGATCTATGGGGGGACTCTGATAGAGCTCTGCTGATCTATGGGGACTCTGATAGAGCTCTACTGATCTATGGGGGGACTCTGATAGGACTCTACTGATCTATGGGGACTCTGATAGAGCTCTACTAGTCTATGGGAACTCTGATAGGACTCTACTGATCTATGGGGACTCTGATAAAGCTCTACTGATCTATGGGGACTCTGATAGAGCTCTACTGATCTATGGGGACTCTGATAGAGACTCCACTGATCTATGGGGACTCTGATAGAGACTCCACTGATCTATGGGGACTCTGATAGAGCTCTACTGATCTATGGGGGGACTCTGATTGGACTCTACTGATCTATAGGGACTCTGATAGAGCTCTACTGATCTATGGGGAGACTCTGATAGGACTCTACTGATCTATGGGGACTCTGATAGAGCTCTACTGATCTATGGGGACACTGATAGAGATCTACTGATCTATAAGGGGGACTCTGATTGGACTCTACTGATCTATGGGGACTCTGATAGGGACTGTACTGATCTATGGGGGACTCTGATAGAGACTCTACTGAATTATGGGGACTCTGATAGGGACTCTATTGATCTATGGGGACTCTGATAGAGACTCTACTGATCTATGGGGACTCTGATAGAGCTCTACTGATCTATGGGGGGACTCTGATAGAGCTCTGCTGATCTATGGGGACTCTGATAGAGCTCTACTAGTCTATGGGGACTCTGATAGGACTCTACTGATTTATGGGGACTCTGATAAAGCTCTACTGATCTATGGGGACTCTGATAGAGCTCTTCTGATCTATGGGGACTCTGATAGAGACTCCACTGATCTATGGGGACTCTGATAGAGCTCTACTGATCTATAGGGGGACTCTGATTGGACTCTACTGATCTATAGGGACTCTAATAGGGACTATATTGATCTATGGGGACTCTAATAGGGACGGAAGCAATACTCACCAAACACAAGATTAGCAGAAGGTGCCCAAAGGGTGGCACTAAAGAGCTGAAAAACCACAGAGTACCTAACTATATTTGTGTTTGTTGGGTGACAATTGTGTGCCATTTGTATGCATTGTGGGCATTGTATTCTTCCTCATGTGTTTATAAATCTCCTTCCTCATCCTTTCCTGTGGTTCCTCCAAGGATTAGATAGTCTTCCTTCCACAGGCTATGACCACTCACAGGCTGGCCATACACTATACAATTTTCCTTTAGATTTACCAAAATCTTATATGAGGTCACACCTAAACACTTCCAATCTGTTTGCAATCAGACAGGTCTTTGCACTATATAGTTGAAGGTAAATCTAAAGGAAATTGAACAAGAAAATTGTATAATGTATGGTCAGCTTTAGTGATATAAGACAGCCAATGACACCAATCAGTACACTGCCAGTGCTTACCTCTGTCCCTTCTTAAAAAGTCCTCCAGGAAAGTGCGCATGTGCGGGATCTCGGAGGAAGACACACTCTGACCGAGCTCCCGGCACCCCAGCCTAAACGAGCGAACGACGGAGCACAGATAGCCGAGACCACGAGCCAGAACACGGTCAGCTGATGCTCTCGATCGGTGATGAACCGGAGGGCACGGGGCAGCTGAAACGGGGACAACACAGGCACTTTAAGGCCCAGGGAGGATCGGGGCCTTCCCCAGGTCAATCCAATATGGTGTCCGGACGTCCCGACACACGCGGCAGCATGGCGACCAGGTCAGAAAGCAGCGCTCTACAAGGGGGTAAGTTGCCTCAAACAGACCCCAATAGAGACCTGTTCTCCTCCCAATCCTCTGGGAAGGGTGAATCCATACAACGGGATGAGTCAGCATCGCCATCACATCCCCAGTCCCCTGCCCTCAATGCTGATGTGCACTCCCTAGCTTCCTCAATGGACGGGAATATGGCTGACATTGCAGGGGTCTTATTCAGTCAGCCTAGCCAGGAGATGCAGGGCCCCCCATCCCGCTCAGCTTCCACACTATTCTCCTGATACGGTGCTGCTGGCCAGATTCTCACCATGTTGCAGCAAGAACTTTCTAAGGCCTGCACTGTAATAACAACTGACTTGAAAAAAGATATTCAAGGCCTGGGGGAGCGGTTTGAGATGATAGAGACTAAGGTTGACTGCACCATTAAAAAGGTTAATCAGAATGCCAACATGATCACTCATCTACAAGACAGGTTGGAGGAAGCATACACAAAAATTGAAGATTTGGAGAACAGTTCACAAAGGTATAATATACGCATTTGTGGTCTGCCCGAAACGCATACTGACTTAGAGGGAGCTATGAAGGAAATAATGCGGGAACTGTTACCAGATATAGCAGCTCATCAAATGGAGATTGACCGTATTCATCGAGCACTGGCGGCTCCGAGTTCTGATGGACTCCCGCGTGATGTGATCGTCAAGCCACATTATTACCGCATAAAAGAAAGGCTGATGTTTGCTGCCCGTAACAGACAAGACCTGTCACTTGACGGGTCGTCTATCCAGCTATTTACTGATTTAGCGCCCTCAACGGTGCAAAAGCACAGAAATCTACGCCCACTGCTGCAATGCCTTATGGACAAGCAGATAAATTACCGTTGGGCCTTCCCATTCAGGCTCTCGTTCACTTATAAAGGGAAATCACACTCGTTCTCTTCATTTCAAACAGGAGAAGATCTTTTACTTAACCTGGGCGTCATTGCGTGGGACTCTCCAGCTCTGTCTCCTCCACATCATACCGATCGTCACCGACCTCTTTCCCCGCTATGGCAGGACAGCAAACGATCCCGGGCTAGGGGTCCTCCTTGGAATGCCTGACCTGACCTGGTGGACTATCCAGCAACCATCCTGGGGGTCCCTCCCCCTTTCTGGGGCCCAACAGCCGGCCGCTTCCCTGGTCTCATATTGCTTGATCTGCTTCTAGAAGCAGCACAAACAGTTTTTACCTTCATGGGTTTTATTTAGCTCCCCCCTGTATAGAGGTTGGGGTCCCTGGGATTAGGAGCTGCTGTGGCTTCCCATTGGTGGGTGGACCCCCGGGGGGGAGTAACCGAGGGGGGACCTTCCCGCCCCGGGTGCCAGCCTGGTGACATGAGCTCTTGTTAGAAGTGGTGCTTATTGTTATGTATCCCTGTGTACGCAATGTGCCCAGATATTCTCGGGAAACTCCCTGTAGTCCCAATGGCCAGTCCATCCCTGATTGCATGTCCCCCACTTAGTCGCTGTGTCTCCATATTGGAGCCTGCTGCAGTACAAGGTGACCTAGGGATTAAGCAGCCTGGGGTCACGGAATGCAAGGCCTTGCTGAGTGGAGTACATAGGCTTGCCTGTGTGCCCTATGGGAAGAACATGTTAAAAGCTAATAGTGAAGATGTGAGATAAGCTGGTAGTATTAAGTACATACTTAGTATTACTTTCTCCAAATGCTACAGTCATAATTTGAGACAGGTAGGAACAGATGATGTCACTGGCTGAAGGAATGAGAAAGCAGACAAGGTCCTTCTGCAAGGGTGTGATGCTCTAAGTCAGGGGTGCCCAACCAGTGGCCCGGGGAGCCCTCTGATGTGGCCGGCGACCTCCTGCTCTGGGATGGAATAGAATACTGTTTTATTACTAAAATCACAATGTATATACAGTATGGGCAAATCTGTTCTGCAGTGGTTTCTGGGCTGCTTTCAAACTGATCCGCAAATGCAGAGCAGTTTACCTGCGGGTTACCTGTACTGGGCCATAGACTTCTATTACCTGCGGGTTACCTGCACTGAGCCACAGACTTCCATTACCTGCGGGTTTCGTGAGCTTTCTGAAAGTACACCAAACCTGCAGAATATATTAGAAGTCTATTGCAAAGTGCAGGAAAGCCGAAGGTACACTGCGTTGCACAAGTGGTGCAGGTGAAATGCAGCACATCTATGTCAAAGCAGCCATGGGCCCCTTTCACACGGTCAGTCCGACCCAATTGGACCCTACATTCACCTCTAAGGAGTGGCAGATGTAAACCAACTTGTGTCCTACCTCCAATCCAATCAGCAACCAAAAAAAGTATAGTGGGGTGTGTCCGTGTCTGCTCTGCATATACAGAGCAGACACAGTGCTGCCATCCGCCCGCTCTGCTCATTGTGGTCCACGACCGGTTGCCAAGTCGCTTAAGTGGCCCTCGCTCTTCAAAAGGTTGGGCACCCCTGACATAAGTGCATTGTGGCCTATGGCCTGAAAATCTGGTGTCACCCAAATTAGCTGTTGACTGTCGAATAAGATAAGTTGAACTGCTCCCAAAGTGCCCTAGGGTGCGTGTTCTTGGTGCTTTCCCTTGCCCCCCTTACAAATAGACATTCCCCTGTATTTGGTCTAACAAGTTCTTTACTTTGTTTTTAAGATGAGAAACAAGTTCCCTCTTATGAAAAAGGGGCCAGCAGTAATACATTAATTCTCTACATCAGCGGTCCCCAACCTTTTTGACACTGGGGACCGGCTGCATGAAAGAAAATGATGCCAAGGCCCGCGGGGGTAAGCGATATTTTGCGGGCGATTTGTTGAGGCAATGGCTGGTATTTGCGCTTCGATCATCCCGGAACCATGGTTGATATGGTTGAAGCGCATGATTTCCATTATTACAATGTAATAAAAAAAAAAAATAGTTCAACTCACCATAATGCAGAATCAGTGAGAGCCCCGAGTGTGCCACTTGCCACCGTCGCCTACCACCAGATGCAGCGTGTCTTTTGCCACCATCGCCTGCTACCAAATTCAACTTGTCACCGTCGCCTGCCAACAGATGCGGCTTGTCACTTGCCAACAGATGCGGCTTGTTATTTGCTAGGTGCAGTTTGCCACATGCCAGGTGCAGTTTGCCACTTGCCAGGTGCAGTTTTCCACATGCCAGGTGCAGTTTGCCACTTGCCAGGTGCAGTTTGCCACATGCCAGGTGCAGTTTGCCACATGCCAGGTGCCGCTTGTCACTTGCCAGTGAGGATGGAACTGCCGAAACTTAGTGTAGTGTCCGCGGCTGGCTGTAAGCACTGAATGTCATCTCTTTGCTCGCTGGCTGTGAGGGAAGAACAGCTGTGATGTGCGGCGGGCGGCCAGAGATGATGTCAGGGCAAAATCGTGGGTGCGTGATATACGCCGATACTCGATACTCGCTTCCCGCGCTGAGTTTGAATTTTGCCGCCGACATATACCGAGCGCAGTACACTCGGGTACTACCACCGGAGGAGCTGCTGGATTGTTTTGGGTGGCATGTTACCTCTATTTCCTCACTGTCTAGGTTATCAGATGAGAGTTAAAGGGGTGTTCCAGCCTTTTTTTATGTTTATTAATAGTCAGCAGCTACAAAAAGTGTAGCTGCTGGCTTTTAATAAACATACACTTACCTGCTCCACGGTTCCAGCGACGCACCGGCCAGGGCTCCGCTCCTCTCTACCCCTCCCTGGCCGTCGTCTTCATGCCAAGTGTGGGCACCCGGCCATGACACGGTTCATGGCCGGGCACCCACTGCGCATGCGCGAGCGGCACCGCACATGATTGAGCGCCGCTGCGCCGTCCCATTGGACAGGCGATCGCCTGGGACCTGTGACACGTCCCAGGCGATCGCCTACAGGAAGGGGCTGCAGTAAGGTGGTTAAGCTAATCGCCTTACCAGCCCCTCGGTGGAAGGAGGAAGTGGGACAGGAAGTCCCACTCCTCCTGAAGCCCCCACTCCCCCCCAAAAAAAATACATGCCAAATGTGGCATGTAAGGGGGCGAGGTGTCGGTTAAGCAGAAGTTAAATTTTTTGGTGGAACTCCGCTTTAAGAAAAAGTTTAATATCCACACTTAGGCGGCGTACACACGGCAGAGAACCTCGACGGGCAGAACACATCGTTCCGCCCGTCGAGGTTCTCTGCCGGCCGTCAGATTCGGCGACCCGCCCGTCGGTAAAAGAATAAAATAAGTAGTTGAAGATGTGTACGGGTAATAGGTAGTAGGTTCAGGTGCACAACTTCTGTCCGAAAACACTCCTGCTCCCAGCAACACAGCTTTCGTCACCACTCTAGCCAGAGTGGGAATTGCGCACACGGATAGGCCTCTCTCACTAGCCTTGCAGCCGGGATGGCGCACGGAATATGGTACAGTCTCAGGTGGAGGTATATTCAGTCCAAAATCCTCTCAACATAGGATTCAGCACCCGGATCCCTCCAGATTAACTTCTTGTGAACTTAGACCTGACAGGGGACCATCATTCAGCCTTTCAGTAATGGTGCGTCCTTCGATGAAGTTCAGGGCCTCTTCTGAGATACCAGCCTCGTGCTCGGTCCTCTCCAAGACAGGTTCTTCATCAATTGGCTTCCTCCCTCAGAACAAACAGCACAGGACCACTCTGCAAACGTAGGCCCATTCTGGCTACCGGGCCTACTTTAGTAGATCACAACCCTGGATCAACGTGGTCCTGGAGCCAAGAACACTTGAACACGCACCCCCGGCCAGGAGAGCCACTCAGGGGGGTGGTGGGACGACAGACCCAGGATTGACGACCCCAGTCCAATGGCATCTGTCCCTTAAGTACTCCTCCCCAGCATGCACAGCGGGGAGAATCAACTCCCACTGATTGGCATAGCGGGGAGAATCAACTACCACTGATTGGCTGCCGAAGGGGAACACCCAAAACACCTTGACCTGACTGCTGCCACCCTTGGCCTGGGGTGGTAACGGCACCCCAGACAACAATAGTGGTCACTCACAGTACAGCCATGGCTGGAACAGAGGCCCAAATTTTGAAAAAATCATACAACTAACTCTCAGACTACCCACTAAATTTAAAGCAGCGCAAAAAAGTAGCAGGCTGCTACACATACTGTATATATATATATATATATATATATATATATATATATATATATATATATATATGCACAGTGCCTTGCGAAAGTATTCTGCCCCCTTGAACTTTGCGACCTTTTGCCACATTTTAGGCTTCAAACATAAAGATATAAAACTGTAATTTTTTGTGAAGAATCAACAACAAGTGGGACACAATCATGAAGTGGAACGAAATTTATTGGATATTTCAAACTTTTTTAACAAATAAAAAACTGAAAATTGGGCGTGCAAAATTATTCAGCCCCTTTACTTTCAGTGAAGCAAACTCTCTCCAGAAGTTCAGTGAGGATCTCTGAATGATCCAATGTTGACCTAAATAACTAATGATGATAAATAGAATCCACCTGTGTGTAATCAAGTCTCCGTATAAATGCACCTGCACTGTGATAGTCTCAGAGGTCCGTTTAAAGCGCAGAGAACATCATGAAGAACAAGGAACACACCAGGCAGGTCTGAGATACTGTTGTGGAGAAGTTTAAAGCCGTATATGGATACAAAAAGATTTCCCAAGCTTTAAACATCCCAAGGAGCACTGTGCAAGCGATAATATTGAAATAGAAGGAGTATCAGACCACTGCAAATCTACAATGACCTGGCCGTCCCTCTAAACTTTCAGCTCATACAAGGAGAAGACTGATCAGAGATGCAGCCAAGAGGCCCATGATCACTCTGGATTAACTGCAGAGATCTACAGCTGAGGTGGGAGACTCTGTCCATAGGACAACAATCAGTCGTATACTGCACAAATCTGGCCTTTATGGAAGAGTGGCAAGAAGAAAGCCATTTCTTAAAGATATCCATAAAAAGTGTCATTTAAAGTTTGCCACAAGCCACCTGGGAGACACACCAAACATGTGGAAGAAGGTGCTCTGGTCAGATGAAACCAAAATCGAACTTTTTGGCAACAATGCAAAACGTTATGTTTGCCGTAAAAGCAACACAGCTCATCACCCTGAGCACACCATCCCCACTGTGAAACATGGTGGTGGCAGCATCATGGTTTGGGCCTGCTTTTCTTCTGCAGGGACAGGGAAGATGGTTAAAATTGATAGGAAGATGGATGGAGCCAAATAGAGGACCACTCTGGAAGAAAACCTGATGGAGTCTGCAAAAGACCTGAGACTGGGATGGAGATTTGTCTTCCAACAAGACAATGATCAAAACATAAAGCAAAATCTACAATGGAATGGTTCACAAATAAACATATCCAGGTGTTAGAATGGCCAAGTCAAAGTCCAGACCTGAATCCAATCGAGAAAAGAACTGAAAACTGCTGTTCACAAACGCTCCAACCTCACTGAGCTCGAGCTGTTTTGCAAGGAGGAATGGGCAAACATTTCAGTCTCTCGATGTGCAAAACTGATAGAGACTAGTGTTGCTCACGAATATTCGTATTGCGAATATTCGGCTCGAATATGGCATATTCGAGTATTCGCGATATATTCCGAATTTCGCGGTGAATATTCGCTATTTCGAATATTCGTATTTTTTCAATTTTTTTTTAGAACAGATCACATCCTAGAGATCCCTATCGACGTCTAAAAGCATTGCTGGTATGATTAGAGACCTTGGGCCGAGTAGCTGCAGCGATCATTTTATATTGCCGAAAAATCGCAATGCGATTATTCGGCAATAGCGATATCGCGCGATTATTTTCGAGAAATTCGCAATATTGTTTTTAGCTAAAATAACACATATATTCGATTTCAGAGTGTTACTGTCGAAATTCCGCAATCAATTTCTCATTCGCATTTTTGCGAAATTACGATAAAATATCAAGAATATTCTGAGCCAATCAGAGTGCTCCTTCCGCATTTGCCGAATATTCGCAATTATTTTGTATTGTAATATATCAAGAATATTCGGAGCCAATCAGAGTGCTCCATTCCGCATTTCTCGAAATTTCGCAATTATTTTGTATTATAAAATATCACGAATATTCTGAGCCAATCAGAGTGCTCCATTGCGCATTTCTCGAAATTTCGCAATTATTTTGTATTGTAATATATCACGAATATTCTGAGCCAATCAGAGTGCTCCTTCCGCATTTGCCGAATATTCGCAATTATTTTGTATTGTAATATATCACGAATATTCTGAGCCAATCAGAGTGCTCCATTCCGCATTTCTCGAAATTTCGCAATTATTTTGTATTATAAAATATCACGAATATTCTGAGCCAATCAGAGTGCTCCTTCCGCATTTCTCGAAATTTCATTCGCATTCGCAATTCGCATTCGCAATAGCGAAATTTCGCAATCATTTCATTTCCAAAAAATATCGCGAATATTCGCATTTAACGAATATATCTCGAATATTCGACAATATATTCAAGATATATTGCGAAATCGAATATGGCATATTCTGCTCAACACTAATAGAGACACCCCATGCGACTTACAGCTGTAATCGCAGCAAAAGGTGACGCTACAAAGTATTAACTTAATGGGGCTGAATAATTTTGCACGCTCAATTTTTCAGTTTTTTATTTGCTAAAAAAGTTTGAAATATCCAATAAATTTCGTTCCACTTCATGATTGTGTCCCACTTGTTGTTCATTCTTCACAAAAAATTACAGTTTTATATCTTTAAGTTTTGAAGCCTGAAATGTGGCAAAAGGTCGCAAAGTTCAAGGGGCCGAATACTTTCACAAGGCACTGTGTATATATATATAAATAATAGATAGATAGATTTATATATATATATATATATATATATATATATATATATATATATATATATATATATAAACCCGAAGATTCCATTCAAACAAAATCTGTAGGAGTGCGATCTGTCAGATTCCTTCCAAACCCATTTTCTCGCTAAAAATGAACAGCTCTGTATGTGAATTATAGATCTTATTCCTTTAATGTCAGCCCGCGGCGTTCCAGCGAAGGTATCCTTGGCCCAGCCTAGATTAAAAAAAAAGATATCATCGGAAATAAAAACAGAAATTTAAGATACTGAGTAAAATATATTACTTGCCAATTTTCCACAGTAACTTTTCATCATTACTCTAAAATTACTTTTTAATGCAAAAAGTAGTTTCAATCACATTGAGGCCCACATGATTCAGATACGATCATAATCACAATTAGATTACATTACTGCAATCAGGAATGGAGATCATTAAGGGAAAGAATATAAATTGCTTTAGTTTTACAAGTACTGAGCTAGCAAAATTATAATTAATCTCCATTTATAATCTTTTCTTTCATAGAACTGCAAAGCATGCGACTTTAAGGCCATCAATACAAATTAGAAATAAGTCATAAAGCTCGGAGTGCCGACACCGCACTGCAAATTGTACGAGCGTTTCTCTATTTCCGGAGATAACGTCTTATTCCGGCAGGAACCTGCGGCAGCTTCATGCATTCATATGGGCTTGTTTCTGGGAGTTTATAAACAGAGAGAAGCTCGTGTGCGGAGAGGAAATTACACTTAACGAGGTTGTTTTGTGCGCATTGTCAGAAAGGAGAATATATATCTGTGTCTAGTGCCGCTGCACAGAATTAAACCGCAACCCCAGGCAGCAAGGAGAGTCGGTATAAGAAATGTCCAAATGCCGGATGTGGAAGATGCAACAGGGTTTTGCTAATAATGTGGTCAATCCAGCAAATGTAGCCAATGCCAAGAAATGAGCACTAATCTCCAGCACCTACGTAGTCCACACTTTGGTGAACCAGCCAGCAGATCGGGAATTGGAATACATAGGTTGCCAGCACACTGCTTAAAATCAATCAGCTTTTATCCACATGCAAAAATATAACATTTTGAGGCCTTCTGCAGCTTCTTTATCAAAGCACTTGTGTACAAAATATATACTGATACAGTGCCTTAAAAAAGTATTCATACCCCTTGAAATCTTCCACATTTTGTCATGTTACAACCAAAAACTTTACTGTATTTTATTGGGATTTTATGTGATAAACCAAAACAAAGTGGCACATAATTGTGAAGTAGAAGGAAAATGATAAATGGTTTTCAATTTTTTTTACAAATAAATATGTGAAAAGTGTGGGGTACATTTGTATTCAGCCCCCCTTAGTCAATACTTTGTAGAACCACCTTTCGATGTGATTACAGCTGGAAGTCTTTTTGGGATGTGTCTACCAGCTTTACATATCTAGAGAGTGACATTGTTGCCCATTCTTCTTGGATGGAGAGCAACTTTGAACAGCATTTTTTAAGTCTTGCCACAGATTTTCATTTGAATTTAGGTCTGGACTTTGACTGGACCATTCTAACACATAATTATGCTTTGATCTAAACAATTCCATTGTAGCTCTGGCTGTATGTTTAGGGTCGTTGTCCTGCTGGAATGTAAACTCCGCCCCAGTCTCAAGTCTTTTGCTGACTTTAATGCCACGTACACATGATCGCTTGGATTTTTTCATCAGATATCCGATGAAGCTGATTTTCACCAGTCTTGCCTAAACACCGATCGTGTCCAACGTGCTGAGAAAAATTAAGTTCAATGCTTCCGAGCATGGGTCGACTCGATTCTAAGCATGCGTTGATCTTTAACCGATGGATTTCCCCACAGACGATCGTTTTTTCCATCTGTTTTTTAACCATCAGAAAATTTTAAAACAGGTTCTATTTTTTTTCACCAATGGGAGAAAAAACAACGGGGCCCACACACGATCGGTTCGTCTGATGAAACGGTCCATCGGATGAACTGATCGTGTGTACAGGGCATAACAGGTTTTCTTCTAAGATTGCCCTGTGTTTGGTTCCACCCATCTTCCCATCAACTATGACCAGGTTCCCTGTTCCTGCATAAGAAAAGCATCCCCACAACATGATGCTTCCACCACCACGATTCACAGTGGGGATGGTGTGTTGAGGGTGATGCTTTTAGGCCAAAAAGAAAAATTTTGGTCTCATCTGATCAGAGCACCTTCTTCCACCACATGTTTGCTTTGTTCCCCCCGTGGCTTCTCGCAAACGGCACTTCTTAAGGCTTTCTTTCAACAATGGCTTTCGTCTTGCCACTCTTCCATAAAGGCCAGAATTGTGGAGTTTTTCCTCAGATTTGTGGAGTGCCCGACTCAGGCCTCGTACACACGATCGGAATTTCAGATGGAAAAAGTCAGACAGACTTTTTCCATCAGAATTTCTGACCATGTGTATGCCCCATCTGAGAAATTCCATCGAAAATTCCCATAATTTTCATCGAAGATTGCATAGAGAACATGTTCTCTTTTCCTCTGATGGAATTCCGTCTCGGAATTCCGATGTGAATTTGGTCGGAAAAAGGTCCGATCGTGTGTACAGGGCATAATAGTTGTCCTGTGGACAGATTCTCCCACCTGAGATGTGGATCTCTGCAGCTCTTCCAGAGTTACCCTGAGCCACTTGGATGCTTCTCTGATTAATGCTCTCCTTGCCAAGCCTGTCAGTTTAGGCGGACAGGCTAGTTTTGCAGTTGTGCCATACTTTTTCCATTTTCAGGTGATGGATTGAACAGTGCTCCGTGAGATGTTCAAAGCTTGGAAAAAATCTAGCAAATAGCAAAAGATATATTTTTATAACCTAACTCTAAAGCTATTTGATCACTATGGTTCTTTAAAAAAAACTCTGCGGGCTTCACAGAACAGCTGTATTTATACAGAGATTAAATTACACACAGGTAGACTCTATTTACTATTTAGGTGACTTATAAAGGCAATTGGTTCTACTAGATTTTAGTTAGGGGTATCAGAGTAAAGGGGGCTAAATACAAATGCATGCCACACTTTTCAGATATTAATTTGTAAATAATTTGGAAAACAATTTATCATTTTCCTTTTACTTCACAATTATGTGCCACTTTTTGTTGATCTATCACATTAAAATCCCAATAAAATACATTTACAATTTTCGTTGTAACATGACAAAAGATGGGCACTGATAAGGTGGCACCAATGAGGTAGCACTGATGAGGTGGCACTCATATGCGGCACCGATGGGAACTCATAGGTGACACTGAAAGGTTGCACTGATGGGTACATATGGGTGGCACTGATGGGCACTGATAAGTGGCACTAATGGACACTGGTGGGTGACACTGATAGGCATCACTGATATGGAGGCACTGCTAAAGGGCACTGATTTGCATCCCTGGTGGCCATGGGTGGCATACCTGGTGGTCATCAGTGGTGGGCATCCCTAGTGATCCTGGTGGCATCCCTGGTGGTCCTGGGTGTGCATCCGGGGGGGCTGCACTGACAATCAGCGCAGACCCCCCTGTCAAGAGAGCTGTCGATCGGCTCTGCTCTATTCACATCTGTCAGACGCAAGTGAGAAAAATGCTGATACGGATCTTTTCCTGTTTACAACGTGATCAGCTGTGTTTGGACACAGCTGATCACATGGTAAAGAGCCTCCATCAGACTGACACACAGCACCACCAATCGGCGCATTCCCCGCGCGCCGGCTTGTTTTCCTGATCACGTCATGTGACATCTGGTCAGGATAACTTTCCGCACGTCATATTGCTGTATGGCGGGTGGGAAGTGGTTAAAGCTTGTATGAGATTTTAGTGATTGGGTTTACGGTAAGATAACCATGCAGGAACATAAATCATTTTGTCATCTCCACATAGTTTACTTTTACGGAGATCAGCTCTATGACCTCTGTAAATACTCTTTCATGCTGCTTTATATCGTCACTGACTCTTCTGTGATTCGTAATACCCTTGAAATGATCAGCAGGGTTGCTTTATCCCCTTACTTACATATCATCTACATCTACATCCTGGAGTTCCGTGAAAGAATAGAATTTGGTATTTAGCGTGTTTAAATCAAACTTGCTTCCAATTCCCATAAGGTTTATTACACAATAAGAGCAATTCCTAATGATACACGGCTGATCTGTACAGGTGTCGGCGTAGGAAACATCTGGCTATACCCGTAGGTAGCAGAAGACGCAACACACTTAAACCTTTGGGGAAAGAAAGACATCTGTTTCATATGCTTAAAATTTTAAAATTGATGCTAAATTGTAGATGATCAGTTTGTATGGCAGCGAGCTGTACTGTACACGGTTATTGTGCAGGAAGAGAGGTGGGCAATTATCCAAACAAGAAAAAAAAAATATCCTGTTGAATTCCATAAATCTTCTTTTAAGTATTAGCCATCATACTTGAGAATTCTATTCTGTTTCAATGAGAAAAACATATTTTCTGTGATAGAATTTCTCTAATCTTATAGCTCATTTACTTCCTTATAACAGATGTTAGTGGGCCTCCATTTTTTTTTATATATATTTGCACTTACAAAATGTGGATAACCCTAATGGATGAAGTGTAATTTTTATTTAGAGATGAATGAACTACGTAAAAATTGATCAATTGTGATTCAGCACTTTAAAAAAAAATGTGAACCTCTAAATTCTGGAATTTTCGAACTGGAAATTGTGTTGACTCCAAACCAGGCTCCAAAGAGCTCATACACGCGATCGGACTTCCATCGGAAAAATACGTGGATTTTTGATCAGAAGGATGTTCTCCATGAACTTGTTCTGCATACAGACGGCAGAACATTTTCAGCCATCATTTGCTTTTTCTGCTCTTTAGCTCCACCCTTTGGGCAACTTCTGCTAATGTTGTCTTATGGTTAGCATTGGTTTGGAGCATGCGTGTTTGTACTTTGGATTTTAGTGTGACAGATTTGTGTACACACGATCGGATAATCCGACAGAGCACATTTGTTGTCAGACAGTTTGAGAGCATGAATACCCAACATTTGTTGTTGGAAATTCTGACAATTGTCCGATGGAGCATACAGACGGTCAGGTTATCCGACAAAACACGTCCATCGGACAATTGTTGTCAGAATATCCGATCGTGTTTCACAGATCAACAGATCACAGATCAACACATCTAATCTGCTGGGAGATGATAGGTCCAAAAAACAGCTTGAAAAATCTTCTTCTATAATTCCACCAAAAATACTAAGATAGCATGGTGGGACCTGGGGGCACTGGCAGCCAACCCGAAGGTGCTCAGGCAATCGCAATAGCAGACAAGCAGTTTATGGTCCCTTTCTCCCGTAAACATTTTGGAAATTCAAACCACCAAAATAACACTGAAATTCAGGAATCAGATTTGACCATCTGAATCCATGAAATGCAATACAAGTTTAAAATGACCTGCTGGCACCTGACTCTATGTATGAGTATAAGTCTTTTTTCCTGGATTGGCCACATTTAACTAGAGTTGGGCAAACGGTTCGGGCCCGGCAATGGTTTGGACCAAACATCGCCTGTTTTCCCTTTTGACGAACACCCGAATTTGCAGGACATTTGGTGGGTATTCGCCCTGCCAAACGCCCTTCCTTAGCATTGTACGCTGCACAGTGCATTCTAAACCCTCACTGGGCAAAGCTTTGCCCAATCAGGGTGCAGTGAATAGCTGGTTGTCAAGGAGTAGGGTAGGAAGCCGGCCGCCACATCCTTAACAACCGATAACTCATCAGCTCTCAATGGGCTTCTCCACCAACAATTGAATAAAGAAAAAAAACATTGTTGGCAAAACATTTTTTTTTAAATGGCGTGCGGGCCCCCCAATCCATACCAGGTCCTTCAGGTCTGGTATGGATTTTAAGGGGAACCTGGCATGTAGCCTGGCAGACCAGGAAAGTGGGGGATGAGCAAACGCCCCCCCTCCTGAACCATACCATGCCACATGCCCTCAACATGGGGGGTGGGTGCTTTGGGGCAAAGCCACTTTTCCCCATGTTAATGGGGACAAGGGCCTCATCCCTACAACCAGGATCCTGACCCACCCCCCATGTGAATGTGAATGAGTATAGGAAACATAGTACCCCTATCCATTCACCAAAAAAGTGTAAAAAAATAAAGTCAGGAGTTTTTGGTTCAGGAGGTGGGGGGTGGGGGGTTGTAATCGTAGCATTTATGTATGGTTCAGGAGGGGGCTGTATGCTCGGATAATGGTCTGGTATGGATTTTTATATATACATATATGTATGTTGTTTTGGCTGCCAAAAAGATTTGTATGTCTGTCCATCCAATCCTGAGATTTACACATTTCTGCCACACAGCACAGTCTTTCCTGGCAGTGGGGGGAGTACTGGACTTTCCTCTTCTGGCAGTTTAATTTTTATTTATAGGTTCTCCCTCTACCCCCACCCTGTCACTGAATGGTGGAAAGAAGAGCATCAGACTAATGTCATCTATCTGTCTCCTCTAAATAGCATGCTTCTTCTTTTAGCACATGAGAACCGAAGTTCGATTGATTTCCTTTTTGTGCTGCTTCTCCCTCACTCTGAGCTCTGCTGTACTGAGGACAGAAAAAGCCGATAGCAAGTCAAATTCAGGTTCTTACACTGCTTGTATACAGAATACATTATATTAATATTTACAAAGCTGCCTTGATTTGTGTATTTTATTTATCATGAATACAACTCTCTCTATAAAAAAAAAAACATGAGCCTTACATTGCAATGCGAGAAAGTTATATGTTATATTAGATCTGACACTGTAAAATGTTGAGCCTATGCACACACATTTTTCGACATCACGTTGATTGACAGCACAACATGCAGATGATTAGAATCAGGAAAAGGTTTTACTATATACCAATATACATTTCTATAGGTACGCCATCAACAATTAGCCATTGAAAGCACACCTCTTTTCTCTGAATTAAACATGAAATCATTTATATTTCCAGGTACTTTGTTGCTCTGTAATGTTAATAGATTTTACTATATACACCCATTAGGTTTAAAAGCTTATTATAGAGGTCAAGCCTTGGTGTAGTGTGATGTTCCTTTACTTAAACTAAGTGCAATTAACTTCTGCTAAAGTGCTAAAACTTTTAGAGTCACATGCGTGATTAAAGGCTGCTCTTTACTAAAAGACCATATTATTTTTATGGCACACCATTGTTTTAATGGTGATTTGGCATGAAGGAGTGCATTAGGTGATGGTCTTAAAATGGTTGTTGCAAGTATAAGTGCATTAGGTATATATACTTGTTTCATAGTACTTTACAACAATGCACATAAAATGCTGTATTAAAAGTAAAAGCAATCTTAATATAGCTATGGATAGCCAAGCAAACTATGACTTTAGTCAATAGAGGCCATATTGATCCATTCATAAGTGTATCTTCAGGTTAAAGAGCCAACTTCATCCCCTTAGTGGTTGGTAATGACATCATTACCATCAGATCTGACACTAGACACTGATATGAGGCCATTACAGGGGCCATATATAAAGCAACTTGTTGTCAAACCCTACTATCAACTTTGAATTTGTAGCATTCAGAGCAGCCATTCTCAACCAGGGTTCTGTGAAACCAGGGTTCTTTTATGCCCCGTACACACGACCAGAAATTCCGACAGCAAAAGTCCTATGTGAGCTTTAGAACGGAAATTCCATCAGACTTTTGCTGTGGGAAATTTATGCCAGCAAAAGATTGAGAGCTGGTTCTCAATTTTTCCAACGGAAAAAAAATCCTATCGGAAAATCCGATCGTCTATAGCAATTCCAATGCGCAAAATTCTGACCCATGCTCGGAAACAATTCGATGCATGCTCGGAAGCATTGAACTTAATTTTCTCGGCTTGTCGTAGTGTTGTACGTCACCGCATTCTTGACGGTCGAAGGTTCAGAGAACTTTTGTGTGACCGTGTGTATGCAAGCCAAGCTTGAGCGGAATTCCGTATGAAAAACCATCCAAGGTTTTTCCGATGGAAAATCCAATTGTGTGTACAGGGCATTAGAGGTTGCTAGGGGTTCCTTTAGCTCTGGTTGAGTTTTAAAGTCTAATGCCACTTATCAAGCCAGCTGCATAACCCCAATGATCTTTTTAGCTGTCTGTAAGGGTGGCATTCTTTCCACTGGTCACCATTGTGGGGAATGTTTTTGCAACTGACCCCTAATGAATTAATAAATTGGTTATAGCAGGGGTTCCCCAACATCTAAAAATTATTTCAAGGGTTCCTCTAAAGTAAAACTTGAAAGCGTTATAAATGCCAAGATCTGTGTTTCTGAATATTTTGATTTAAAAAAAAATGCCACTGATGTCATGTCATCGCTCCTGGGTTACCAAAGCAGAGAGCCGGAGACCCAATCAAAGCCGATTCTGGACGTTTCAGCTGGTAGCACAGGTCTACCAGTAGGACAGGAGAGCCCAAGAGAGCCGTGGAAGGTTTTCCTCCCCTGCTTGTAATAGTAATCAAGAGACTAGTTAGCCACTCCGGTTGCTATTACAAGAGATCCAACTGTCGGCTGTAAAAAATGGTACCAGGGTGATGCCTGCAGCTGTAGGTATCACTCCGGTACAACCACTTGAATTCAAATAACTTACTAGGTACGTGATTTGGTGGCAACTGGTTAAAATATAGTATATTTTCACTCTTTGGAGTTGATCTACTAAAACTGTAGAGTGCAAAATCTGGTGCAGCTCTGCATGGTAGCCAATAACATTCTAACTTCAGTAAACTGATAAGTGGCTTGACCAATTCTTTAATATCAAATTATAGGATGAGCATTTTTTCCACCAATTGTTTATCCCAAAGGAGAGAGAGAAACATGGATATTACCATGGATTAACTCTTTATAAAATGCTAGGCTCATGGATAAAGCTTTAACTTCAATACTTTTGGGGGTCACTGACCCAGAACAAGTATAGAATAAAAAATGTTTGACTTTCCTTTGCAACCATCCAGATCCTTGACTCAAAAGTACTGAAGTCAGACACAGTCAGGCCATTAGAATGTCCACACAGAGCTCAGCAATAGCACCGCCATCTTTCTCTCATTACTTTAACAAGTGGCTGAAGAAACCTTACCGCTAGAGCCACTCGAAATAGACTAAAAGTGACACAATGCTTTATATTATTTCCACACATCATACCGTATCTGTAATATATCGCCCAATCACAAAGCAACGTGTTCTGTTCCTTGATAATTCAACATTAAAATTCTATTTTTAATAATCCCATCCTTCAGGCTTTAGCTGGCTCTTTATGTATTAATGCAGAAATTATCCTAAACAGTTAGATTATAATGTCTTTAAAGATTAGACCTTCCGTGATGAATATTAAAATCCTCACTTCTCAGGAAAAATCTGTGCTAATAATATCTCAGATAATACATTTACTTTAAAAAGTGCTTCAACAAGAGTCCAACTTGCTTCGCGCTCTGGTTACATTTCTGAACGTGATTCATTAGATTCCCGAATGTGCTTAAACAGCTGCATTTAAACATACTGTGGGATGGTTTCGTCAACGTGGGGAATATTTGCATATTTTCATATCTAAATACCCTGCTCATCACAAGCTGACTAGCACCTCTTAACCCAGCCAGTCTATAATCCTAATTCAGTAGGAGGCATGCAAATATATAGGAACTAATTCAGGATTAGCGGTCCAACACCAGAGAGGGTGGGCTCCTACCCTTGGTGGTCTTGATGAACATATCAGCTCTTTCTTTAACTAATTCTCTGTCTGTCAGGTGATTGCTAATTCTTCAACACATTGTGGATGTGATTATATTTCTGCCATGGTCCATGGCCTATATAGAGTTCCTTTACACAAGTAGAAATGCATTCAGATGTAGACAGAAGAAAATGTTGATAGATAGATCAGTGATTCTAAGCCTGGGTGCTATGACACCCTGTGGTGCCATCTGCATGGCAGAGCATGGAACCCAGGTTGTCCTGGATCAGCGTCATGCGTTGCTATTGTGCACCAGGTCCATAGCATCTAATGGCTCTGTGATAGAGGGACTGTGTGATTTGGGGGCTCTCATGTATTGCAGTCTTTGATGTATAAGGAAGACTCTGATGTGATGAGGGTGTCTCAAGTATAGGGGGCCTCTGATGTATAGGGGGGACTCAGATGTGATAGGGTGCCTCTGATGTGAAGAAGTGGCTCTGACATAAAGGAGGGTCTCTGATATGATGGGGGAACCGTTGACTTGTTAGGGGACCTCTGATGTAATGGGGGTCTCTGATGTAAAGAGAGAACACTGTTGTGATAGGGAACCTCTGATGTGATAGGGAAATAAAGTTTGCCATGGAATCTTCATGAGTTGCCTTGGTGCTGGTGGACTGGCCATCAGCACCATAACAACTAATGCCTCCATAATCGTGGGCCTGTATGATTTGGGAACCCTGGGATGGGGGGGGAGTGAGACTCTGATGTGATGGGGACTTTGAAGTGATGATCGAACCATGTAAGGGGCGACACCAATGTGATGAGGGACTCTCATTTATAGGGCCTCTGATGTATAGGGGAGACCCTGGTGCAATGGGGTGCCTCTAAAAAGAAGGTGAACCTCTGACTTGATGAAGGACTTCTGATGTGATGGGTAACCACTGATGTGTTCGACTGATGTGTTGGGAGACCTCAGATGTTATAACGGCTTCTGAAGTTAATTTTATCCAGGCTATTATGTTCCTTTTTCAAGGCTCAACTTTTTCCATTGATACTGTAAGTTACATTTACTTTTTTTAGATATTACACTGGGTTTCCTCTCAATTTTGCATAGTTTTAAAGGCTGCCGCAACTGAAAAAAGATGAAGAAATGCTGATTTTTTTTCTTATGTTTTGGTTTTTATTATTTTTCCTATTTTGTTGGGGAAAAAAGTGCGCGGTATACGCAGATAAATACGGTACATAATTAAATGGAATTTTGGGGCAGTGACTTGTCCTATGCCTCATTTAGCCATTGGTTAGCCATTGGAAAGTTCTTTTGGGCCCTTTGTCCTACAGTTCTCAATTGGATTTGGGTCTGGAATTTGACTATTTGACTGGGCCATTCTAGCACATGAATATGCTTTGATCTAAACATTCCATTGTAGCTCTGGCTGTATGTTTAGAATCGTTGTCCTGCTGAAGTTGAACTGCAGACTGTAATGCCGCTTACACACGATCACTTTTTGTGATGAAAAAAAACAACGTTTTAAAAAACGTCATTTAAATTGATCGTGTTTAGGCAAATTGTCGTTTTATGTCTTCAAAAAAACGACCAAAAAAAAATTCCAACATGCTTGAATTTTTTGTGTCGTTTTTCAAAATGTCATTTTTTGTGTCATAAAAAGTGACCGTGTGTGGGCAAAACGTTGTTTAAAACGACGTTTTTAAACCCGCGCATGCTTAGAAGCAAGTTATGAGATGGGAGCTTCAATGGAACAGAGTTCCTGTCAAAAGTGTCTTACGTAACCGCGATTTGCAAATGCATTGTGGAAAAACGATGGTGTGTATGCAATGTCGTTTTTGAAAATGAAGTTTGAAAAACGTCGTTTTGTTTCGTCAGATAAAATGACGTTTTTTTTCATCACAAAAAGTGATCGTGTGTACGCGGCATAACAGGTTTTCTTCTAAGATTATCCTGTATTTGGCTCCATCCATCTTCCTATCAACTCTGACAAGCTTCTGTGTCCCTGCTGAAGAAAAGCATCCCGAAAACATGATGCTGCCACCACCATATTTCACGGTGGGAATGGTGTTCAGGGGGATGTGCGGCGTTAGTTTTCTGCCACACATAGCATTTTGCTTTTAGGATAAAAAGTAATATTTTGGTCTCATCTGACCAGAGCACCTTCTTCTCTTCTTTAGAATCACTTTAATTGTACTGAAGCACATGCTCCTAAAACCTCCCCAGATTTTGTGGGGCTGTTCTGGAATTTAAACACAATCCCTAAGTTCTGCTGATCTGAGCTGAGTGCTTCAGTGTTTTATTCCAGTACCAGGCTTCAACCCTGACAGCCTCTCCCCCCACCAGCCTGCCAACCATTCCCCGCCCCAGGTGCTTGATCGATTGATGCTAGCCCTAACCCTTGTCGCTCAATTGATTGATTGCCACTTGTGCGCCCCAAGCCCAAGCAAATTAAAGCCTCAGGCTCTAATCATGTGCTTAAAAAAAATGTAAGTTCTGCATGTAGATTAGGGGCCAGGCACATGGATTAGGGGGGTGATGCCCCCTGCGCCCTGTATGAGCGGCCATCGCTGCCCGACAGTATGGCCTTTACTTTCAGGGAGGAGAGTTTGTGTAGCACCACAGGGGATGGAGTAATGGTACCATACCAGGGGGCTATTATTGACCGTTTGGAGTGCAGCACCCCCTGGGCTTATGATGATGTCATCCCTGGTGCTCAGCCTTAAACTACTCTTTGAGCAGAGACCACTAGAGTAATCTGTGCCCTCAGTGTTTTGTATGGTGCAAAGTGAACCTGTCTCATGGAAGTTGATTTCTGACCACTACCATGTGGAAGGTTTTGGAAGGTTTGAGACCCCTTAGGCCGCGTACACACGATCGAACATGTCCGCTGAAACTGGTCCGCTGACCAGTTTCAGCAGACATGTTTGATCGTGTGTACGGCCTATCGGACCATTTTCCAGCGGACAAAAGTTTCAAAACATGCTTAGAAACCTGTCTGCTGGAAACCTGTCCGTCGGACATGTTCGATGGTTAGTACACGAAATCATCGGACCAAAATCCTGCGCATGCTCAAAATCAAATCGACGCATGCTTGGAAGCATTGAACTTCGTTTTTTCATCATGTCGTTGTGTTCTACGTCACCGCGTTCTGGTCCGAGGGGATTTTGGTCCGATGGTGTGTACGAACATCAGACCAACAGACCACTTCAGCCTGGTCCGATGAAAACGGTCCGTCGGACATGTTTCATCGGACATGTCTGATCGTGTGTACAGGGCCTTACAGTATTCTGAGGCTTAGATGAATCTGCTGAAGAGGGAGAGTTCTCCATAGATCCTATCAGTATCACCGCCTACATGCTGCTGCTTGATTATTACCCTTATTAGATCACCAGTCATCGGAAAGCTGCTGTGACATGAGGAAGCAAAGCATTGCCACTTCCAATATGGTCAACTGCACACCAAGTGTAAAAAAGGGCATGGCAAGTCGGTAATGGAAAAAGAACAGCTGTAGGGATCCTACAGACAATATTGATGTCTCTTTGTCTTCTGCATGCCTTTTCCGGCACAGCTTTCTCAGTATAGGCCCTCTTCAAACTGTGAGTTTCTTTGAGCCACAGTTGATCTAACTTTCCTCTGCACTAAAAAATATGTTGGCACCATACCGATACAAATAAATAAAATGTATGAACTTTGTATTAAGCAGCATTCAGAAAGCGTCCCATTAACATCCACACAATTCCATCCTCTGAGCAATATTTAATCTCAGACATCATGTTTGTTTTATGGAGAAATATAAGTTAGTATTAGCCCTAAAACTTGCAGTTCTCCCAATTTAATGTTTATATGTCTATAAATTACATTTTATATTGTGCCTTAAACTGTGGCTTATTTCAATAGTGCTGTAAGTGCCATTGCAGAATCACACTAGGCAAACTTTGTGCTCTTAAAGGGGGTAGGGTGCCTCATTAGCATTGCTGCCTTGTGGGCCAGGGAAGAAATATCTACTTTTATAGCATGATATATTCCCTCTTTCATTTGTCTGTTTTCAGACGATTCAGCTCTTGCAGATGCTAATTGTCCATTACGCTCCTGGAAGCCAGTGGGATGTATCTGTCTTTTGCCACCACGGTAGGTGCAGCGAGGTTAATGAGAGGTGTGAAGAGCTTTATGCGCCAAGGCCTCGTGAAGCAATTTATAGTCATAAATAATGCTGTGACTCACATTGGGCACCGTGTGAATGATAGCCTCTTAAGTAGTAGGATTTTGGGGATTACTGCCCATCTGTACTTGTTATCTGGTGTCGATAAAGTTATTTCAGTGTCAAAGTTAAATTAGGACTTTACATCTACTTTTTCATTTTATTTTTATTTACTTTGTATGTATGTACAGTATTGTGTTTGTTTAGAGTGTTCTTTAAAGCTGAAAGGTTTTTATATTTTATAAATGCACATTACTGTTTCAGTGTCTTAATTTGCAATACTATATTTAAAGTGTATCCATTTATTTTATTTGATTAATTAGGTAAGGTTCGGAACCCCTCTTAAGTTTTTTTCTGATGTATGTGCCCCTTCTGTGGTAATTTACCCTTTCTGTTTGCCCTGTAGACTAATTTCAAATGAGAGAAAGTCCAAAAGTTGTCACTGTTAAAGGATTAGAAGAAAAATCTTTAGATGTCTAAAAGAAGATGTTCTTTAATACTTCACTCATTTATTGTCGCATCTGAAGACAAGATATGTAGGAACCAACAAGATACAGCAAAAAGAAACGTAAAGTGGTTCTCCAGTTGCCTACACAAATATATACAGTTTCTCACAAAAGTCAGTACGCCCCTCACATTTTTGTAAATATTTTATTATATATTTTCAGGTGACAACCCTGAAGAAATGACACTTTGCTACAATGTAATGTAGTGAGTGTACAGCTTGTATAACAGTGTAAATTTGCTGCCCCTCAAAATAACTCAACACACAGAAATTAATGTCTAAACTGTCGGAAACAAAAGTGAGTACACCCCTAAGTGAAAATGTCCAAATTGGGCCCACAGTATCAATATTTTGTGTGGCCACTAATATTTTCCAGCACTGCCTTAACCCTCTTGGGCATGGAGTTCACCAGAGGTTGCCACTGGAGTCCTCTTCCACTCCTCCATGATGACATCACTAAGCTGGTAGATGTTAGAGACCTTGCGCTCCTCCACCTTCCGTTTGAGGATACCTCACAGATGCTGAATAGGGTTTAGGTCTGGAGACATGCTTGACCAGTCCATCACCTTTACCCTCAGCTTCTTTAGCAAGGCAGTGGTCGTCTTGGAGGTTTTGGGGTCGTTATCATGTTGGAATACTGTCCTGCAGCCCAGTCTCCGAAGGGAGGTGATCATTCTCTGCTTCAGAGAAGCAGATGTGTCCGCGTCCGATGTGTCCGCCATAATGTCACAGTCACAAAAAAAATCGCTGATCTCCGCCATTAGTAGTAAAAAATTTTTTTTAGAAAAATGCAATAAAACTATCCCCTATTTTGTAAACGCTATCATTTTTTTCATCGATAAATGCTTATTGCGTTTTTTTTTGCCAAAAAAATGTAGAAGAATACGTATCGGCATAAACTGAGGATTTATATATATATATATATATATATATATATATATATATATATTGGGGGGATATTTATTATAGCAAAAAGTAAAAAATATTGAATTTTTTTCAAAATTGTCGCTCTATTTTTGTTTATAGCGCAAAAAATAAAAACCACAGAGGTGATCAAATCCCACCAAAAGAAAGCTCTATTTGTGGGGAAAAAAAGGACCCAATTTTGTTTGGGAGCCACGTCGCACGACCGCGCAAATGTCAGTTAAAGCGACGGAGTGCCGAATCGCAAAAACTGTCCAGGTCCTTTACCTGCCTAAAGGTCCGGGTCTTAAGTGGTTAAGCTTCGTAAAAACGTTCTCACACTGCTGTGATCCAATACCTGTAGTATTCTGTGTCATATCTGTATATCTTGTAATTTATTTATATAGCAGAATGAGCCTGTATTGTTCCAATTAAAAGCACACAGAGGCAATTTGCAGCTTTTATTTTAAATAATGTTGACATAAAAGATTCGAACATAGCTTCAAGAATTGGTGCAAATCCGTCGTGGGACTTAACACCAAATGGAATGCCAATAAAGTGGTCGTGTTTAACTCTCGTATAATAAATAGCTAAAAAAATAATAAAAGTGATTGCATCGATGCGTGGTTTCCATCTTTGTCTTGTTTCGTAGCTAAGAAACTCTGTGTTATGGCAACCCCACCAGTCTCCAGCAATATGTGTTCTTTACTGTGCAACTGAGTAAGATTTATAGACTGGTAACTAATATGTTTGTGTTGGTTTTGGTGCGCTATAAAGGGCTCGCTCATTTTCATTTTCTTTGAATCAGATGTGCAAAGCTTTCACTTTGTTTTGCCAGGTACTTTGGAGGCTGTGTTAAAGGAGCAGTATAAATCTTAATAACGTATAGTGCATTACATAGCAATAGAGATATGCCTCTTTCTGTGAGTAATTAACTGCTTTAATATTTTATTATTGGCATATGTGTTTTGTTTCCATTCCCTTCCGTTGGCGGT